>CM055820.1:23430022-24030022 GCA_029582265.1 Zoroaster sp. YZ-2022
ATAACTCGACGGCGATTGGATTTTCACTTACGAAATGTATTATTTCAGTACAATTTTGCAAGAAATAAAGAAAAACAACAACAGGCATTAAAGAGCTTAATGTATGTGTTTGTTTATTGTCTGAATGTTACAAATAGGCCAGAAATTACTATCAAAGCAATTGTTTTTAATGTTTTAGTACTTTTATAAACCGCGGGAAAAAATTAGCCAACTATTCGCGAATAGTCGATTATTCGCGAAAAGTTGCCGCGCGATTAATCGAATAGTAAATTTTACTATTCACCCAGGCCTAGTCTGGTGGACCCGCTCCTTCATCCTTTCTTCTCCAATCACCCTGGAATCTCTCTCCAATTTCCAAGGTCCAACATTGTCAGCACTGATGTTCTCAGCCGGACCTGGTGTACTATCGATATTGTTCAACGAACGTTTAGCAAAACTCAATAAATCGCTATACATGTATCTCTGCTTCGGATCAGACACCTCTTCAATGTCAATAAAAGGGTTTGTATACGGTTAACACCCATATGTCACCTGGCTCGTTCTGCACCTTACAGGGATCAGGAGTGGACACGTCACCACCCCTCTGAGGGGTAGTCCAATCCTGAAGACTCATTTCCCCACCCTTTTCAATAGGATGGGTCCCCAATACTTTGAAATCACTCAGAGGTCAGGGGCACCCGTCCAATGAGGTGTACCTGTCTCCTCCCTTAAATCAGCCAGACCCCGACCAGGGAGTTTAAACTCAATATCTCCATCAACCCTAAACATGCTTTCGCATGTTACCTCCAGCTACTCCAGCCGGGCTCTCGTCAGACTTCTTAGTCTGTTTCAAAGCAGACTCAAGCTCTGCAATCCGCCTTGCCTGTTGGGACTTCTCCCACTGCAACAACTGCACTTCCATCCTGGACCTGTTGAGGTCCTCACTGGAGGTGACTCCCGACATATACACAACCGCTATACCATAGAATCACTTAATCAGAAGGAAAATCTCAGCAATCAATCACAAATCCCACTTCTGACACCAATTTGTGACGCAACACCCCTGAGGGATTGTCGCGTGGACGGCCTCTGATCGGAAAAGTCCCCGAGCGGTTAGGAACGCATACGTTGGGATAGCAGTATACCGTCCCGATGAATGAATACAATTGCTCTGAGACCACCCTATGAAAAAGGTCACCAGGATGCAAGTTGTGTATTTATATAACAAATAATACTGGTTTATTCGCAAACAATAAGGCACCGGCACCTCACCTGGAGGTGACCAAGTCCTTAAATCACAAGAAGAACAATCATCAATACAGGAAATCCTTATAACTACATGAAAATCTATGGCACCTCGATGAGGGGTCACTGGCACACCACTAAATATAACGCACCTCACGATGGAGGGGAGCTTAACACCACATGTGCACCTATGGCACCTCTCGCCTGAGGTGTCACCACAAGTACACAATTATAATCCCTATATCTTTAAGCTAAGTGCTAGTCCAGATGCATCAATTTAAGGGGCTTTACTGTCTTTGTACTGGAGGTGCACAGCTAGCAACAGACACCACACAGGCCAATGAAATTACAGAAAGAGGGGCAGACACCCCAATACACATACGATGGGGCCCCTCAGCTCGAGGAACACTTCTTGTATGTTTCCCAAGTCTGAATTAATTGTTTATGCAACACATGCAACCCTTAAAGTCCCTCTGGTAATTACAACACATGCAATTACAGCTCGACTAGAGAACCGATACACAAGCCCCAGTGAGGTGACACCTAGCCCCTCACAACACCTCAAAAATACGTGCAACGGATGCACGGCACACAGGAAAACCAAGAAATTCCTCGACAGTAAGCCACCTTACAAAGTTTTAAGTACAACACATGCACAATATACAATGCTCCTGGACTTACCACTTATATAGCACTACACCCTCGGGCTGATGACTTGAACGTTTGGTCTCTTTTACGACTTTTTACGACTGTGCGAGTTACTAACTCTATTACAGTGCTTCCACTTTTCAAATCTACATTTCCTTAGATTTACAGAAACATTTCCTTAGATTTCCTTAGATTTTTTTCCCGATGTTCCTTAGTTTTACTTAAATCATCAAAAGTGTATTAGCCCCTGTATGCATACACAGTTTGCATATGTGAAAGTTGCAGTAGGCCATAAGAAGCGCATGCTGTTGAAAAAAAGCGCAAAACCTTTCAAAATGGAAAGTCAATTCATGGGAAAATAAGCATTCTTTTGGCAACTAAATAAGGAAATATCTATTTCTTACCTGTCTATTCTCTCATTTCTGCGAGGAAAGCTTTTGAAGTTTAGCAGATTCCTCGTCATCTGCACTGGCTTCCATTTTTGCATGAAGTTTATCATTTCCTTTGACGGATTCAGTTTGGCAGCTTGCATAGGGCCTTTCGTCTGAAAGGTAGCTTTGCCATCAGTAGGCTAAGCAAACTTTCTTGCTTGAGAGATGCTCTGTGGTCGGTCTTAATTAATTTGAGCTGGCTGAAGATACGCTCAACTGAGGCGTTAGAAAATGGCAAGGATAGTAGCATAGATATAACCCTGGACAGATTGGCATTCAGTGGGACACCTGTTAGGGCATTTTTGTCCTCGAACACAACTTTCCAGTACTCCTCACCTGTCATTTGATCATTGAAGGTTTAGATTTAGGGCATGTCGTCTCCATTCATTATCAACATCCTGCAAGTCCGCAACATCTTTAAGATATGGAAGTTGAACATAAACTGTTGCCAATGATGGCACAGTTAGATTATATGCAACTCCCGGACATAGGCATGACAAAAAGTCAAATTTGTCAATGCTGTCAAATCGTGATTGAATTTGTTTGACACACTCTATCAGGAAGTTTCTGCAATGCGAGTAGAATAACTCTACATCAGGATGATTAATTCCGATGTCATTGGTTATACTGCGGATTGTCTCTGAGGCATTCACTCCAATGTATAATTATTTTGTTCAGCGGAACATGGTAATGCTCATTGTTTGGATCGATTTCCAGAAGATTTACCTGCCTGACATATGCCAACTGCATGAAATCTGAACAAAGTGATGAGATCAATGCTGTTACTTCCTTTCTCAGCTGATGTAGCAGTGGCATGTTACTTTGGAAGAGTGTGTTGAATGATGTCAATCTACCAAGGTTGAAGGCCATAAACTCTAAATACGCACGCGTGAACTTGTTGTTCAGGCTTTTGAGAATGCTATCATTTGTATGGGTAGGGTCCTCTAAAACTATTCCCTGGAAATAGTTTCAGAGCTTCATATTGTTCAAGAATTCTGCTGATGCACATTTTCATTGACAACCATCTCGTTTGTCCAGCCTTCAGCATCCGGTGTTTTTCAAGGTGGAAGAAATCTTGAAATTCAGCAAAAGCTTCGCATCTCTGGCTTGATAAACGGAAATACGAGTACACATTCCTGCAAAGATCTTCTAGTGACTTGGGCAGTTTTAATGAAGCATGAGAGGCACACAAGTAAATCATGTGGCATGAACATTTTACAGGCATGATCCAGGGATAATCCCTGACCAACATTTGTGAAACGGATCGATGCTTTCCAAACATGACATTGCATGTATCTGCACAAAATCCAATGTTTGCCATTGGAATGTTTCGTTCCTGGAGACATTCGAGAATCTTATTGTAGATGGTTTCTGCCTTACCATCAGGTATCTTGATAATGTCAATAAATATAGAGTGCATCTTGAAAGTTTCTTCATCAAAGTATGTTCCTTCCTCCATGGTCCTCCTGAGGACGATCAGAGCATACTGATCGAAACGTCGAGTTGTACCTCCAGTTCTTTTCAGAACTAATTACTACTCAATTGAGATTCCACATGGTGTCACCGCAATTAGTCTTACTTACATGTAGGCTGTTTGTGCCGTGCCTAGTCAAATCTGCGTCAATGCTATACAGCGCGCAAACTGACCGAGGGTATAATAAGTGTTAATTTTTATGCAACATTATTTCGTAAAAAAATATCGATTTACGAACATTCCTTAGAATTTCCTTAGAATTTACGGCATTTCCTTAGATTTCCTTAGATTTCTTTATTTCCTCAGAAATTTCAAAAAATGTCAAAATTTCCTTAAAATAAGGAAATTTCCTTGAAAGTGGATGCACTGCTCTATTATCACGACTACTCTCTAACGGCAACAACTGACCCCAAATCTACATACAATGAATGCAATGCGCGCTCTGTGCTCCAAAACTGGTGCTCGCTGGCTGCGTGCTGCAGCATCGCCTAATCGCGCACGGAACCAGCGAATCCCTCACCAAGGTTGTACCATTATATAAAAGGGTAGAAAATACAAACTGCTGTTGCGTCACAATGTTAAAGATGATGTTCCGTGCGCATCAGTTATTCTGTTATTTGGTTCAATCTGTGATTGCTCTCTTCCTAGGAGAACAAAAGTTATTAAAAATCAAAATAAAATAAAAATTAACTGATTTAATTTTGCCCTACACCGACGTGTGTATAGCACTGTATACTCGGTGCTTTCCGAGTGTCTGTGAAAAAACTACACAGGCGTCTCGGGCGGGATTCGAACCCACGACCTCCTGCTTATTAGTGCAGACGTCTTAACCTCTCGACCACCGAGCTTGCCCGATGACAATTGGCCGGCTAGAATCCCATATAGCAGCGGGTTCCGCGATATATATATATTTTGACGCCGCTGATGTGTAACCACTTGTTGTATGGTCATTGATAGTAATGATAGGGTGTCGAAGGACTGGGGGATTGGTACATGTAGGTCCCTCAATCCTTCAAAATGCATGTGGATACTGTAGGATTTGGGATGGGTCAGGGGAACCAGTATGGTTAACAATATTATTCTGACGTCACCAGACAATCATCCAAAACTTGAATGATGAGAATTAATGCGATTAGAGCAAATAAAAGTTGATAACAAGAAAGCTTGGTGCCTTACGTCATGATTTTTTTTTTTTTTAAATATCCGGTTTCTGGTCTGCGTGCGTCGGCACTTTTTTTTTTGTTTTTTTTGCTATGAAATGATGTCCAATTGCAGCCAAAATTGCTTGATCGAGAAAAGCGCGTCACTGCACCGATTTTGACTCGTTTTGGCCTCATCAAACAGGGAGGGGCCCATCGACACCCACGTGATAAGAATACAACATACATGATTTAAATAAACAGTTTACACAAAGAATTTTTTTTTTAAAGGTTAAGGTAAAAACAAATCTTTTAAAAAGATACATGTTTTCAAAATAATCTGCTTTAATATTATTTTATTCATTAAAACAACATTTCCAATACACAAACATTTAAGTTTAAAATTGCATCCCACATAAAATATAAATTTCATTTGAAGCACCCCATACATGTAGAGCCTTTATGTAACGTGAATATACAAATGTAAATGTATTTCGGAATCGACTCGTTTCATCATTGGGGTAACCCTAACCCCTAAACTTTTTTGCCTAAACAGCCTGGATCCATCCATGTCATTCATTGCAAAGAGTTAAAAAAAACATGAAGTACCTGGATCCTTCAATATCATTCAGTTTTTTCTCGATGGAATGAAGGAACTGCCTGGATCCACTACATACCTCCAGAAAGTATGCTGGAGGAATACCGAATGTTTGAGGTTACAATGACAGGCCTACATGTGTAACTATTCTTAGTATGGTCATTGATAGTGATGTTGGGTATCGAATGACTGAGGGCACATGTTACATGAACGTCCCTCAATCCTTCAAAATGCATTGTGGATATTGAAGGATTTGGGATGAGTTAGGGGAACCAATATGGCTAAGAATATTATACTGCACATCATCAGACAAGAACCCAAAACTTGAATGATGAGAATTAATGCGATTAGAGCAAATAAAAGTTAATAAGAAATCATTTGGGTGTCATGATTTTCTAAAAAACAAATTTGTAACTAAGAACCTTTTACTCAAAAATAAGTATAATTAATATCATATTCAAAACATATTCATAAATGGCTAAGACAGTTTAGACAAGCTGACCGGACAAAACTTAATCACGTAGGGTTTATTAATAGATGGTAAAATAAGAGCAGTCGTCAGCTATTCTGTTTAGCCAGTGTGTCCCCATTTCTATTTGGCTTTATTTGTTAAATTTTGAAAATGAAATCAATACGGGCCTTCGGCTCAGTCCTTATCGCCATGGCCACGCCCAAAAATGGTCATTAACCTGGGGGTAAAGACCACGCAGATTATATATCAATCAAGAAGAAGAGGCTGATGATGGCGTTAGGATTGATGGTTCAATCCTTCTCCAACCCTCCAAGTTGTCAGTCAGCTCAAAATTTAGTTTCTTATAGTTCATGAAGTAATCGATCCGATACTGTATCATCTGATTGTACAGGTCTATTATGCCCTGCGGAATATCATAATCCACATTGGCCAACTGCAGTAGTTCCTTATTGTATTTCCACTGCATAGTTGCCATCTTGTGAGCATAGCGGTGGGGCATTTTTAACTCCTTACAGCGATGATCATAATCTCGTTGGGTGTCGGCATCCATTTCCGTTTTACTGGGAAGGGTCATGGTGCCATCCAGGGCAGCCATAGCAAACCATACCTGACAGCTCATTTGTGGGAAGGTGCAAATATTCCAGGTAACACCAATAAAAGATAATGAAGGAAATGTTGTGTGAAGCATGTGTTTATATAAAGGGGTCACCCTATTTCTATCAACAGCCAAGTCAAATTCAGGTTTAAAGAACGGGAAATCATAATGATAACCTGTGCACAACATTAGGGCGTCAGCTTCGACACTCTGACCATCTGTAAACAAAATCCTCTTGTTCTCAACCAACTTAATACTCGGTACCTCTTTAAGATTATCAGGAATTGGACTCTCAATGGGTGGGTATAGATGGCTGAGATATATCTTCTCTACATGGGGGTAAAGATCTAAAGCGATGTCTTTGCCAGAGGCGCCAGCTCCCAAAAGCACCAGAGTTTGATCCTGGAAGTCTTTGGGATGACGGTAGTCATGGCTGTGGAGCAGCTTACCGGTAAATGTCTCCAGGCCAGGAATATCGGGGAACCTCGGTACTGAAAAATGACTGAGGAAGCGATGGTTCACAATTAAGTCAAGATACTCATATAAAAAATGCCATCTCAATCTAAATTTAATACATAAAATTCACGAATTGCTATTTAATAGAAGCATAAATAAATATATTTCTGAAAAAAATTTGCTAAGCAAAATTTGTGAATAAATTGTTCCCTGATATAATATCACGAGAAGTCTATTACCTACATAGTCTTCTGATATCACATAATGATTATATTAAAAGGTGCGGTACCAGATTGGTAATAACCAAATTGTTGTCTGAAAGCTAAACTGAAATTGAATTTGAGAGCACTCCTAACAAATTTACTTATTTGGATGTTTGATATGATCAACTTTAATGAACCAAGTTTGCTTTTGGATAATAATTGGATACAGGTAATTTCCAATTTAACCTGTTTTTTAAACTATAAAATTGCCATCAGATAATACATCGTTTCTTTATAAAGTGGGTGTTTTATGTTATTCATAATCCTTACCCGTTGCAGACCATCACAGCATCAAACTGATTGATTTGTGGTGAGGAGTCAGGGTGTTGAACACTCTTCACAATGACTTCCCAAGAGGTTTTGTTACCACTTATGACTGGCTTCACTGACTCTACTCTTGTCAACAGCTGGAAAAAAACAGGTCTAGATGGGGCAACTTCATCTTTTTTTTCAAGCATGGGCCTCAGTGTGATACTCATAGATATGTGCGTTAGAAAATCAAGATGGCCGCCCCATAATAAATGCCTACAGTCTATGTGTGAGTAGTTAGTGAGGCTGTGCATTTTCGGTTATTTCGGAAACTGGATGCCTGAAATTGGAAATCTTCGGATACCCAGGAACCCGCAATTTTTTTGGGTAAAAACACGTAAATATACTCCTAAATGTATAAAATGTCTCTGTTTTATTACAGTTATAATGTGGAATAACTAATAATTTCCCGCTTCTATATTAACCCTCCTACAATCAGTGCAATTTTTGAAACAACCCATTTAAGCCGCTCCAAGCCATTAGCCTTTGCCAGTGGCCTCCTATGGTTACCCTTCTGTGCACTGTCATCACACCACTGAGATTGCAGGCAGTGGCGTAGCTAGCGGGGGCAGCTGCCCCCCCTGGCTCCAGTTCCAGAATAAGTGGGCCCCCCCTAACACATGCACATTTTTTTCACATGCTTATGGGATTGACTGACGAGCCCACCAGCAGGCAGGACTATACAGGCAGGGCCGGATTTAGACCTTGAGGGGCCCGGGGCACTTCAGGTTCGGGGGCCCCTCGACATAGACATTAAATTACATGACAAATAAAAAATGAACTAAAATGAATGATAAACCGCATTTCTTCGAAAAAAATATAAAACTAATTTTACAATTATTACATTTTTTTTTATAAAGGAAGTCCTTAGTCTGGGGGCCCTCTGGCAGGGGGGCCCGGGGCAATTTCCCCCTTTGCCCCCTTATAAATCCGGCCCTGTATACAGGGCCACCTTTACATAAGGGCAAAAGGGTAGTTGCCCACGGCCCCAGGTAAAGAGGGGGGCCCTAAAAATCTGTACAGTAATTTTTTTGGTGGGCCCCCTGGGATCCGATTCGCCCCCCCCTGGCGAACATAGCCAGCTACGCCACTGATTGCAGGGTAAAGTGGTCTCCCATTGATACATTGCAGGCCATACTAATATGTTCAAACATTTACAATGGCCCTGGGTGACACACAGTTGATTTTGTAAGATTACTTGGAAAGGGCAGCAGGCTTGTACATGTATGTACTAAAGGTTGCTCAAGAGCAGAATTTTGTGGATCGGAGTGGCCTCCATGTGTAGGAGGGTTAAAAAATGCCTCACAGCATTCCCATTCCCCACACAACAAATCGGAGACTTCCATTTGTGTGGCTTAAATGTTCAATCCAAATTGTCAAAAGTCTTTTACGGGTAATTGAAAAATGGAACCGGGTAATGATATCCGGGTACCTGGATACCCGGCACAACCTCAGTAGTTTGCATTTCTGTCCTGTCATTAACTTGATAAGTTTTCACTGATCAGCTTAATAACTTCCTTGGCGTTAAAATACATACAAAGCAAAACAATACAACCAAAACATATTTGTATGAAAAAAGTTAACTAAATGTAAAAGGAAACAAGTTGATTAGAATTAGGATGCAATTTTAAATAAGCAATTATTACATTATCAAATATGCAGTACCAACAACAGCATATTAAAAAGCTTGGGAATAGGCCCCACTAGCGCAGGAAGAAATGAAAATCTTACCTTAATGTATTTGTACAAGTCAAAAGTAGCAGCGTATCGTTTGAGATACTGGAGGACTTCATTATGTGTAATAAATGATGTTTTACCACCCTCTACAAGAGGAAGATCTGGGTACATCATCACCTCCTTTGGTAAGTTCGTTCTACAATACAATAGGATAAAGCATCTTGTTAGAAAAATAATACAATTGTATATGATGGTCTTTGGAAAAAGATCCATAGGGTTAATGAATTGACACATTTTAATCCCCCCCCCCCCAACAAATTTAATCTAGAGTAATTTTGTTTACCAACGGGCAACATAGAAACTATCAAATCCAAGTATTTGGGTCACATGACAAGGGCAGAATAAGGGGATCCAACTTTAAAAATTGTAAATTTTGTGTGGTTCTGAGATGCTTGCAGTCTGCTGATCGTATGGTTCACTGAATTCATTGGATGACTACCATCACGTGCATACAGGACCTACACTCCCTTTACTTCTGTGTCAACCACATTTATCAGATTGTAAAAATATGATTTCAGAAAGTTTTTTTTTAAAGAAACTATGAATTGCAATGCAATGTCCGAACCCACACTCACCTGAGCTGACTGTACATGCTTGACTGAACAGGCAGGCCATACTTGTCAGTCCCTATTTCGTCTGTGTACACCCAAGCTCCACCTATTTCTTTTGTCTGCTCATAGACGACCACCTTGAACACATCAGACTTAGCGCTGAGATATCTTGCAGCACACAGGCCCGCTGGCCCCCCACCAATAACTGCTACTCTTATCATGGAACTCAGTGGGTAGATTCTGCATGCCATAAATAAAACTAACATTTATTGGAAACAAAATTGTTTGTCACAGACAACCAAATACATTAATTGAAAATAGAATGTTTCACAATCTAGCGCACACATGTTTCAGTTGCCTTCACCAATGAATTAGTGACATGGGAATTGTTGTAGAAAAAATACTGTAGAAATGTCATGTTTAAAGCCAGTAGGCTATAACTTTTGGAGAAAAAAATCTAAATGGATCTATTAACCCTCCTAATATAGCTGCACTTTAGTGGCAAGTGGCTATAGTGGCCAAAATCAGTCAACTGACTGTTTTGACTGTTTACCAAAATGTGCACACAGGGGCATTTTTGACTGGTTTTTACTGTCATTTTGACCACCCTGAACAATACAAGACGATGCTTTTACCAGTCAAAAGCGATTAAATAATTTTGACCTGTAAATGTACTTACTACACATAAGGTTTGACAGTGTTTGACTTTTGAGTGCACTAGATATACCTTGGCAAGTATATCAAAATTTTGACCCTTGTAGTAATAGGAGGGTTAAGTGAATAATCCTATGTTGTGACATCCTCTGTGTACAGAAATTTTGAACACTGCTAAAATCACCACAATATCTACCCAGTGAGTCAATTTCAAACACAGGCTAATGTCTCAGTAAACAATTAGCACAAAACTTAAAGGGAGAGTATCATCATGATCAGAGCAGACTTTCAACAGGTCATGGAATCGGTGTCCTAGTTTTAGATGAAGTAACCATGGAGAACTGTGGCTGAATGAAAAATGAGCCAGTAGCTGCATAAATAATGATAAGCAGCAGCCATGGTAATATGGTCTTATCGTGCCCGGTTATCTAGAACAGCACACGGTCATGGGGTATTACTTTCAGTCACCGAGTTCATGAGAACACTGATTCCATGCCCTGTCAAAAATATGCTCTGCTCATGATGATATTACCCCTTTAATGGTGTTGTCATGCACTTTTTTGCGAGGCAATATTTCTAATGGAATATAATTAATTTCTATATTTCAGGGGTTGATCCAGAGGGGGGAGAGAATGCATAATACAATTTCCAAATATGACAAATATCACACTTGTCTTAAGGAGAGGAAAGTGTAGTCAAGTGAGGATTTTTGAACATTTTGAGCAATGAATGTATGCATCCAGTGAGATGTTGGCCATTTTGTCGGAAACGATATTTTGGGAGATTTAATTTGAGCAATATTGAATGTATGCACATCCAGTGAGATGTTGGCCATTTTGTCGTCTGCTAAAAACACATGCTTGCTTGTGCACAAGTGGTGGTTGGGTTCGATATTCCTTCCAAGCGGAGGAGGGGGAGGGGTGGAACAATGAGGTGAGATGCATTATAACATTAACCCTTGTATACATGCAGTCTACAAAATGCTGCAAAAAAAAAAAATTCTAAGTACACAATGCTTTTTGTATGCATGCCTCAAAATATTGCATACTGTACAGAAGAATGGTACATGGATACCCCAAAATGCCCCTAGGGTCTGGGACATAAACAAACTGTTTTGACCTTCACACAGTACATGTATACCACAAGTTACTGCACTGGTTTATTTCAAGTTAGCCTTGCAATGAAACAAAGCAGGTGGCTGCTTCAGTTTACCTCATCTCTCTGAAGAGCCTTGGGCTATGCCATTAATCATTAGATAAGAAGGTGTGTACCACAATATGTCCCAGTTGTGACATTTTGAAGTATGGGTCCACTTTGTAAAGAACTACACTGATAATAGGAGGGTTAACGTTAATTAAAACGGGCCCTACTAAAGGGTCCAGCATCAAGGGCTGGATTCGCAGCATCAAGGCTTACATCTCATGGCGTCAAGGGTTTTTCTACGACCATGAGTAAAAATAGCGGACAACAAACGTGAAATCTAGAGAAAGCATTAATGTGATATACAAATATTTTTTTGGAGACTTATTACCATGGTTATTTAAGTTTGACAAACATTAACATTTTACGGTGGGCATTTTCCTCTTCCCTGTTTGGTCATGCGCATAGGACTGTATCATTTCTGCGCAGGACCGAACTGGGAAAATGCAAAATGGCCGCCGTAAACTGTTAATGTTTGTTACGTTTAAATATACATGTATCCTCAATTTACCCTAAATGACGCATCTAAGGTTATATAATCAACTGGACAGTAACTTACAAATGAAATTAGCAGTCTGGCATTTCAGTTTGTTTCAGTGAATGATTCTCTTAAAATGCTGAATTTCAATGCATGATCATATGCGTGGCAGTCTTGAGCGCTGTTTTTTGACACGCACAGAATTGTGGTCATCAAAATATTGATGTTGGTATAATGACTCACCCCTAAACTGTTAAAGTTTATGGGGGCACAGAAAATGTACCCAAGAAGAAAAACAGTTGAATCATGTTTCATCTTATTCGAGATGGTTGTAAAATTGTTTTTAATCTTAAAAATAAAAATACTGTTTTAGATTTTTAAAATAAAATGGTATAATTTGGAGAAGCTCTCAAAACTGTTAATCAATATTCTTGAAAGACCAATAAAATGGAAGGTGGTTAAAATTTTTGCAAAAAGTACTTTAACCCTCCTACTGTTTGACCATTTGAAACCATTCAAAATTTCCACTTACCAAAATACCCATTGGTTTTGTACACACCTGGTGATACCATTTGAACAGTGTTGGTAGCAAGCTTAACTACCATTCATATCCATTCAAATGGTTTTGAATGGTTGTTACACTACACCTTGGTGTGTTTCCATAGCCGAATGGATTCAAATGGTGAATGTACTTCACAGTGGCTTATCATCCAAATGGTTTTAAATGGTGGATACATTACACCTTGGTGTGGTTGCACATAGCCGAAAAACAAAACCTGCACTATGTAGATAAAGTGGACTATCCATCATCTCAGTACCCTATGGAGTTTTAACACATGGTGGCCAGTGTACAAGTAATTGATCTACCACTTAAAAATGGCACTAGGGTCTTTAGGGTATAGCAGACCTGTCATTAAAAACCATTTACTCATGTCACTGGCATATATAGAGGGTCCATTAATTCACCACTTAGAAGTATCCAAACAAGGTTTTGTATTAGCTGACCTACCATTCCAAACCATTTGGGAATCAATACTGTACACAGTTATTTCACCATTCAAAACCACAAAAGCGAATGGTTTCAAATGGTGGGCCAACTTGTATGAAAAAGGCACCAGAAGTAGGAGGGTTAAAACTTTGAATTGTGTACAAATTATGTTAACATTTTGTCAAATAAAAGATTTCTTTTCATAACCATGATATTAATGTTTCATTTTCTTAATAATTTTCCACTGCCGACGAAATAAATACCAACGAATTAAGTAGTCTTCGTTCACTTCTTCTATAAGGAATGTGTCCATTTTGAGGATCAGTATTTCTTTTAAAAAAAATCACTGCAAATGCAAAGCATTCATATCTTTTGGTTTCCACAGACAATAGGCCGTATTCATAAAAATAAGTAATTGCTTTTACTAAAGTAACAACCCCCTTTTACTAACCTTTTACTTAAATGTGTATTCATAGAAATAAGCAATGACTTTCAAGTAAAAGCTACAAATTTTAAGCATTAGTAATTGCTTTTTACTTATAAGTAAATGCTAGAGAAATTAGCACCTACTTCAATTTGTATTCATAAAAATGACCTTCGACTAGCATTTACTAGTGATTGTACAAGCACCTAATTTTTGGCTTGCTGTTTAGCCAATACAAACATATCACATTTTCTGCCATGTTTTTACGTCCAAGACCACAACCTAAGGTGCATAACATCAGGCTTAATCGTGATGAAGTCAACCCTACCACTTACAGAACTTTATTTAGGTTTGACAAAGAAAATGTGGAATGGCTTGCAAACACCTTCATACCACCAAATACCGAGACTCGTCGATGGTACTGTAGTACAATAGCAACTACTTGAGAACTTACTAGCCGAGGCAAGTAACAACTGTAATCATTTAGCAAATGGTTATGAATAAGATTTTTAGCAATTGCTTAGACTAGACCTTTTACTTACCTAGCTGTTGCTTTTACTTATAGCATTTACTAGTAAGTAATTACTTATTTTTATGAATACGGCCTAATAGCTCGTTCACTGCACAGAAAAATAAAATCACAAGTTCGTGAAAAAAAATTCAGGTTATGTAAATCCCCATTTGTATAGTAAAATTAGCCCTAACTCCCTAAGTATTGTTACTGTAGCTAGGACCGATTTATAAATATAAAACCAAACCCTACAAAACGATTAAAAACCAAGGAGGACTGAGTGAAGGAGGAAGCTAGCCAAAAATCATGTACATGGTACATGTACTTGCATCTGAACCGTGCAATTAAAATGTTTTACAACTGTAAAAAAGCAACCCTTACCTTTTTCAAAAAGACCAAATCATTAAAAATTTCGACATTACTCAAATTAAAATGACGCAACACTGCTCTACTTAACTAACACACTAGTACTAGTAACAGTAACTCAGACCACCACAGTTAACCTTTGTACTTAACTAGTTAAGTACAAAGGTCGGTACGGTCCCGCCGCTGATGATGCGCGGATTCAATGAATTGCGCCCTCTCTCGTTAGGAATATTTCATGTTAAAGACAGTTAGTTCTAACTCTTATGGTTAAAGATGATCTTCCGTGCGATGCGAATCAGTAATTCACATGATCACTTTTGGTTCACTGTGTAGATTGCTTTTTTTCCTAGGAGAACGAAAGTAATTTTTTTTTAAATGAAAATGCCTTAAAATTAGTTTATTTATGACACACAGGTTGGTTGTTTAATGTTTATCTTGATTCAGAGTAAGCATACTCAGTTAGTTTTGCCAACATTACCATTGATGTATACCTTCATCCCTAAGGCCACGGTTCAACCACGCCCCATGGGCCAATTTGTTGTTTGCAGAAAGTGTTCTTTTAATTAAGTGGTGCCTACCAAAAGTCTGTGTATTATAATCTGCAGAGTTTGTTCTTCAGTCCAGTCGAGAATTTTTATAAATTTCAGATGAATAAGATTATAGAGAAGTAAAATAAACCAAGTTAAGAATTTTTCTGCTGATATCTCAAAATATAAGATTTTATTTTTCTTGTCATAGACTAGTGTATGTATGTATGTATGGGGCTCTTTTGTAAACATGTGATGTGGCATTGGTCACATCGTCTCGGCTATACAAATATAAAAGCTGATTTTCTCCATCTGGTACATCAACTTTAATTGCCACACACATACGCTGCTCATGACAACATATACCCTTCCTTCTCTTTCTCAAGCAGGAAGGGATAAGAACAGTAAAAGGCATAATTATGGCCAATTAATTGCAACTGATAGACAACCTTGTTCTAAAACATAGCATTAAGTCACTCATCACACTTCATGAGGATTGTCCGGCAGTATCGTCATGATCAGAGCAAACTTTCAATAGGACATTGAAATGGTGTCCTAGTTTAAACAGAACACAATGCAGCAGCAACTGTAACTAATATTATTATTATTAAAACTTTAGCACTCCAATTCCATGCGCTGTTGATCATGACGATATTACCCCTTTAATGCACGTTTATGAGATATTTTTGGCCATGGGAAACAAGTTTATCCAGAAGAATTCAATCACTATAGTTTGTTAGTTTCATAATATTAAATATTATTTTAGTACGCAAACTCATGTCCTTATCCAAAGCCAACATGACGTACGGGATATCATTATTTAGAAGGCAGGGGCGCGGCAAAGCGCAAGCACATGAATCGTTTTCCCACGAGTTAGTTCCGCCCACATCGCCTTTGATCGAACAATGACATTATTCAACACGTGTTTTGTGACATGTGTGACGCAACACCCCTAGGGAGGGATTGTCGCGCGGACGGCCTCTGACCGGAAAAGTCCCCGAGCGGTTAGGAACGTATCCGTTGGGATAGCAGTATACCGTCCCGATGAATGAATACAATTGCTCTGAGATCACCCTATGAAAAAGGTCACCAGGATACAAGTTGTTGTGTATTTATATAACAAATAATACTGGTTTATTCGCAAACAATAAGGCACCTCACCTGGAGGTGACCAAGTCCTTAAATCACAAGAAGAACAATCATCAATACAGGAAATCCTCACTACATGAAAATCTATGGCACCTCGATGAGGGGTCACTGGCACAGCACTAATGCACCTCACGATGGAGAGGAAACTTAACACCACATGTGCACCTATGGCACCTCTCACCTGAGGTGTCACCACAAGTACACAATTATAATCCCTATATATTTAAGCTAAGTGCTAGTCCAGATGCATCAATTTAAGGGGCTTTACTGTCTTTGTACTGGAGGTGCACAGCTAGCAACAGACACCACACAGGCCAATGAAATTACAAAGGAGGGGCAGACACCCCGATACACATACGATGAGGGGCCCCGCGCGCCTCAGCTCGAGGAACCACTACTCGTATGTTTTATGCAACACATGCAACACATGCAACCCTTATTAAAGTCCCTCAGGTAATTACAACACATGCAATTACAGCTCGACTAGAGAACCGATACACAAGCCCCAGTGAGGTGACACCTAGCCCCTCACGACACCTCAAAAACACGTGTAACGGATGCACGGCACACGGGAAACCCAGAAATTCCTCGACAGTTAGCCACCTTACAAAGTATTAAGTACAACACATGCACAATATACAATGCTCCTGGACTTACCACTGATATAGCACTACACCCTCAGGCTTATGACTTGAACGTACGGTTTCCTTTACGACTTTTTACGACTGTGCGAGCTAACTCTATTATCACGACTACTCTCTACAAGTTCACGGCAACAACTGACCCCAAATCTACATACAATGCAATGCGCTCTGCCCTCCAAAACTGGTGCTCGCTGGCTGTGTGCTGCAAAGTGCCCCCTCTGACCACAGTTGTAACACCTCAATTCCGACCTGAGTCGCCGCCTTTGAGGATGTGACCCCTCTGACACCTCTGGAACCTCACAAGTCCCATCTTTCAACTTCTGTTGTGCTGCCAAAAGTTTCAACATTTTGTCCAACTGCTGAGACAAACCATCAACACTCTTAGATTGTTGGTTTATAGCCCTCTCGACAAACTGCAATCTCTCCTCAGTCTCCCGGTCTACCCCTCGAGCAAACTTGGCTGGCTTTTCCAAACTTCGGTGGGTCTCTATTTTCTCAAAATTCTCCGTCTCTAGAGCAGCTTGAATTGCCTCTGACAAATTCTTTGGTCGGGCTCGGAATATGCCCTCCCGTATCGACTGGGTTGCCACCGCATCCACAAAGTGGTTCTTCTCTAGCCGATCCCTTGGTTCCTCAGGAATCTCGGGGTAAGCTTTCACTGCCAGTTCGTGAATCGCCTGACCTAACTCTTGCAGAGTTTCTTTGGGTTTCTTTCTTTGTGTCTCAGCTCGACCAGGAAATTCTCAGCCTGCTGACTTGTACCAAACCTTCGTGACAACATCTTCACGAGTTCACCATAGGTATATCTGTGCGAACCCTGCTTGGCGCTGTCCCCAAGAATGCGGACCGCATCGCCCTGGAGACTCGCTGCCAAATACTCCGCAGACTGTGCCTCGTCCCACTGCCACTGGTTTACTAACCGGCAACTCTGAAAATGACCGAAATACTCATTCCATGGGATCTTACCACTGTACCGGTCGGGAACAATGTTAGGACGGCGAGGGGTCTGGTGTAGGCCTGTGCGAATAATTCGATTATTCGAATATTCGCGAATAGTTGTTGCTAATCGTACTCGTATTCGCGGTTTTTGAATTATTCGATTAATCGCGCAGGCGCGAATACCTGCAACTATTCGCGAATTTTGAACCATTCATAACTTGCGGCCGTGAAGTGTTTGCTTATACTATTCACGACTACTATTCGCGAGTAATCCTATTACACCGTTTTGTCTAGTCATGGTGGTAAACTTTGTACTTGTAGTGTTTGCAAATAGTAATGCCTTTGAGGTTGATAATTTTAAATACCTTGGTGTTATTTTTGATAGCCAAATGACATGGCTTAGTCATATTAATCATGTATCATCAAAAGTTTCAAAACGCGGTGGTGTCTT
Source organism: Zoroaster sp. YZ-2022 (assembly GCA_029582265.1). Classification (NCBI taxonomy): domain Eukaryota; kingdom Metazoa; phylum Echinodermata; class Asteroidea; order Forcipulatida; family Zoroasteridae; genus Zoroaster; species Zoroaster sp. YZ-2022. The sequence goes on from CM055820.1 coordinate 23,448,251, forward strand.
AAACCGTTTAAAGTATTATTTACCAAATTGTACCTTAAAAATGCTTGCTGAAGCAATGATCATACCTAATTTTGACTATTTCATTTCATTTCATTTATTGATTTCACAGGTAGAAAAGAAAAAAAAATAAACACAAATTTACATTAGATTAACAGAAACAGAAACAAAGGTAGCACCCCTGTAGGATTACAAAAAAGTAAACTAAATTACTGTCGAGTTGATCTCCTGATACTACCACTTAGGAAGTAAACAAACATTGAATCACACAAAGAACGATAAATGGCTTTAGGCACACTTTGAGATATAAAAATAATATTATAATAAAAATATAAAAACTTAAATACTACACAGTTTGAGTTAGGGCATCTGCTAGGCCAGGGACTAATAAATGTTTTCTAAGTGAATTAACAAATAAAGATAAACTATAAATAACTGTTTCTTTAACATCTGTTGGTAGCACCTCCCATAATCTAGGGAATCTATAAAAAAGAGAATGATGAGCAGCATTGGACCTTGCCATTTGATGAGAAAACTTAATAACTTCAGTATGTCTACGATTAACATGGATTAGATCAATAGGAATGTCAAATTTATTATATAAACATTTAATAGCAAACACAATTGAAAGGAAATGAATTCTATTGTTTAAAAAGGGAAGACCCAACTTGACACACCTGTCAGAATACACAATTTCACTATTGGAATTAATTAAAGCCTTTCTCGGCAGGCCTAAACAAAAACGGGTGAAACGTCTTTGTACCTTCTCAAGCGTTTCTTGCTGGGTAGTGAGGACAGGGCACCAGACGGGGGCTGCATACTCAAGTATGGGTCTGCTAATTGAGCGATAAAGTGAAATAAGAATTTTAGGGTCCCTAGTTTTAACTACTCTACCAATAAATCCATTTAGCCTTGTGGCTTTTGAAGCAACATTGCTAATATGGGTTTTCCATATTATTGTAGCCCTGTATGGTCAAATTGCAACAATGAACTAAGATCTAGACTTCAAAAACAGCAGAACAAATTAGCTAGAATAATCTTATCTGTAGACATTAGAACTCCTGTTAATGACATGATGACTTCCCTTAATTGGCTCAAACTAGATGATAGGTGGACTAACCAAATGCTTATTATGATTTTCAAATGTTTAAATGGTACATCTCCCTATTATTTGTCTGCTAAATTTAAGTTCACCCACTCTGTACATAATTATTCTACGAGAGGTCAGATTTCAAACTCACTCGCTATTCCACATTGTAACTCTAATTCTGGTCAATGCATGTTTATAACTAGATCTTGTCAACTATGGAACAAATTACCACAGAATATTCGCATTAATTATCACACTATGTCAATCAACCAGTTTAAAAATAATACCCTCATTCACTAAAATTGTACTATTAGTAATATTATTTAATATCCAATTATTCAATTGTATTATATCTAGTGTATATATTATCCATATCCACACATATATCTAACCTTGTATTCTGCAATAGTCCTGTGTGTTTGATCTACTGGTACATTCTTTTTAGAAATCATTGTAAATGTATACGTGTATCAGGGCCACCTTGGAAAGCAGTGTCACTCACTGAATGGTGCTACCGTGAATAAAGAAAGCTTAAATAAATAAATAGGAAGCCGACATGGCAGGTTGGATGGTTGTGACTGCAGCGACTGTTACCTGCAATAATGTATTGCCTTTACACGGCATAAAAATTGCGGTCGTGAACTGTTCGTTAACTATTCGCGAACTATTCGCGAATACTATTCGCGAGTAATGCTACCAATTGTGCTTGTTCTGTCCAGGCACTGCTGGTAGTGGTACGCATTGTATTTTATTTTATTTATTTATTTGGAATTACACTTTTGAAACAGTGGCACACGATGTATGTAAATATCGGTGCATCCATCAAAACAATTTCTAAGTACAATAGTTACAACAATTAATATTTATAAAAATAACAATATTTAATAATAAGAATATTAAATAATAGTAATAATTTAGCGAAACAAAGCGAACGCATGGAGCTGGACGAAGGGACGCATTGACACGCCGCACCGTCGTATGCGAGATAACCATGTAGACCTACACAATGCCAGGTAGGTCTACTGAGGTAGGGTGAGCAAAATAACAAAATGCATACGAACCAATGTAGGCCTATATCCCGCGATTCGCTTTGCTTCGTCAAATACAAATAATAAATAATATCAAGTAAATGGATATTTACAAAATAAATTGCAAAACAAATTGCACGGTCTTAATTGTGTCTAAAGATGATTTGACAACACTGTACACTGCTAGAACGCTGGTCAAAACCTCAACCAACACGGACCACATGCGAACCACACAACAGCCGTTTAAAACATTTAACCAACATTTAACCAACAAGCCTAAACATTTAATCAACGTTTACTAATGTCCAAACTTGTTGGTGAAAAACATCCAACAACAATTGCGCGTCCCACAACAACAATTGCCGGCTAAAGCTCCGACCCGCGTTCCAACAGTGTAGGTTTCGGCGGATAGGCTAATAGGCTATCTCCTAACACCCCAACGCATCAGTCTTGTAACCCATACGCAAAAAGAGAAATGAAAACATGAAAACAATTGATTTAGAAACATGTCAAAGCGACAAGAGAATCCCGTCCATGTCAAAATCCCCCTCCACCCGCGGATTTGAGACGCATGAATTAACGCAGTTGATGAGCCCGCCGGGGGTAGTTCAAGCTCTGCAAGCGACCATCATCTTTAAACACAATGCCTTTATATTATTATTAATGAAACACTACAATAAATAGCTATAAATAATCAACAGCAATGGCAGTAAACAAGTACATATATAAATATCAATTACGTAAGTCAGCTCTTAGCTTCCATGCACGCTTGGTGTAAGATTTACAAAAATCATCAAAAATAATAGCAATATTGTCAACATCACATTTGTTTGGATTAATTGATACATCACTACCTAATGTAAGGTTCAATTTAACATCTAAGTTACTTGACATAAATAATTCCCAAACATCAATACGATTCATGGAGATTAATTTTCTTTCTAACTTAACATATTCATCGGTTCTTATATCATTGAGCGCAGTGCAAGTGAACAAAAAATGTTGAATATTTTCAGTACCATTATTACGTTTTGCAAGTGCTGTCATGGTCCGGAGACCATCTACTTGTTCTACGATCGAGTGGCAAGGTATTTGAGCGAAGCCTGAATTTAAGACTTGCCCCATGGAAATCTGTTTTGTCAAGCAAGTAATTCTCCAGACCAGGACAGCACTTGATAGATGCGTAATCCTTAAGTGATGACTTCCTATTAATCTCATCATGCCAAAATTGAACATAATTTTCATTAATAACGTAATTAAAAGTAGTATTAAATTGTAGTATTCGCGAATAGTACTCGCGAGTAATGCCTTTGAGGAAGCCGACAGGGCAGGCTGGATGGCTGTGACTGCAGTGACTGTTACCTGCAATAATGTATTGCATTTGGACTGCATAAAAATTGCGGTCGCGAACTGTCTGCTAACTATTCGTGACTAGTACTATTCGCGACTACTATTCGCGAGTAACACTGCCAATTACACCGTTTTGTCTAGGCAGTGGTGCGCATTGTAGTATTCGCGAATAGTACACGCATAGCCGTTATCATCATTCAGCAGGTAACAGTCGCTGCAGTCACAGCCTGCCAGCCAGCCTGCCATAGCTTCCATAGCAGGCAGGCTGGCTGTGACTGCAGCGACTGTTACCTGCTGAATGATGATAACGGTGCACTCTTTGTCCTAAGTAACTGTCTTGTCATTGTTCTGTTCATAGCCTTGTTCATAGCCTTCATACATTTGTATGAAGAATAAATCACTTCATCACTGCCAGCAACTGGACAATAGGCATTCTGGAGCAGTGGCGTAACGAGGGAACAATTTTCGGGGGAACTAGGGATTGCACCACTTTTTCTAGGGGGAATATCAATACTTGAATCCTGCAGTCTCAAACAGTGACCTATTTTTTCTAAATTCTGCACCCGCGGGGGGTACTTGCAGACAGAGTGCTGAATGAACATACTTCATATTTTTGTAGCATAAACTTGTGCTAATCGTAATTAAATTTGAACACTACAAAATCATGTAACGTTTTTGTTTTTGAAGAAAAGCTGGAGATGACGAATTGATGATTAAACAACTGCGATTAATTTACACTAACTTGAATGTTTCATGTTGTTTATTTATTACACATCGATTTGTTTGAAAATGTCAATTTATTTTCATAAATATTAACTACGAAAAGCATGGTTCTATTGGTCACTGCCTTTCGCATTGCGGGTGTAATTGCCTTTGCACTTGCAGGTAATGTAAGGTCTACTGATGAGTAATGATAAATCCCACCGATCCACTTATTGCATGACGTTATTGTTTGCCACGCCCCATTTGGTTCCCAAGAAAAGTTTTCCAATAATGATAACGTAATTTGCGGTGAGCATAAATCAATCACGAAACGCATAGGCCGTTGTACAAAATCAGTTCAGGGTACACGCACCACGTGTGTGCCTGAACCAAAGGTTTTTAAGCATAGTGCGGGGCACACTGCGGAAGCTTTGGACGTAAACAACGAATACGTCTAAAAAGTGGCCCCTGCATGAGCATAAACACGTACTGCTTGCATGGTTATTTTTTATTTTGTGTATAGGACTAGGCTAATCGATTTGAAATAACAGGGGGGACCGTTAACTTATTGGTATTTCTCTTAACGGCGACTTAAATATAAACAAGATCTCTTCAATGCGTTCATTTTATGGGCTTTAGGTGGACTTCTCTCTGTTGATATGTGATGAACGTAACTGCGCGTGACTTAGCATGTGCTCAATGTGCACTGTTAATGCTAATTGTGCTGGAAGTTTCCCACGCTGCCAGAGTAATAACTCGACGGCGATTGGATTTTCACTTACGAAAATGTATTATTTCGAGTACAATTTTGCAAGAAATAAAGAAAAAACAACAACAGGCATTAAAGAGCTTAATGTATGTGTTTGTTTATTGTCTGAATGTTACAAATAGGCCAGAAATTACTATCAAAGCAATTGTTTTTAATGTTTTAGTACTTTTATAAACCGCGGGAAAAAATTGGCCAACTATTCGCGAATAGTCGATTATTCGCGAAAAGTTGCCGCGCGATTAATCGAATAGTAAATTTTACTATTCACCCAGGCCTAGTCTGGTGGACCCGCTCCTTCATCCTTTCTTCTCCAATCACCCTGGAATCTCTCTCCAATTTCCAAGGTCCAACATTGTCAGCACTGATGTTCTCAGCCGGACCTGGTGTACTATCGATATTGTTCAACGAACGTTTAGCAAAACTCAATAAATCGCTATACATGTATCTCTGCTTCGGATCAGACACCTCTTCAATGTCAATAAAAGGGTTTGTACGGTTAACACCCATATGTCACCTGGCTCCTTCTGCACCTTACAGGGATCAGGAGTGGACACGTCACCACCCCTCTGAGGGGTAGTCCAATCCTGAAGACTCATTTCCCCACCCTTTTCAATAGGATGGGTCCCCAATACTTTGAAATCACTCAGAGGTGGGGGCACCCGTCCAATGAGGTGTACCCTGTCTCCTCCCTTAAATCGGCCAGACCCCGACCAGGGAGTTTAAACTCAATATCTCCATCAACCCTAAACATGCTTTCGCATGTTACCTCCAGCTACTCCAGCCGGGCTCTCGTCAGACTTCTTAGTCTGTTTCAAAGCAGACTCAAGCTCTGCAATCCGCCTTGCCTGTTGGGACTTCTCCCACTGCAACAACTGCACTTCCATCCTGGACCTGTTGAGGTCCTCACTGGAGGTGACTCCCGACATATACACAACCGCTATACCATAGAATCACTTAATCAGAAGGAAAATCTCAGCAATCGCAATCAATCAAAAATCCCACTTCTGACACCAATTTGTGACGCAACACCCCTAGGGAGGGATTGTCGCGTGGACGGCCTCTGATCGGAAAAGTCCCCGAGCGGTTAGGAACGCATACGTTGGGATAGCAGATACCGTCCCGATGAATGAATACAATTGCTCTGAGACCACCCTATGAAAAAGGTCACCAGGATACAAGTTGTGTATTTATATAACAAATAATACTGGTTTATTCGCAAACAATAAGGCACCTCACCTGGAGGTGACCAAGTCCTTAAATCACAAGAAGAACAATCATCAATACAGGAAATCCTTATAACTACATGAAAATCTATGGCACCTCGATGAGGGGTCACTGGCACACCACTAAATATAACGCACACCACTAAATATAACGCACCTCACGATGGAGGGGAGCTTAACACCACATGTGCACCTATGGAACCTCTCGCCTGAGGTGTCACCACAAGTACACAATTATAATCCCTATATCTTTAAGCTAAGTGCTAGTCCAGATGCATCAATTTAAGGGGCTTTACTGTCTTTGTACTGGAGGTGCACAGCTAGCAACAGACACCACACAGGCCAATGAAATTACAAAGGAGGGGCAGACACCCCAATACACATACGATGGGGCCCCTCAGCTCGAGGAACACTTACTTGTATGTTTCCCAAGTCTGAATTAATTGTTTATGCAACACATGCAACCCTTAAAGTCCCTCTGGTAATTACAACACATGCAATTACAGCTCGACTAGAGAACCGATACACAAGCCCCAGTGAGGTGACACCTAGCCCCTCACAACACCTCAAAAATACGTGCAACGGATGCACGGCACACAGGAAAACCAAGAAATTCCTCGACAGTAAGCCACCTTACAAAGTTTTAAGTACAACACATGCACAATATACAATGCTCCTGGACTTACCACTTATATAGCACTACACCCTCGGGCTGATGACTTGAACGTTTGGTCTCTTTTACGACTTTTTACGACTGTGCGAGCTAACTCTATTATCACTACTACTCTCTAACGGCAACAACTGACCCCAAATCTACATACAATGAATGCAATGCGCGCGCTCTGTGCTCCAAAACTGGTGCTCGCTGGCTGCGTGCTGCAGCATCGCCTAATCGCGCACGGAACCAGCGAATCCCTCACCAAGGGTAGAAAATACAAACTGCTGTTGCGTCACAATGTTAAAGATGATGTTCCGTGCGCATCAGTTATTCTGTTATTTGGTTCAATCTGTGATTGCTCTCTTCCTAGGAGAACAAAAGTTATTAAAAATCAAAATAAAATAAAAATTAACTGATTTAATTTTGCCCTACACCGACGTGTGTATAGCACTGTATACTCAGTGCTTTCCGAGTGTCTGTGAAAAAACTACACAGGCGTCTCGGGCGAGATTCGAACCCACGACCTCCTGCTTATTAGTGCAGACGTCTTAACCTCTCGACCACCGAGCTTGCCCGATGACAATTGGCCGGCTAGAATCCCATATAGCAGCGGGTTCCGCGATATATATATATTTTGACGCCGCTGATGTGTAACCACTTGTTGTATGGTCATTGATAGTAATGATAGGGTGTCGAAGGACTGGGGGATTGGTACATGTAGGTCCCTCAATCCTTCAAAATGCATGTGGATACTGAAGGATTTGGGATGGGTCAGGGGAACCAGTATGGTTAACAATATTATACTGACGTCACCAGACAATCATCCAAAACTTGAATGATGAAAATTAATGCGATTAGAGCAAATAAAAGTTGATAACAAGAAAGCTGGGTGCCTTACGTCATGATTTCTTTAAAAAAAAAAAAATATCCGGTTTCTGGTCTGCGCGCGTCGGCACTTTTAGGTGTTTTTTTTGGTTTTTTTTGCTATGAAATGATGTCCAATTGCAGCCAAAATTGCTTGATCGAGAAAAGCGCGTCACTGCACCGATTTTGACTCGTTTTGGCCTCATCAAACAGGGAGGGGTCCATCGACACCCACGTGATAAGAATACAACAGACATGATTGAAATAGACAGTTTACACCAAGAAATTTAAAAAAAAAGGTTAAGGTAAAAACAAATCTTTTAAAAAGACACATGTTTTCAAAATAATCTGCTTTAATATTATTTTATTCATTAAAACAAAATTTCCAATACACAAACATTTAAGTTTAAAATTGCATCCCACATAAAATATAAATTTCATTTGAAGCACCCCATACAGGTAGGGTCTTTAAGTAATGTAAAATATACAAATGTAAATAATAATAATAATAATAATGTGTGGATTTATATAGCGCACGTATCCACCAACTAAGTGGTGCTCTAGGCGCATTATATTATTATCCCTGCTCATAAGGCTCATAAATCATTCCTGAAACCATCTCAGCTCCCTCGGGAGTATACAGCTCAATTGCTGCCATTTCTAGCGCATATAGAGCAAACCAACTCTGCCTTCACAGGTACCCATTTAACCCCTGGGTGGAGAGAAGCAATTATGATTAAGTGTCTTGCTCAAGGACACAAGTGTCACGGCCGTGATTCGAACCCACATTATGTTGCTAACACCAGAACTTGAATCCGGTAAGCTAGACCGTTTCGGAATCGACTCGTTTCATCATTGGGGTAACCCTAACCCCTAAACCTTTTTGCCTAAACAGCCTGGATCCATCCATGTCATTCATTGCAAAGAGTTAAAAATACATGAAGTACCTGGATCCTTCAATATCATTCAGTTTTTTCTCGATGGAATGAAGGAACTGCCTGGATCCACTACATACCTCCAGAAAGTATGCTGGAGGAATACCGAATGTTTGAGGGTACAATGACAGGCCTACATGTGTAACTATTTTTAGTATGGTCATTGATAGTGATGTTGGGTATCGAATGACTGAGGGCACATGTTACATGAACGTCCCTCAATCCTTCAAAATGCATTGTGGATATTGAAGGATTTGGGATGAGTTAGGGGAACCAATATGGCTAAGAATATTATACTGCACATCATCAGACAAGAACCCAAAACTTGAATGATGAGAATTAATGCGATTAGAGCAAATAAAAGTTAATAAGAAATCATTTAGGTGTCATGATTTTCTAAAAAACAAATTTGTAACTAAGAACCTTTTACTCAAAAATAAGTATAATTAATATCATATTCAAAACATATTCATAAATGGCCAAGACAGTTTAGACAAGCTGACCGGACAAAACTTAATCACGTGGGGTGTATTAATAGATGGTAAAATAAGAGCAGTCGTCAGCTATTCTGTTTAGCCAGTGTGTCCCCATTTCTATTTGGCTTTATTTGTTAAATTTTGAAAATGAAATCAATACGGGCCTTCGGCTCAGTCCTTATCGCCATGGCCACGCCCAAAAATGGTCATTAACCTGGGGGTAAAGACCACGCAGATTATATATCAATCAAGAAGAAGAGGCTGATGATGGCGTTAGGATTGATGGTTCAATCCTTCTCCAACCCTCCAAGTTGTCAGTCAGCTCAAAATTTAGTTTCTTATAGTTCATGAAGTAATCGATCCGATACTGTATCATCTGATTGTACAGGTCTATTATGCCCTGCGGAATATCATAATCCACATTGGCCAACTGCAGTAGTTCCTTATTGTATTTCCACTGCATAGTTGCCATCTTGTGAGCATAGCGGTGGGGCATTTTTAACTCCTTACAGCGATGATCATAATCTCGTTGGGTGTCGGCATCCATTTCCGTTTTACTGGGAAGGGTCATGGTGCCATCCAGGGCAGCCATAGCAAACCGTACCTGACAGCTCATTTGTGGGAAGGGGCAAATATTCCAGGTAACACCAATAAAAGATAATGAAGGAAATGTTGTGTGAAGCACGTGTTTATATAAAGGGGTCACCCTATTTCTATCAACAGCCAAGTCAAATTCAGGTTTAAAGAACGGGAAATCATAATGATAACCTGTGCACAACATTAGGGCGTCAGCTTCGACACTCTGACCATCTGTAAACAAAATCCTCTTGTTCTCAACCAATTTAATACCCGGTACCTCTTCAAGATTATCAGGAATTGGTCTCTGAATGGGCTGGTATAGATGGCTGAGATATATCTTCTCTACTTGGGGGCAAAGATCTAAAGCGATGTCTTTGCCAGAGTTCCCAGCTCCCAAAAGCACCAGAGTTTGATCCTGGAAGTCTCTGGGATGACGGTAGTCATGGCTGTGGAGCAGCTTACCGGTAAATGTCTCCAGGCCAGGAATATCGGGGAACCTCGGTACTGAAAAATGACTGAGGAAACGATGGTTCACAATTAAGTCAAGATACTCATATAAAAAAATGCCATCTCAATCTAAATTTAATACATAAAATTCACGAATTGCTATTTAATAGAAGCATAAATAAATATATTTCTGAAAAAAATTTGCTAAGCAAAATTTGCGAATAAATTGTTCCCTGATATAATATCACGAGAAGTCTATTACCTACATAGTCTTCTGATATCACATAATGATTATATTACAGGTGCGGTACCAGATTGGTAATAACTAAATTGTTGTCTGAAAGCTAAACTGAAATTGAATTTGAGAGCACTCCTAACAAATTTACTTATCTGGATGTTTGATATGATCAACTTCAACGAACCAAGTATGCTTTTGGATAATAATTCGCAAATATTTGGGTACAGGTAATTTCCAATTTAACATGTTTTTTTAACTATAAAATTGCCATCAGATAATACACTGTTTCTTTATAAAGTGGGTGTTTTAAGTTATTCAAAATCCTTACCCGTTGCAGACCATCACAGCATCAAACTGATTGATTTGTGGTGAGGAGTCAGGGTGTTGAACACTCTTCACAATGACTTCCCAAGAGGTTTTGTTACCACTTATGACTGGCTTCACTGACTCTACTCTTGTCAACAGCTGGAAAAAAAAAAAAAACAGGTCTAGATGGGGCAACTTCATCTTTTTTTTCAAGCATGGGCCTCAGTGTGATACTCATAGATATGTGCGTTAGAAAATCAAGATGGCCGCCCCATAATAAATGCCTACAGTCTATGTGTGAGTAGTTAGTGAGGCTGTGCATTTTCGGTTATTTCGGGAACTGGATGCCTGAAATTGGAAATCTTCGGATACCCAGGAACCCGCAATTTTTTTGGGTAAAAACACGTAAATATACTCCTAAATGTATAAAATTTCTCTGTTTTATTACAGTTATAATGTGGAATAACTAATAATTTCCCGCTTCTATATTAACCCTCCTACAATCAGTGCAATTTTTGAAACAACCCATTTAAGCCACTCCAAGCCATTAGCCTTTGCCAGTGGCCTCCTATGGTTACCCTTCTGTGCACTGTCATCACACCACTGAGATTGCAGGCAGTGGCGTAGCTAGCGGGGGGGGCAGCGGCTGCCCCCCCTGGCTCCAGTTCCAGAATAAGTGGGCCCCCCTGGCTCCAGTTCCAGAATAAGTGGGGCCCCCCCTAACACATGCAAATTTTTTTCACATGCTTATGGGACTGACTGACGGGCCCACCAGCAGGCAGGACTATTTAGACCTTGAGGGGCCCGGGGCACTTCAGGTTCGGGGGCCCCTCGACATAGAAATTAAATTACATGACAAATAAAAAATGAACTAAAATGAATGATAAACCGCATTTCTTCGAAAAAAATATAAAACTAATTTTACAATTATTACATTTTTTTTTATAAAGGAAGTCCTTAGTCTGGGGGCCCTCTGGCAGGGGGGCCCGGGGCAATTTCCCCCTTTGCCCCCTTATAAATCCAGCCCTGTATACAGGGCCGCCTTTACATAAGGGCAAAAGGGTAGTTGCCCACGGCCCCAGGTAAAGAGGGGGGCCCTAAAAATCTGTACAGTAATTTTTTTGGTGGGCCCCCTGGGATCCGATTCGCCCCCCCCTGGCGAACATAGCCAGCTACGCCACTGATTGCAGGGTAAAGTGGTCTCCCATTGATACATTGCAGGCCATACTAATATGTTCAAACATTTACAATGGCCCTGGGTGACACACAGTTGATTTTGTAAGATTACTTGGAAAGGGCAGCAGGCTTGTACATGTATGTACTAAAGGTTGCTCAAGAGCAGAATTTTGTGGATCGGAGTGGCCTCCATGTGTAGGAGGGTTAAAAAATGCCTCACAGCATTCCCATTCCCCACACAACAAATCGGAGACTTCCATTTGTGTGGCTTAAATGTTCAATCCAAATTGTCAAAAGTCTTTTACGGGTAATTGAAAAATGGAACCGGGTAATGATATCCGGGTACCTGGATACCCGGCACAACCTCAGTAGTTTGCATTTCTGTCCTGTCATTAACTTGATAAGTTTTCACTGATCAGCTTAATAACTTCCTTGGCATTAAAATACATACAAAGCAAAACAATACAACCAAAACATATTTGTATGAAAAAAGTTAACTAAATGTAAAAGGAAACAAGTTGATTAGAATTAGGATGCAATTTTAAATAAGCAATTATTACATTATCAAATATGCAGTACCAACAACAGCATATTAAAAAGCTTGGGAATAGGCCCCACTAGCGCAGGAAGAAATGAAAATCTTACCTTAATGTATTTGTACAAGTCAAAAGTAGCAGCGTATCGTTTGAGATACTGGAGGACTTCATTATGTGTAATAAATGATGTTTTACCACCCTCTACAAGAGGAAGATCTGGGTACATCATCACCTCCTTTGGTAAGTTCGTTCTACAATACAATAGGATAAAGCATCTTGTTAGAAAAATAATACAATTGTATATGATGGTCTTTGGAAAAAGATCCATAGGGTTAATGAATTGACACATTTTAATCCCCCCCCCCCCCAACAAATTTAATCTAGAGTAATTTTGTTTACCAACGGGCAACATAGAAACTATCAAATCCAAGTATTTGGGTCACATGACAAGGGCAGAATAAGGGGATCCAACTTTAAAAATTGTAAATTTTGTGTGGTTCTGAGATGCTTGCAGTCTGCTGATCGTATGGTTCACTGAATTCATTGGATGACTGCCATCACGTGCATACAGGACCTACACTCCCTTTACTTCTGTGTCAACCACATTTGTCAGATTGTAAAAATATGATTTCAGAAAGTTTTGTTAAAAGAAACTATGAATTGCAATGCAATGTCCGAACCCACACTCACCTGAGCTGACTGTACATGCTTGACTGAACAGGCAGGCCATACTTGTCAGTCCCTATTTCGTCTGTGTACACCCAAGCTCCACCTATTTCTTTTGTCTGCTCATAGACGACCACCTTGAACACATCAGACTTAGCGCTGAGATATCTTGCAGCACACAGGCCCGCTGGCCCCCCACCAATAACTGCTACTCTTATCATGGAACTCAGTGGGTAGATTCTGCATGCCATAAATAAAACTAACATTTATTGGAAACAAAATTGTTTGTCACAGACAACCAAATACATTAATTGAAAATAGAATGTTTCACAATCTAGCGCACACATGTTTCAGTTGCCTTCACCAATGAATTAGTGACATGGGAATTGTTGTAGAAAAAATACTGTAGAAATGTCATGTTTAAAGCCAGTAGGCTATAACTTTTGGAGAAAAAAATCTAAATGGATCTATTAACCCTCCTAATATAGCTGCACTTTAGTGGCAAGTGGCTATAGTGGCCAAAATCAGTCAACTGACTGTTTTGACTGTTTACCAAAATGTGCACACAGGGGCATTTTTGACTGGTTTTTACTGTCATTTTGACCACCCTGAACAATACAAGACGATGCTTTTACCAGTCAAAAGCGATTAAATAATTTTGACCTGTAAATGTACTTACTACACATAAGGTTTGACAGTGTTTGACTTTTGAGTGCACTAGATATACCTTGGCAAGTATATCAAAATTTTGACCCTTGTAGTAATAGGAGGGTTAAGTGAATAATCCTATGTTGTGACATCCTCTGTGTACAGAAATTTTGAACACTGCTAAAATCACCACAATATCTACCCAGTGAGTCAATTTCAAACACAGGCTAATGTCTCAGTAAACAATTAGCACAAAACTTAAAGGGAGAGTATCATCATGATCAGAGCAGACTTTCAACAGGTCATGGAATCGGTGTCCTAGTTTTAGATGAAGTAACCATGGAGAACTGTGGCTGAATGAAAAATGAGTCAGTAGCTGCATAAATAATGATAAGCAGCAGCCATGGTAATATGGTCTTATCGTGCCCGGTTATCTAGAACAGCACACGGTCATGGGGTATTACTTTCAGTCACCGAGTTCATGAGAACACTGATTCCATGCCCTGTCAAAAATATGCTCTGCTCATGATGATATTACCCTTTAATGGTGTTGTCATGCACTTTTTTGCGAGGCAATATTTCTAATGGAATATAATTAATTTCTATATTTCAGGGGTTGATCCAGAGGGGGGAGAGAATGCATAATACAATTTCCAAATATGACAAATATCACACTTGTCTTAAGGAGAGGAAAGTGTAGTCAAGTGAGGATTTTTGAACATTTTGAGCAATGAATGTATGCATCCAGTGAGATGTTGGCCATTTTGTCGGAAACGATATTTTGGGAGATTTAATTTGAGCAATATTGAATGTATGCACATCCAGTGAGATGTTGGCCATTTTGTCGTCTGCTAAAAACACATGCTTGCTTGTGCACAAGTGGTGGTTGGGTTCGATATTCCTTCCAAGCGGAGGAGGGGGAGGGGTGGAACAATGAGGTGAGATGCATTATAACATTAACGTTAATTAAAACGGGTCCTACTAAAGGGTCCAGCATCAAGGGCTGGATTCGCAGCATCAAGGCTTACATCTCATGGCGTCATGGGTTTTTCTACGACCATGAGTAAAAATAGCGGACAACAAATGTGAAATCTAGAGAAAGCATTAATGTGATATACAAATATTTTTTTGGAGACTTATTACCATGGTTATTTAAGTTTGACAAACATTAACATTTTACGGTGGGCATTTTCCTCTTCCCTGTTTGGTCATGCGCATAGGACTGTATCATTTCTGCGCAGGACCGAACTGGGAAAATGCAAAATGGCCGCCGTAAACTGTTAATGTTTGTTACGTTTAAATATACATGTATCCTCAATTTACCCTAAATGACGCATCTAAGGTTATATAATCAACTGGACAGTAACTTACAAATGAAATTAGAAGTCTGGCATTTCAGTTTGTTTCAGTGAATGATTCTCTTAAAATGCTGAATTTCAATGCATGATCATATGCGTGGAAGTCTTGAGCGCTGTTTTTTGACACGCACAGAATTGTGGTCATCAAAAAATTGATGTTGGTATAATGACTCACCCCTAAACTGTTAAAGTTTATGGGGGCACAGAAAATGTACCCAAGAAGAAAAACAGTTGAATCATGTTTCATCTTATTCGAGATGGTTGTAAAATTGTTTTTAATCTTAAAAATAAAAATATTGTTTTAGATTTTTAAAATAAAATGGTATAATTTGGAGAAGCTCTCAAAACTTTTAATCAATATTCTTGAAAGACCAATAAAATGGAAGGTGGTTAAAATTTTTGCAAAAAGTACTTTAACCCTCCTACTGTTTGACCATTTGAAACCATTCAAAATTTCCACTTACCAAAATGCCCATTGGTTTTGTACACACCTGGTGATACCATTTGAACAGTGTTGGTAGCAAGCTTAACTACCATTCATATCCATTCAAATGGTTTTGAATGGTTGTTACACTACACCTTGGTGTGTTTCCATAGCCGAATGGATTCAAATGGTGAATGTACTTCACAGTGGTTTATCATCCAAATGGTTTTAAATGGTGGATACATTACACCTTGGTGTGGTTGCACATAGCCGAAAAACAAAACCTGCACTATGTAGATAAAGTGGACTATCCATCATCTCAGTACCCTATGGAGTTTTAACACATGGTGGCCAGTGTACAAGTAATTGATCTACCACTTAAAAATGGCACTAGGGTCTTTAGGGTATAGCAGACCTGTCATTAAAAACCATTTACTCATGTCACTGGCATAGAGGGATCCATTAATTCACCACTTAGAAGTATCCAAACAAGGTTTTGTATTTTAATAGCTGACCTACCATTCCAAACCATTTGGGAATCAATACTGTACACAGTTATTTCACCACTCAAAACCACAAAAGCGAATGGTTTCAAATGGTGGGCCAACTTGTATGAAAAAGGCACCAGAAGTAGGAGGGTTAAAACTTTGAATTGTGTAAAAATTATGTTAACATTTTGTCAAATAAAAGATTTCTTTTCATAACCATGATATTAATGTTTCATTTTCTTAATAATTTTCCACTGCCGACGAAATAAATACCAACGAATTAAGTAGTCTTCGTTCACTTCTTCTAATGATAAGGAATGTGTCCATTTTGAGGATCAGTATTTCTTTTTAAAAAAATCACTGCAAATGCAAAGCATTCATATCTTTTGGTTTCCACAGACAATAGCTCGTTCACTGCACAGAAAAATAAAATCACTGAAGTTCGTGAAAAAAAATTCAGGTCATGTAAATCCCCATTTGTATAATAAAATTAGCCCTAACTCCCTAAGTATTGTTACTGAACAATAAAAATCCTTCAAAATCCTCCAACTGCCCTTATTGTCTAGGGAGTTAGGGTTAGTGGTTAAACAACTTTTTCCACTTTCAACAAGCACTAGCCACTACCTTTCCAGTAAATCACACAATTTCACTATGATTTTTATTTTTGTAACAAGTAGGCCTATGACTTACCGGTAGATAAGTTTATGCAACCTAATACGCCATAGTGTTGTAAGTTTTCCGAGAAATGCCAAGCCAAAAGTAAGTGCGTCATTTCACGAGTGCGGCGAATTACGTACATGCATAGACGATAGATTTTTGTTCATGGTAAAAAGACGTTTATAAAAATCCGAAAAATATTTGTATATCGCATTAACGCTTCCTCTAGATATTTAGCCGTTTACTCGTTCGAGTCGTTGTGGTCGTATAAAACCCTTGACGCTTTTTAGTAATCTAATAGTACTGTAGCTGTAGGACCGATTTATATAAAACCAAACCCTACAAAACGATTAAAAACCAAGGACTGACTGAGTGAAGGAGGAAGCTAGCCAAAAATCACGTACATGTACTTGCATCTGAACCGTGCAATTAAAATGTTTTACAACTGTAAAAAAGCAACCCTTACCTTTTTCAAAAAGACCAAATCATTAAAAATGTCGACATTACTCAAATTAAAATGACGCAACACTGCTCTACTTAACAGACCACCACAGTAAAGTACAAAGGTCGGTACGGTCCCGCCGCTGATGATGCGCGGATTCAATGAATTGCGCCCTCTCTCGTTAGGAATATTTCATGTTAAAGACAGTTAGTTCTTATAGTTATAACTCTTATGGTTAAAGATGATCTTCCGTGCGATGCGAATCAGTAATTCACATGATCACTTTTGGTTCACTGTGTAGATTGCTTTTTTTTCCTAGGAGAACGAAAGTAATTTTAAAAAAAATGAAAATGCCTTAAAATTAGTTTATTTATGACACACAGGTTGGTTGTTTAATGTTTATCTTGATTCAGAGTAAGCATACTCAGTTAGTTTTGCCAACATTACGATTGATGTATACCTTCATCCCTAAGGCCACGGTTCAACCACGCCCCATGGGCCAATTTGTTGTTTGCAGAAAGTGTTCTTTTAATTAAGTGGTGCCTACCAAAAGTCTGTGTATTATAATCTGCAGAGTTTGTTCTTCAGTCCAGTCGAGAATTTTTATAAATTTCAGATGAATAAGATTATAGAGAAGTAAAATAAACCAAGTTAAGAATTTTTCTGCTGATATCTCAAAATATAAGATTTTATTTTTCTTGTCATAGACTAGTGTATGTATGTATGTATGGGGCTCTTTTGTAAACATGTGATGTGGCATTGGTCACATCGTCTCGGCTATACAAATATAAAAGCTGATTTTCTCCATCTGGTACATCAACTTTAATTGCCACATACATACGCTGTTCATGACAGCATATACCCTTCCTTCTCTTTCTCAAGCAGGAAGGGATAAGAACAGTAAAAGGCATAATTATGGCCAATTAATTGCAACTGATAGACAACCTTGTTCTAAAACATAGCATTAAGTCACTCATCACACTTCATGAGGATTGTCCGGCCGGCAGTATCGTCATGATCAGAGCAAACTTTCAATAGGACATTGAAATGGTGTCCTAGTTTAAACAGAACACAATGCAGCAGCAACTGTAACTAATATTATTATTATTAAAACTTTAGCACTCCAATTCCATGCGCTGTTGATCATGACGATATTACCCCTTTAATGCACGTTTATGAAATATTTTTGGCCATGGGAAACAAGTTTATCCAGAAGAATTCAATCACTATAGTGGGCAAAACTCAAAAATCCAGTAGTACTTATAATTGGTTACCAATTAATAACCAAACGGTCAAATTTTGAAAATGTTATCGCCCGTGTTTGGGTCGATTTGACGGTTAAAAAAATACATGTAAATGTTGAATTGCTATTTTTTCTGGGGTTAAAGAAGTTATAGCTTTCTTCTTGACGAACATTTCTTCTGGACATTAAAGGAAATAGCCCTGTCATAATTTGCGTGTTCTGATGATATCATTTAGTTTTACAATGCAATTCAGCTTATAAAGTAATCTCAAGAAAGGTAAACAATCATTAACTGTGTCTGGTCTCACTGTCAAATATAGTGGTAACATGGAACACAAAAACAATATTTCTGGATAAATAATATATACTATAATCTAGATGCTATAGCTGACTAGAGATGTCACTCAGGATGGAGGAGTCGCGTCTCAAGACGAAAACCTTAAATTGTAAGTTAAGTTTGTATGATATCACCGGGGGGGGGGGGACTGACCATGGTAACTACCTTATGTATATACACGAAGTTCACTTTCACTTTCACTATCATATTAATATTCTATATTCCCACAAATCATCGACAAATCTCAGAAAAAAACAATATATTTAAAAATAATTTAAAAGAAATGGTACATTGTGGGAGGGAAGAAAAATCACATGCATGCTGTGCTAAATGAGGATTACGAATTAGGACGTGTTGCGTCGGTTGCGGGCACTTATTAAAGAACGCATATGACGTCATTTTATTTCCTTATTTAGTGATATCGTAAAAGAAATCTCAGGTTGTGAAAAACAGTCACTCGATCCAAAAGCTCTGATCAGTCAAGTAGTTCAATCGATCGCCTCCAATCCAATCCCCGAATCATGAAGTATAATAACGTGTCCCACCCTTACTACCCACTGGGCCTGCAGCTACCTCACTATAAGGAGAACAGTCTCCCCGATTTCGTTGTCACATCCCTAACTCTTGGCTCCTTTGCGATCACCTTCATGCTCATATGGAGGTATGTGAAGCAAGACCGATTTAACCGCCTTCTGGGGCCATGGGAGAGGACAGCACTATGTTGGTGGGGCCTATGCGGCTTCATTCACATGGTCGTCGAGGGTTATATCAGCCTAAATAGCGGCACTTTCCCCGGAGCTAACAACATGCTGGCGCAACTCTGTAAGTATCTTTCTTAAATGCTATCAAAATTACAAAGACATAAAGTTCAGATATCAGGATTTTTTTCTGCTTGGTATGAATATTTAATTGGATGTTTATGAATCATACCTTGAAGTATTCTGTTGTCTGAGGTGCTACCTTTTAAGAATGGTATACATATTTTTCTCAATAATTGTTCACAGAATTCATCATTTATAATAATGTCGGTAACAAAAATAACATTATTTGCACAGGAGCGCCTATAATACATGAAATGCAGCTATTTTAGTCAATGTACTTGCACAATACACCTTTTTTAAGGTTAGATATCTACGATTTTTCAGCAAGGTGTGTAAATACTCGTTTTCATACTCGTCTACTCAAGTAGGGCCTACTTATTCGTACACCCATAATGTAGGCCAATTCGTACTCATGAAAATTGTACACGCTCGTACCCACAGAAAAGACAATGCCTCATACTAAAAAATATCGGATTTTTTTTCTTTGTTATACAATTTTATCATTAATTAGTTATGTGGCGTGGTGAACAACAATGGTAACGTACCTTCCTAGCCTTCCAGGGTAACCGGGTTCCAATCCCATTTGGACCCAAGGCAACATGTGGATTGGGTTTTCCTTACTTGAAAGAAATAAGAAAGTAAAAACCAGGGATGCGATGATAGAGTATAAAATACCTCTTTTCAGATATGTTGTGTTATATTCAAAGTACGTGATTTTCTGTGCGAATGAATGTTTGTAAATTAAAAAAAAAAAGTTTGATAGAACTAAATATACCCTCCTACTCATAACTTTTCCGGTTTATAACAGGGAAAGAGTACGCCAAGGGAGATAGCAGATATATGCAGTGAGTATTGTTTTCTATTTCCTCATGATATTACATAGATGCACACTGGTCTATTTAATGTTTGGCCCGAAAGTGAATTTCCCAGGATGACTCCAGAGGCTAATTTGCATAACATGTTAATAAATGTCTTTTTTTTTACAAACAAAAATTGTTTCAAGTTGACATTTTAAGCAAATTGCACTAATTTATTCTAGGAAAAATAACGTGGGCGAGAATATTATTATTATACTGTGTGAGCCTTCCCATTCAACGGGAAGCGAGCAAAGAAAAATTGGCTGATGCCGGACTCGTACCCGCGACCTCTCGAATACCGTACGAGCGCTCTACCAACTGAGCTAACCAGCCCTATGTTGGTGGGCGGTCCATTTATGCCAATTATCTATTGCTGTATGGGGCCTGGGCTCGATTTCACAAAGCACTAAGATTCATCTTAAGATGAGTTGTTAGTATTACCATAGTGATTTGTATTGTGACATCACACTTTGCTAAGCAATTAAGATTGATACACAGTTAAGATCAATCTTAGCT
Source organism: Zoroaster sp. YZ-2022 (assembly GCA_029582265.1). Lineage (NCBI taxonomy): Eukaryota > Metazoa > Echinodermata > Asteroidea > Forcipulatida > Zoroasteridae > Zoroaster > Zoroaster sp. YZ-2022. The sequence continues at coordinate 23,469,082 of CM055820.1, forward strand.
CTTTGTGAAATCGGCCCCAGGTCAGAGGCCAACCCATATCTGCCGAGTAGCCAGGGATCAAGCCCCGGTCAGATGCAAACAACCTGGGTAACGGCAGTAGCGGGGATTACACAACGGGACACAAGCCTTTTACGTGGTTGTACACAGAATAAATAATATACACTCACTGGCCATATGTATTGCAACATTGAAATTCACACCAAAGTTCAGTTTGGAGAACTGTGTTACAATAATTTATTTTATTTTATTTACACTACTTAAGACTTCTTGAAAGTGCCTGTGTTTTGAAGTCAATGTTCTTTTTTACTGTTCTTGCTCGGAAACAAAGTCCTTCAATACAATGTCGGGTAACCACGTGACCTGATAATTGCGGTCATCCGTCTTGGCAATGTCTCGTACAAATTCATGTTGCAATACTTTTGGCCAGTGAGTGTATATAGGAAGAAACTGACCTGAAATATTATATAAACGGGAAGCGAGCAAAGAAAAATTGGCTGATGCCGGACTCGAACCCGCGACCTCTCGAATACCGTATACGAGCTGAGCTAACGACGACCTTTAAAGGTACACACCGCCCTAAAAGTGCAAAAAATGGGATTGATAGAATGATAGATAATCCTTTTTGGAAGGTTTTCTTAAAAAAACAAAATTTAGGTATCGTGTAATTACTGAGAAATATCCAAAAAACAACAATAAGGTCAAAGGTCACGTATACGCATTTCCAGTAGTCTACACGACCGTGAAACCTGTACGGCAATTGCAGATTGTATTTAGACTGGTACCTCTGCATTGCACACCGTTGTGATTGTAACAAGAGGAACAAGGTTCCAGTCTATTACTGTACATTTTGTATCCGTTGTAACACGAACGATCACAGAATTCCTGGATTATATTGCAACCAGATGCACGTCGACGTCCAAGATCATCCAAAAAAGTGAGGAAAATGCTTATATTAGGCTTGACAGACCTTGGGTCAACCATGGAGAAAGGCATAGACTGAACAAACCGGTGCTTAGGCCATGAGAATGGTCATTTGCGTCCACCGCCCGCATGTCCCGAAAGCTACCGCCTAAATTTTTCATTATTTGCAAAAAAAATCATTATTTGCACAAAAAAGGTATTTCCACCAAACAAATTTAGTTCCAAATCATCCACATCAGTAAAACGAAGTTTTTACCAAATTTCCACCAGCCTATGTGCGCTATAATCATTAGCACATGTTCTCTTTAGTCCCGCGTACGTCGTTCACGAAAAAGGTCGCATCGCGCTAAAACTGTATGGTAAACTCCGTCCGATCCGCACCTACCTGCAACTGTATACCGCCTTCACATGCACAACACGTTCGCTGTTGAGCCTTTGTATCTTATGCCTGTGTGCGGCCCACATGTATAATGATGCACGTACATACACAGGCGACCATCGTACGGCGACGCGTCAAATTAGAAGAAACATCTTGTGTCTTTGTGATTGCGCTGTTATTAATGATCAATGGAAATAATGAATAATGAAAAAAAGCCTCATGTGTTTTCGAAATTTCTCGGATGCAAATCTATGACTTTCATTCTCTTGGCCTTAGCAGCATCTATCTGGACATGCTGGATTCTGGGTGAGCATCTCAATCATGATCAATTAGTTTGCATTGCCATCGGTAGACAGAACATGGACACGTGTAACATGATGAACACAATCATGACAATGTCCCCTGGCAATTATGTGAAATTGCCCTAACCCCTGATTACATACTCTACATATTTGGAAAAAATTGTGAAAGGGAAGCTTAAATTTTGGTTTAGATTCTCATATTCTCAAAATATTATTATCAAACATTTTTATTTGGTTGGGACACATAGGCCTAATAATAATATGACCAAATCATAGCGGGAGCACCTATTTTTAATAAATTTTCACAGGTTAGTTTTTACGCTATTTTTCATGAGATCTAATGTTAACGTGTTACAGGGTTGAAGTTAATGTTCATTATCAAATACCAACGATTAACATTTTTTTTTTTTTTTGCTATAGCAGTACTGGCATTTCAGTCCAAGAGAAGGGGTCTATCTGATAACCACCTTTCCAATCCATATCAGTTAAACAATGTTTTAATTTATTTCACAGTGATTGTTGACAATGTTGAATTTATTTAAATCTAAGCCCTTACTCCTCTTCACTCTTAAATCTTTTTCAGAAAGAGGACAGAAACATCTTGCTACTTCAGCTATGCAGAATTGATGCTGTGTGTGATTCTCGGCATAATGAAGCACCAGTCTTTGGTCAATGGAATTGGTAATTTGGAATCAAACATAATGTCTGGGCCCCTTACATTTATTGCTTGTTTGCCCCTCCCCTCCCCAGTTCTTGGATTCTATAGTGCTGCAATGATAGTCCAAAGAATTTTAGAAAACAAATGTGTTGGTTTATCACCAGTGGCAGTAAATGCCATCACCAAGAAATTGGGGGGGGGGGGGACAGGCATTTTATTCGAAAATTACTGATTCAATGACAGCCTTAAATGTCATCCATTCTGAACTGTCACTAAATCGTACATTTATTATGCAGATTGATTATGTTTTCTTGTCAACAAATGATCATTGTTGGGTTCATTTACACTGAAGTCATTTCACTTGTTAGATGTGTAAGGCCATGTACACTCATTGTTAGATTGTTTACAATAGGTTAAACAGGTCAGCAAAGTGGTTTCAGTTGATTGTGGGGGGGGGGGGAGGAGTGGAACCACAAAAGTCAAGTCATGAAACCAAATGGACAGTTAAAATAAATATGTATTTCATTATTTTATTGGCAATTTACAAGCACCCATACAACTCTTGATTATTTCAATGTCTAAAAATGTATGTACAAAATGGCATCTGATCTTTAGCTTGTAATTCTATAGTATGAATGCAGCTACAGACATTTTGCCAAATATGTGTACAACCTTGAAAATGTAAAAAGCAATGTAGAATTTGTTTCAAATTTTATAAATGATTTTTAATTATTTGCAGTATAGTTGAAAACAGAAAATTTATAAGCAGATGCTTGATTACAGTGTCACTATCATTTTCAATTTATTATTATATTTTTGTTCATTATAAACTTGAGTTGAAAGTGAAGTATATTATAAATAAAGATCACTCTCAGTATATAAACATGCAGTCTATCCATTCAATTTATTTTTGTACAAGACTTAATACCAAGACATAAATACCAATGTTGGCTCCATCTAAATCTAGAATTTAAAGGTTTTCATAAATAAAATGAAAAGGGCAAGCAATTATCAGATTTGATCAAGTGGATGTAATTACATTTAATTTTGTTTAAATTGTCAATTGGCTAATTACAACTTGTGGCCTTACTTTTGGGAATTATTTACCTTTTGACAACTCTTCTGCTGAGGGCAGGGGAAAGAAGGAAAAACCGTATCATGTAGTAGTTATAAGCTTGTTTTCTAATGAAAGGCTAATTAGCTGACATCCATACAAGCTTTGAAGACTGCAGACATTAGCTATTTGACATAAGCTGCATTGTTTCTTCTCCACCCAATTACTATACGGCTGTGCTTTGAGTAGATTATGTGGTACCTGAAACATGAACATTAGCCAACTTTCTATTATGTTCCATGTACGGAAAAATTATTGACAACCTGGAAATGGAAATACCAGTAGTGTAAAGACTCTTCTCTCACAGAGTAACTTTTTCTTGGTCAAGTTGGAAAACAAAGAAAGGGGAAATGTTTATATGCTCCTCTATGCTTCAGTGTCTTCAGTAACCCCCAGCTCCCCCCCCCCCCCCAATCAATTTAACCCCCACTTCCTGCCCTTTGAATTTGCAGCCAAGTTTAATCCAGTTCCTATACATGTAGTCCCCTTCTACCTTAAATCAACTTTGTGACTTTATGCCCATAATAACGCTGAATAAGTTGATCTGGTTATCTACAACCCTGGCAAACTATTTTCATAGTGTTTTTACATGTTGATTTATCATCATGGTTCTTGAAAAGCATGTGTTGGGCTAGTGTCAATATAATTATGCATATTTATCTAAGAATACATGTTTGTATACAGTAGGAGTTAAGATTTGTGGTAGCACCATCTAACTATCTCTACAGTTTAATAGTTTTGGTTCTTAGAAGAACCGGTGGTGGAATAACTTTTCCATCGGTATACTCTGATCATCTTCTACCCCTGAAGACAATCAGAGTATACTGATTGAAACGTAAAGTAATGTCACTGCCAGTTCTCAGAACCAATGCTATTTACTACTCTTGAAAGATAATTACTCTTACTCCTACTGTTCTTCAACCATGTGAAGCTTCAAAATCTCAACATTTTCAAGGTAGTACAAACTACAAAATACTAATATAGTAATTTGTTTGGGTGTGTGTGTGGGGGGGGGGGGGGGGGGGGTTGAGGGCTATCAGTTGCATTTGTCTTGAAACATTTTCATGTTATACCTGCAATTGTTGGCAGAGAGAGGGTCTTTGTTCCTGTACTTAAACATTTCTCATAGGGTTTGTACACAAAATTCCTTGTGGAGACATGGCTTCTTTAGAAATTCCTTGTGGAGACCAATTGTTCTTGCCTTTCCCTTTTGTTATAGGACTCCACAAGGTAGCGGTTACGGGGGCACACCCACACACTGCAAATGACAAACTCTCAGAAGGATAATTACTTTTTTCTTCCTTTAAATTGCACAAGAGTTACTGAATACACAAAAGATTCTTAATATTGCTTAGAAACTGATTATAAGGCTACATGAAATCAGCATGTGCAAGTTCATACTAGAGAAAAAAATAAATTGTGATATAAACATTATATTTATTTTTTAAAGGGAGATACAAGTTACATATACATGTAGGGTTGTTCACAGTAATATCTGTACAATTTAAATTAAATAACTTTTTGTGAAATGTGATGTGTTGATAGCCAAATAGTATTTCACTTACTCATATAGGCTCATGTGATTTTGTGTCCATATGTTGCTCTGACTCCACTTGTTGATCTTGTGCAACTGACTTTGATGTTGATGATTGATGGAGCTCATGCATACCTGGGAGTTGACCAAGAGATGCTAGGGCACTGTAGGAATGAAAAAAAACATGTTCACATGAATGTTTGGATATGATGTTAAAGGGAAGGTACATCACTGGTTATTACTTGATTGCACAATTACTGAATTATTTATTACCTACAGCTAACTGGATGTGACGCAGTTAAACAATTATTCTGTTTATTGTGTTCTTATTTTAAAGAAAACTGAAAAAATATATACACATTTACTAATATTTTCCTAAAGAATTATGAAGGGTTTTCACACTTTTCTCATGACCTAGACTCCCCATTGAGCTCAAACTTTAACATATTCATTATTAAACGATCTTCATTCAAAGTAAGTAAATATTACCGATAACAGCTGTTATGCTGTTGTACTTTCCATTTAAGAGGACAACGGTCACGATCAACAGGACATGGAATCGGAGTGCTAGTTTTAGATTACCTCGGTGACTGAAAATAACACCCCACATGATAAGGTCATAATTATCAATGCTGCTGAATAAATGATCCAGTAAGTTTCAGTTACTGTGTTCATCTTAAACAAGGACACCGATTCCATGCCCTGTTGAAAGTCTGCTCTGATCGTGATGTTGTCCCTTTAATATGGACAATTTAACATTAAGCATGCACAAGGGGGAAAAAACTTGAATGCACAACTTATTTTTTTCTAAATGAGAAATTGTTTCTGTAAATCTGATTTTGTTTTATAGAAAAACAAATATTTACATAAACTAAGTTTTGTATATAAACAAAAATTAAAAAAATAATAATAAATGGGATTTAAAAAAAATAATCTGAACCAATCAAGATTTACTCTACCTTGGCAATGCTTTGTAGCTGTGAATATTGGAAATGGAATCAGGCTGAACTCTACATGGTGTTGATGCAACTAAAAATACTGGCAGTGATGTTTTCTCATACCTATAAAACAAAACATAACAGCTAATGAAATAATGGTGGATATGATGGACATGGTGAATATTAAAAATCCGTACTCGTACTCGTACTCGTACTCGTAAAGGAGTGTCGTGGCCAAGCGGTCTAGCTTACCGGACTCAAGTGCTGGTGTTAGCAGCAGAATGTGGGTTTGAATCCCGGCCGTGACACTTGTGTCCTTGAGCAAGACACTTAACCATAATTGCTTCTCTCCACCCAAGGGTTAAATGGGTACCTGTGAGGGCAGAGTTGGTTGATTAGCCCTATATGCGCTGTAATGGCGGCAATTGAGCTGTATACTCCCCAGGGAGCTGAGATGGTTTCAGGAATGATTTATGAGCCTTATGAGCAGGGGTAATAATATGCGCCTTGAGCACCACTCAGTTGGTGGATACGTGCGCTATATAACTTAGTCCACACACATTATTATTATTATTATTATTATTATTATTATTATTATTATTACTCGTACTCGATACCTGGGCATCGATGGTGGAAATTACAACTAGGCTAATTCACTGGAAATTGTTCTCATAATTATCACGTCTGTATTGTAAACATCATCACTATCTCATAATTACCATATCTGTATTGTAAACATCATCACAATAATCATTGTGCCTTGGCTATATAGGAACTATCAAAAATAATGTGATGGCTAACAGAAATTCATCATAAGAGTTCAGCATACAGCCACACAAAAAGCCCCACGACTCACGAGTATATTATATTATCAAACAATATTTCTCTTTTATTACTCTTACCTGTCCAACAATAATCCTACAAATGCGACATTCATGGTATTCATGATATTCATGGTCACCATCACGTTCAACAGTCAAATTCCTGAGTGTTTGCCATCATTTGAGGTTGGCTGGCCCGGCAATGGTCGCCAGGCATGCGTCGTATTATTGCCGTAGTAGACGGTGAGCCTTTCTTCGCCCAGCCCGCTTGGTCGAAATTCTGGCGTTGATTTTGACGGATGGCCTCCCAAACTGAACAGTTTTTGTCACTTTTTTTTATTGGCGTTGATATGATGAAGAGGCTCTGACGATGTTCCGAATGAAGGCGTCATTGTTGTTTCCAAAACTAAACTCGCTGGCAGTATCATAATTCAAAATACCCGACACGAAAAGCACCACAGTGGTCGAGACCTGCTTTACATTTCCACGCGAAAAGTGTTGACATAATTATGGCCAAACCGGCGGGCTCACGCCTCGGGCGCTTGGCCGCGCTGACGCCCATGGCTGTACTGGCAGAGTCTTTGTTAGGTTCCCGGTGTCTTGGGAAACTGCCAAGACTTTCGCCTTTTTGTCGATTTTGACAATTTTCACCCATTTTTTCAAAATCATTTAACTTTTGTCAAGTATCAATGAATTATAAAAAATAATTAGGTGTTCGGGTATGTACCCAAAACACCTATTGTTTTTGTACGGTTTTCTTCTTCTTCTTCTTCTTCTTCTTCTTCTTCTTCTTCTTCTTCTTCTTCTTCTTCTTCTTCTTCTTCTTCTTCTTCTTCTTCTTCTTCTTCTTCTTCTTCTTCTTCTTCTTCTTCTTCTTCTTCTTCTCCCCGACGTCTGTCCACAAAAAATCACATACTTGCAAACTTCACATGAACTTGAAACTTGGCATGTACTTAGAGAACTTAACAAGTAGATGAAACTCGAATTGTGAGTGACCCCCAATTTGACCTTACTTCCTGTCCAAACTGGAAGTCAAAGTTTAATATTTAAAAAAATCATATCTCAACAACCACAACAGGTAAATTGACATTTTTTGCACCATTGTATAGATTGTTAATAATATTGTCGAAAAATATTTACAAAAACATGACCCCAATTTGACCTTACTTCCTGTCCAAACCGGAAGTCAAAGTTTAACATTTAAAAAAATCATATCTCAACAAACCACAAGAGGTAAATTCAGAGTTTTTGCACCATTGTACAGATTGTTAATTGTCAAAAATATTTTTAAAAACATGACCCCAATTTGACCTTTACTTCCTGTCCAAACCGGATGTCAAAGTTTAATATTAAAAACTATCATATCTCAACAACCACAAGAGGTAAATTCACAATTTTTGTACCATTGTACAGATCGTGAATTGTCAAAAAATATTTACAAAAAGGTGACCCCAATTTGACCTCACATCCTGTCCAAACCGGAAGTCAAAGTTTAAAAAAAATCATATATCAACAACCACAAGTAGTAAATTGAAATTTTTGCACCATTGTATAGATTGTTAATTGTCGAAAAATATTTACACAAAGGTGACCCCAATTTGACCTTAATTCCTGTCCAAACCGGAAGTCAAAGTTTAATATTTAAAAAATCATATCTCAACAACCTAAACAGGTATAAATTCACAATTTTTATACCATTGTACAGACCGTTAATTGTCAAAAGATATTTACAAAAACATGACCCCAATTTGACCTTACTTCCTGTCCAAACCGGAAGTCAAGGTTTAATATTTTAAAAAATCATATCTCAACAACCACAAGAGGTAAATTCACAAATTTTGTACCATTGTACAGATCGCTAATTGTCAAAATATATTTACAAAAAGATGACCCCAATTTGACCTTACTTCCTGTCCAAACCGGAAGTCAAAATGTTAATATTTAAAAAGATCATATCTCAGCAACCACAAGAGGTAAATTAAAAAATTTTGCACCTTACATCCTCCCGAACACCTAGAGTTTGTGTCGAGACAAACTCTGAATCTCTAGTTATTCTTGAATTTGGTTCAGTAATAAACTTTTTAAACGTCTGAAAGTGCGACTATTTCTTTTGTCCTCGTGAGTTTTCTGGACAAATTTTTGTTCAAAAAAGTCGCATGACATTGTTTTTTGTACAATAACAGAAAAACGACGCATTTTTCAGGGGTATTTGTGTGGACAATTATATTCTACTTTTGAAAGATCTTTCCAACCATGTATGAGAAGCAATGAAATATTGAGGGGCGTTTTTTATCGCACAATTTCGCGCGACAAAGGCGGTGTGTACCTTTAAAAAACTACAAAGACCAAAATTCAAAACTGAATCTCAGCATGATAATGAAACAAACTGGTAGACGTTTTTTCGGGATTTTGTTTTTTCTTCAGAGCCGATTCCTGTATAATAGTCATGGAGGGACTAACGGCTTGGCTTGAAGGTCCGGGCTGTTTCGTCATAGTGTGGGCATTCCTCAACAGACACCCAATGCGTCACGTGCTCCAGATGGGCGTTTCTATTGGTCAGTTCTACGGTGAGTAACTGTTAATCGGTGTCTATATAGGGACGGCTAATAATTTTTCAAAATGTTTGGAGTGAACGAAGATCATTTTAATGGAGTGATGGGATTTGAACCTGTGACCCTCCAGACCTCTACCAACTGAGCCATCTATAGCCCTATGTTGGTGATCTCCTTATTTTGTGAAAATCTTTGTGTGTGTTTTTTTGTTTGTTTTTGTTTGTTTGTTTGGTTTTTTTTTTTTTTTTGGGGGGGGGACACTTGTCAGAATTCATTGAACCAAAGCACGCCGTATAACCAGGGATCATACCCCATGTTACTTTTCTATTTATATTTATATGCTGAAACTCGTTGAAAGCCTGTTCAGCAACTTAACGAGGATTGTGGTGTGGTGCCTCAAAATGGTGGACACTTGTGCAACGTGCTCTCTATATACACATGTGATGGAAGTAAAAATCCGCTCCTATCTTTAGGCACTGATGGCTCCCTTGAACTGCTCCACTGTGGGCAGTTCAATGATTGTTTTGGGGAGCGCATCCCACTCACGCAGAGTTCTTGGGAAGAAACTATGTTAGCTGTCTGAATTGGAGCTGAGTTGCATGAATCTGTGTTGTTGCTGTTGCCGGGTTGTGCGGAGTCTTGGCTGAATATAGTCTGGAATTGGTATGGCGATTTGCTTGTTGATGGCTTTGTAGAACATTGTTAAGCGGGCTTGCCTGCGTCTCTCCTCCAAAAGTGGGAGTCCGAGTGCTTCTCTCATTGCAGTGACACTGGCATCATGTTGATAGTTCCCGCACACGCTGGGGAGCTACAGTGTAGTACAGGAGATCACTAGAAGAGTATACGACTTTTTATATAATCACTGAGTCTGACTCTGCCTGACGTATACAATAATTATGGTTGTTAATTAGTGTAGTATCAGTATCAAGTGCACATTTCGTGTATCAGCCATTTTGTCAGCTGATCTTACTTCATTTTGCATCAATAAAACACTAAAAGTATATTCTTGGTATTTATAAACTACCGTATCTAAATTATTAAATTACCTCACAGGTACTCTGCTGTACTTTTTCACCGAGATCTTTGACGATTTCGCCCACGGTCCTCGATTCCATCCTCTGTACTGGTGGCTCTACGTCTTCGGTCTCAACTCTCCATGGCTGGTGGTCCCTCCAATCCTCATCTACCAGTCCTGGAAGAAACTCATTCATGCCCAGGAGACATTGGACACTGCTACTGGGTTCAACAAGGGTAACACCAATGGGCTCCCCAAGAAAACTGAATGAACCCATGAAATGCATTTAAGATTTTTGTTAGATTGGAATACCAAACGTCAAAACTAAATCTATCAAACTGCTGACAGTGCTGACAGTGTAACTATTTGTTAATATTTCACACGTAATTATTATAAAATGGGAATGGTCTGGTGAGTAAAGAATTGTTTTTTTTAAATCCTGTAAAATAACTTTCGGGATATTACCGCTGTACGCAATTAACTTATTTTAACACCAAATATTATCGAAAACATGAGTGTATAAACTCGTCAGCATTATTATTTCTGGTTTATTAAAAAATAAAACAAGGGAAAGGATCTTGCTGCCAAAGTCCTCAAATTGTATTTTAGGCCTAAAAAAAATTCCGGTTTCTGGTCATAGGTCGGCTTCAAAATCGGTGCGGTGACGGGATTTTTTTTTTTTTAATTTATTTATTTATTTACTTTTTAGTAATGTTTTTTAAAATTATTTTATTTTATTTTATTTTTAATAAAATTTTTTGCCAAGTAATGAAATACGTGACACATGTATACGCGGTTATTGGAACCCGACCAAATGGCTAAAATGCCGACGCGCGGGTCTGAGCACGCACAAAGACCAGAACCGGAGACTATTTTTGGCCTTACAAACATTAAGAAAAAACTCCTTTTGATAAAATAAAAAGTAAACACAAATATATGTACAGTCTACCATCTTATACAATCAACATGAATTAAAGCACAAAGAAATTAACAAACAAAAGGATATCTATAATTATATCAATGTATAAAACTTGGAAGGTATCTTCTGTACATACAATTTTCCTTGCCAACTAGCTGAACCGCTGCAATCTCTGTAATATTGCTTAACAATTTTGTTTGTTACCACCGCCGGGTAGATTATTCAAGGGAGAGACTGAGAAAAACTCCACTCCAAAAGAATCTTCAGTGCAAATGTCAATGTTTTTCTTAACTACACGAGAACAAAAGAATGTCTACAGAGAGGGTACGGTATGTAAACATGAGGGGTGTTTGTGTGTGTGTGTACTTCTGTCTCAAAAAGTTCTCCACGGATTGCTGAATATAGTGAGTTTGTTATACATGGACAAATCGATTAGATTTGGATGAAGATCCAATTTCAGGAAAGCCTTACGGTATTTTTAGGACCATATTTATTTATGTAAAATTTATGTATACGAGTACAGCATAATCAAATAGGGTAATAAGACGACTTCTAGGAATTTTTTCTCGGAAATTCTGCCCAGCTTATACTTGGCGGAGGTTTGCGCTCTAAGAGTGCTTTTTTCTAGTTTGATATTATGAAAATTCTGAAAATGTTTTCTTGAACATCAGTACAGTATTAATACTGCCAGCAAAAGTAATGACCTTTTAGTACACAGATCAGTAAACATCCTGAGATGTTTTATTGCATCCGCCCGTACCATTACTTGTCAATAATCAGCATTATGCGGGTGGTTCCTTTTGGTTTCTACAGGGGTATGGCATGAACGTTGTCATTATAGTACTCATTTAAGTTTTTATGCATCGATTTTTTATACACAAAAAAAGTCAATTGTTCCTTTTTGAAAGATGTTTTATTTACATAAATGAATAGCTAGCAATATTCCATTGCTACCCTACGGAAAGAAAAACATGCATGTGGCAGCGGCAACCATTGTACACTGCAAAATATACCAGATGTATTCGTATGGGCCTATCTCCTGATAGGAACAACATGAAAGAATAACGACACCAATGGTGTTATTTTAACACCCTGTTTTTTGCAGGGTAAAAAATGTTGGGATCCAGGCCGTGTTCTTTTCAGTTCAATAATTTTCAATAAATGAACGGTTCTTATATTTATACATTCACTTCACAAACATACAAACTATCGTTTGATATCGTTTGACTCTCCTCCTTGATTTTCTGTACATAACGTTAGTCCTTTTCTTTATTGTCATGGTAGGGATGGGGTTAATGGGGAGGGGGAGTCAAGGGAGGGTATTTTTTGCTGGGGAAGGATGGAGGAGGGATGGAAAGAGGTCGGCTGGGAGTATGGATGGGATAGGAAGGTAAATGATATGGGGAAGGGGAGGGGAAGGGTTACAATAAAATACCTTCTCACCCCCCAAAAATAAGTAAGAAAGAAAAATACCCACTTGCCAATTTCAGAAAAAGCATTCGAGAGATTGGAAAAAGCAGCAGTACAGTACAGTAGTACAGTACGCGTGCCCCCTCTTGAGGCCTGGTCCCCTAGTGACCCCTACTGAGAATTTAAATCACTATAAAAAAAAACAGAAGGGCCTGTAAAACAATCGTAAACTGACCCCTCAAAATCCCGGTGCCCCACAAGTGCCCTCCTGCTAAACCAACCCTAGTTTACATCGCTGTACCTCGTGCTTATTTTGAACCGCTTGAACTGATTTCAATAACTGAACAGCAGACAACTAGACGTTCTGTTATGGTAGCCTGTCAATGAGGGATAGTGGTATTAGTGGAAATAACCAGGCGATCGAATCATCATTATGATAGGCGCCCTTTTCGGTAATGCAATCTGTTTTATGTATTTTGATGCAGATAAGAGTTTCAAAGAGCTATCATAAACTTGTTCAGTACGCTCCGAAGGTAAAGTTGGCAGTCTTTAGGGGTTCCTAGGCCTCCGCCCGTTCCCTCCCCCTCCAGCGGCGTAGCCAGGACTTTTTCAGTGGGTGGGGGGGACACAGGGGGGCATTGCTTTTCAGTGGGGGCCCAGGGGTATGGGTTTTTCCCTTTTCTGGGTTTTCCCTTTTCGTGGGGGGGGGGGCACCTGGGGCACTGGAAATTTGTGGGGGGTGGCACGTTCCCCCAGCCCCCCCCCCCCCGTGGCTACGCCGCCGTCTCCCTCCCCCACAGCCCAATCAATTGTTTGTACCCAGGCTTAAAAAGATGTGGGGTGATTGTCGCGACTGTAATCAAAATATTTGGCGGTGGGGCTACCACAAATTTCTCAACTACCCGCTTGTTCACCATCCGCACGGTCCACCAAATTAAGCAGACCCTACAATACTGGCAAAATATGATTCAGTACTTTAACAGGGCATGGATCAGAGCAGTGGCGGACCGTCAGGGGGGGCTGGGGGGGGGGGGGCAGCCGTCCCCCGGCCCGGCGGTAACTTGTTCCGCTACTGGATCAGAGTGATGTTTTTAGATTAATTGAGTGACTGAAAATCATAGTGATGATATAAGGCATGATTTCAGTGCTTCATACATGAGCCGGTAATTTCCAGTGTTCTTAAACTAGAACACCGATTCTATGCCCCGTTGAAAGTCTGCTCTGATCGTGACGATATTGTCCCTTTAACTAAATATTATTACATTAAAATTAGGTGTCGTACGATTCGTCGAGTCCGTTTCCGAATTCAGGTATAAGGTACATACGGGGAAATTAATGCTGAAACGACTGGGTGAAATTTATGATTTGAAATTATAGTCGTACGTGTGCACGCGGTGGATAAAGCTAACACACTGTACCAAAGATACTGTACTACTGACTGTACTGAAAGCATGCAATGCACTAGTTTGTTGGTAGACGCCGGTGAACCGTGTGACACTGGCAATCAGCATAAGAGATCGTGTCAAGTAAACCTTTACAACTAAACACATTGTGATCTGAACCCCGAGAGCGTCTGCATTTTTAATGTTTAATGATGGCTCCTGAATCTTCGGTTAATGTGTCACATCCTTACTACCCACTAGATCTCCATCTACCTCACTACAAAGAGAACTCTCTGTCCGTTGAAGTAATCATTGGACTTATCGCAGTCTTCTTTGCAGTGTTCTATTTGATAACATGGATGGTTGTCAGAAAGGACTGTTTTGGTCGTCATCTTGGTCTGGAAGAGAAGGCTATCCTGTGCTGGTTTGGGATGAGTGGATGCATTCATGTTATCTTTGAGGGTTATCTCACCCTGAATAGCGGTACAATTGCAGGGAACAACAGCATACTTGCTCAAATATGTAAGTATTGATACACCATGGATGAGTCTCTTTCTCATTGGCGCCTTTGGTGGCATACGCCCTCGGGCGGCCCAATAATGCCATGTCACACGTTTCCACAGAGCACACATTATTGTTTCGGGCATGTGTAGTCTTTGGTTGCTGACAGGTCGCAGGTCCGCGACTTGAAGGAACCTTTAGTACGTGAAGACATTCATTAGGCATTAATATTTTAAGCAATTTAAAAAAAAAACGAGGATTGACTAAAGAAATTCTGAAAAAAATACGAAATTATATGGAACATTTTGAACTTAGGTTTATTAGCAGACAATTGGCTTAACCGACGAGGGAGGTACCTACCACTTTATTCGAAGGTGGCATCTCTCCACTTTGCAGTGGCACCCCTATTAATGATATTAAAATTATTATCTATGCATTCCCAGTTAATTTTTTACATCCAAATGACTTCCACACATGCCCTGCTATGATCTAGTATTATTTTCAACCCCAGATGACACCCGACGGCTGTGTAGTGTAGCTCTCTCCTGTATGACCTAGCACACAGTAAATAGCGTTATAGTTTATCTCTCCAGCATGTAAACAACATGTAACAGAACCCAGACATTCTGTCTGGGGGGTGGGGGGTTATGCCTGGCACTGGCACTGGCACTGGCTCTGGCTGTCGCAAGACATCAAAGAGCACAGCCTGAGGCCAAACAGATGGTTCCACTTATCAGAGGGTTAGATCTGGGTAGGTCTTTATGTGTACACAATGGATGGTTGATTTTGTGCACAGACATATGGCAGCGATTACTTTTCCAGCCCAGAAAAAAAAAACTACACAGCTCTGGGAACTGACACCCCTTCTAAGATATGTGGAATGGTCCACTTTAGGATATCAATGACTCCCAGGCATGTGTGGCTTTTTTTTCTGGGAAAAACAATGAAATAAATAACTTCTGCCACTCGCGAGTGGAGGGCCACCTCCTCGACATGTTAAGAATAAAAGCATTAGTGAAATTCCAATCATTAAAGTTAAATAAAAAATCGATTTACATGAACAATAAAATAGTCCAAAAGCTTAAACTTTCACAGGTTGGCGCATTTTGCGAACACTTTGACTGGTATTCCAATTTATTTATGTATTTATATGTTTAATTTGAAAATAAGCCGGAGTAAGCCAAAGCCATTTAAAAAAAAAAATATTGCCTATTAAGAATGAAGGTTAAGGCATTCACTGCATGCTTGGGATAGATGACGCTTCTATCTATTCACCCTGGAAGTTTCCTGTCCAAATAAGCGCATAAATAGGTCTATGAATGATATAGCAAGAATGCTACAGTTTAAGATTTAAGTTTATTTCTCGCTCCGTTCAAAATACGAAACAACATTTAAATTAAAACAATGATTTACATAGAGTGGTGTAGTATACACAAAATGCATAAAATGCCTGTTTAAATGTAACCGCAGATTTTATTAAATTAAGTTATGCATTCACAAGTATGGATGTTATTATTGGTCATAATTTCTTAACTATGTTGCTGTATTCTTATTGCGAAATACATTTAAATAGTTTACTTTTAAAACTCATCTCATGTATTGATCATTATTTTAATAGTTTAATCTTCATTGTACATCATCATGTGCTGTACCTACTACCTTTGGTCAAACCTGTGCCTAAATATAGTTACAATAAATAGGCCTATAGAATAGATAAGATTGGAACAAAATAGAAGCATAGCAATTATGCACACAAAAATTCCAGTCGGTAATATAAATATAGAACCAGTTTGTCATCCCTACCCATTGTGCTAAACTCGTCCCTTTGTCTTGTTTGCTTTTTTGTGAGGGCATGAATTGGTGTACTATATATTTTTAGATGAAATCATTGACAAAAAAATATTACCCCGCAAGTGTACACTGGCCTAGAAATCCGGGCGCGATAAGGTTATACTGTATACTTATACATGTATTACGTGATGCATGCATAAATATCATTATTATGCAGCTACTAATCGGCTTCAATCGTGACGATATTGTCCCTTTAAACATTGTCCTTCATCATCCGATAGGTCCTAGGGTCGAAACATCAGCACTATACTATTTTATTACTCGTCCTATTGTTACACCTGTTGTGGATTTCAATACGGTACAATGAATTCAGCAATAGAAACGTGTTATTCTCACCAGGTAAAAAAAATAATAATAATAAAAAAAAGTTACGTCATTATGTCATATTTCCCCATATTTATTAGGTCATTATTATGTTATATTAAGTACAAATTGAAATACTGTGTGTGTGTATTGTAGATTAAAAAAAAATAATAATATCGTAAATGTGTTTATTTCAGGGAAGGAGTATGCAAAGGGAGACAGTCGATATGTTTCGTAAGTTGTATTATTTGCCAGTTTTCTGTACATGTAATATTCATTTGTATATTATTTTTAAAACTAAAATAAAGGCCTTTATACCAAGGATTTATCTTTTCGTTTTGTTTTCAAATGGACCATATTCGATGTACAATTAAGTAAACTCATCGTTTCATAAAATACTGATAACATCCTTGTTATTAAACTTCACAGAAATGATACATGTACGGTTGTCATGGAGAATATCACAGTATGGTTAGAAGGTCCCGGATGTTTCATCACAGTATGGGCGTTCCTCAGTAGAAACTCAATGCGTCACGTGATGCAACTGGCTGTTTCGATTGGCCAATTTTATGGTGGGTAAAGGACAATTCGTTTTCTTCTCCTTTGTCCCCCAATCCGATCCCAACGTAACTCCCACTGCACGCGCAAATTTGTTGGCTATAATAGAATTGGTCATTTTTTTCCTCAGGAAACCTGTGCAAAGAGGCTTTTATTTTATCTATAACAAAACGATTAATACAACAAATAAAAATAAAAATGTGAAAAAGGATGTGGGTTTTGTAATAATAATAATAATAATTTTGTATTCGGTAATGCCTGCTGCCTGTCTTATTTTCGGTTGCCCTAATACACTCACTGGCCATAAGTATTGCAACATGCTCAAAATAGCACTTTACAGTAACAGGCGAGATGATCATTTAATCCGATTTCATCGATCGTGTATTACATAGCAAGAACAGTAAAAAAAAGAACATTGACTTCAAAACAAAGGCACTTTCAAAAAGTCTTAAAGATGGACTACAACGAGAACTCTCACATTAAATTGACTATCGAACCTTGTTTATGTTGTGTTCAGGTAACAATTTATTGTTGTGGTCATGTTTTTCTCTTTATAATTTTGTTGCAATTTGACCGAATTTGACCCCGCTTCTTCGATTTTTGAAATTTCCCGCCCTGCACTGGTTCCCGACAAAGACCCATTGAAAATCCACTATGAAATCCACGATATAGTACTAAACCAGCGAAAAGGGATGACGTATACCCATGAGCACCCGAGAGTAAACAGAAGACGCCATGTTACTTCCGTGTATATTATACATGCGTTTTCATGGGTGCTACGTCACACACGAAGTATGAATTATTCATGAGTTGAGGGCTTTTGGTGAAACTGGGCTTTTCTGGGTCGTAGAACGCCGATCAAATTGATTTTTTTTTGCATGAAGGAACAAGTTTTATTGAATAATAATAATATGTTAGTAATCATTACACATTTCTCGAACGAAAACAGCAACACAGCACTTATCATTATTCTGTTGTAGTCAATCTTTAAGTAGTGTAAATAAAATAAAATAAATTATTGTAACACAGTTCTCCAAACTGAACTTTGGTGTGAATTTCAATGTTGCAATATTTATAGCCAGTGAGTGTAGGAACAGGGTAGGGTCCCCTGTTATCGAGAGGCCAGCTAAGCGTATTACAGTCCCAGGTATACTTACCCTATCTCAAGGGGAATGGTTCTTAATTTAACTACACAGCTGAGTCGATCCCAACGGGATTCGAACTTGGTAAGGCACATTCGTGAAAAGTCATAAAGAAAGTATTCTTCCCACTTTTGGCTTAAAACAGGTGTTCTCATCTACTTCATCTCTGAGTATTTTGAAGACTTCGCCCACGGACCGCGGTTCCACCCCTACTATTTCTGGGTGTATGTGATAGGATTCAACGCGCCGTGGGTTATAATCCCGCCCATACTCATCCGACAGTCCTGGCGAGAGTTGAACAAAGCACAGATGGCTCTGGATAAAACTAACGGGTTCATGCCACCATTGGACGTCTTTGGAATAAACAAAAAGAATAAATGAGATTAACAACTTCTGCGATAGCTTCCCTGTGATTAGAGTGGTACAGGTCAATATTGTTCATGTGATATTATCTACTTACCTCTATTGCAAGTTCAATTTATAACAAATACCAAACAAAAAAAATCAAACCAACCTATGGTATAGCATTTTGTCTATACATACATTTTGGCTTTGCAATTAATATAATTTTTGATATAATTATACCAATATCTAGACATAATAGGCCCATCGTTTTAGACAGTTGCTGAAGATCGTATTGTACATTATTTTAGTAAGTTGAGAGTTGCTCAGAGTTCATTATTAATTTAGTATTTTGGCCAACTGAATCGTAACAGAATTTTAATTTTTTAGGTGGATTTACTCATTGATTGAACATTTTCTGTGGTATTTTAATCGCAAAATAATTTTGTTTATAACAGACTATTTTTATTGAGTTTTTCTTAAAAGGAATTGAAATGTATCCATAATGAGATGTAACAGTAAAAGTGTATAACTGACCTAAACGTTTTTTATTTACAGTGTATTGTCACTGCCTTTTAGTAAAAAAAAAAAATGAATAAAGAATACGAATTCGATAAACATCATATTATTTTGTTCATGCGTTAATTGTATTATAATGCCACTCAGAATCCCATTATATGAACTAGTAGGGGCCTAGTGTTCTGAAGAAAATCTGCTTTACAGGGGCCTAGTGTTCTGAAGAAAATCTGCTTTACAGAGGCCTACATACGCTAATTTTAAGAATCAAGTATACACAACTAGAAGGTAAGGTAATGTTTAAATGTTTGTTTACTCTCCAAATGTATACATATATACTGCAGAAAAATGAAATCGCCCCAGGATCATCGTTAATGAATGTAATAATTCTCTCCCCTACCCCCATAATCACCAGTGTACAATAGCAATTCTAGACAGACGACTGCAGACAATCGATTCCTACTACTAGCCTTTAGCTTCGATCTGCCGACAGAGGGCGCAAAGTAGTATTTGGAAAACAACGATTTTACATTACATGTTTCTGTTTGGTGTGGTTAAGATCACTGAAATCAACAAAATAAAATACTTATTTTGCATATCATAATTACAAAATGAATGAGGGGTGGCTGGAGCTCGAGAGTGATCCTGGTGAGTTTACATTTTATGTTTGATATTACTGTCCGTTAATCATATTAATTTTTCTTGCATGTACTACTAGTAGTAGTACTAGTCAGGCCTATGATTATGAATATGATGTACAGTCCAAAGCATCACACTGCACCAATTTCGTGAAAACATTGTAATGACAAAAAAGGACACATTACAATATTATTAATAATACAATAACTGATATGACAATAGGCTAATTCTTTTTCCATCCATCAAGCAATTTACAGAGAGATTGTGTTTTTAGAAAGCCAAGATCATAGATGGCAGTAACGAACAACCCATTTACAATTTTTTACATGTATCCTCAATTTACCCTAAATGACGCACCTAACTCCTAACTAAGGCTAAGGTTATATAATCAACTGAACAGTAACTTACAAATGAAATTAGCAGTTTGGTGTTTCAGTTTGTTTCAGTGAAGGATTCTCTTGTAAAATTAGGCAGTTTCATGAACGTTTGAAGTTGCTTCAATGCTTTTAAATGTCATATCACTGGATAGAGCAAAATATTTGAAAGAAAATGAGGGGTCAATGGTCATGATAGGTTAACCATATGCAAAGTTACAAATTTTTGTTGATTTAAATATTTGGTCATTTTGGAGGCCAGTTTCATTTGAAAAGTTGTGACCGAATTTGCCTGCAATGTATCCTTGTAGTAGGGTTTTCAGTTTGTACATGCTTGACCGAAGCCTGCCACACGTACAGCGCATCGCCCGCAACAAAACACATCAATATTTTAAATCAAATTTTTTTTACTACTTTTACCTGTCAAAATCTTACATGTAATAGCTCATTGGAAAGCTTATAGTTTCAGCTATCCAACAATGTACATAACATAGCAATCGGAAGTGTATGCGAAAGCCTAGGTTTTTATGAATGAACCACTCTTGTCCCGCCCAGCCTTTCGCGAAGTGTTCCGAGATCGGGCGCATTCGGCGCGTAAAATTTGCTGCGCTCTGCTGAGGGCATCCACTTCGGAGCTGTCTCTGCGCCCGAGTACATTGTGATTGACATGAAAACGGGTTTCCCTATTGAGTCAAAGGGCTCCTTTACATACCCATGCTTGCTTGATCTCCATAACTACTCTACAACCGAAGTTACGAAGAGATAAAAAGTAAACACCATTTTTTCAAGGTGAAATCTTCAAGTTGAAAGGTAAGAGTGGTGTCTGAATGAATTTTACACCTCTTTTCTATCATGTGAAAGTTTTGAGCCGTAATTTTGTTTAGTTTTGAGCGGAGAGTGTATTTTTTACACCCTTTCAAAAGCTCTTATGAGGGAAACGAGCACGAACGCTGTGCGTGTGTATCACGGTGTGTGTAGGCTGATTCAACGGTTTTGGTGTCATTAGGGATGTACACAGTGTATGGACAGTCGCGCTTCATCGAATGCTGTATATTTGATTAAATAAAACAGGATTCCTCAAAAACTACTCGTCCGATTTTCTTGATTTAAAAACCATTGTATTTCTTTCATCAAGACCTTTAATTTGATATAATTTGATATTGAGCATATTGGTTTAGGAATAATTTTTCACCTGAAAACCCTACTTGTAGTACTTGTACTAACAAAGTGTCTATATAGCATGCCCCCCTTTTAAACAAAAAAAAATCACATTGAATACCAAAATCCACCCGTGCGTGACACCCCGATTCAGCGTGTCAAATCGCCGATAGCAGTGATTTTTTTATTTTTATTTGCCGTCGGGTCATTTTGCGCAAGTTGCACTGTTTTTGCGCCAACGTTACAGTTGGCATTGACTGACCAATTAAGATAACCACGATGTGTAGTATCCATTTATTGACACTAGAACATCCGTAGACTACCCTTTATATTAGTATTTTACCATGAAAGTTGGACAAGAAAATTGTAAAAACTTACCGAAATTCAGTTGCCTGTATTTCCATAACGAAAGGTTTCCTGTTGCTGATTTTTTTTTTATTGACTGCATAATTTAGTGCTCATAAAAATGGCGTCCAGGAAAACATTGAAGCCTCATCAGCGTAACCAGGCACTAGCGATATTGCGCCTATGCATTTTTACGTGTACTATCGGACGCGTCAACGAACTTTCGGCGGGTCACAACTTCAACAGAAAAAAGGGCATGTTTATTAGCGCCACCATCGGCGGTTTGCGTGATACTGCCTAGTAAAATGCTGAATTTCAATGCATGATCATAATTCATATGCATCTTGAGCGTCGTTTTTTGAGACGCACAGAATTGTGGTCATCAAAAAATTGATGTTGGTATTAAGACTCACCCCCAATCTGGAAAAGTTGATGGGGGCACAGAAAATGTACCCAAGAAGAAAAACAGTTGAATCATTTTTCATCTTATTCCAGATGGTTGTAAAATTGTTTTCAATCTTGAAAATAAAAATATGGTTTTATAGTTTTTAAATAAAAATGGTATAATTTGGAGAAGCTCTCAAAACTTTTAATCAATATTCTTGAAAGACCAATAAAATGGAAGGTGGTTAAAATTTTTGCAAAAAGTACTTTAAAACTTTGAAATGTGTAAAAATTATGTTAACATTTTTTCAAATAAAAGATTTCTTTTCATAACCATGATATTAAATTATCTCAATAATTGTCCACTGCCGACGAAATAAACACCAACGAATTAAGTAGTCTTCGTTCACTTCTTCTATAAGGAATGTGTCCATTTTGAGGATCAGTATTTCTTTAAAAAATCATTGCAAATGCAAAGCATTCATATCTTTTGGTTTCCACAGATAATAGTTCGTTGACGGCACAGAAAAATAAAATCACAGAAGTTCATGAAAAAAAATTTGATGTCATGTAAATCCCTTACTATTTGTATATAGTAAAATCAGTGGTTAAACAACTTTTTCCATTTTCACAAGCACTAACTTTCCAGTAAATCATACAATTTCACTGTGATTTTTATTTTTGTAACAAGTATGACTTAGAAAAGTTTATGCAACCATTAATACTCCATAGTTTTGTAAGTTTTCCGAGAAATGCTAAGCCAAAGTTAAGTGCGCCATTTCACGAGTGCGGCAAATTACGTACATGGACGATAACTGTAAACAGGCCTATGCTAGCCCTGATAGCCCTGATAGGACCCTATCTACAGTGCAAAGTACACTTTCGATAGGGTCCTGACCAAGAGTTCTTCCCATTCGTATACCTGTAAAAAAAAAGAGGATTTCCCCGACATTTGTCAGAGCAACGGCTCTTTTCTCAGAGCAATCTGTGTACAAACTTTTCATGCCGTTTATTGAGCGATGACCTTGTCACCTTGGGTAGCGATGCCAAACTGGACCGGATTTTCACGCTGCCTATTCCATACTGCACAAAATAATGCATCACAAAATCATATTTTTCCTACAACTTGTGAATATTATTCCACAAAAATACAGTGTAATATTAATTTTCAACACCTTACCTTATACTTAATGACATTATTTATGTTATCCTTCTGCCATAAAGTGACATTTTGATCCAAAATGTTTTATGTGTGTTTGAACAAATGGAAAGAATGTCGTATCCGACCGCCACTTTTATAAGGTTTTTGGGGGAATTTTTTTGCAGCCACTAACTAGTTTTTCGGGGTACAGAAAGCGAAAACTATCTTTAAAATCCACTTTTATGATGGTTTTCGGACTTTATTTCCCTTCTAAAAAATCCTCCCCTTCAGAAAATAGAAGGATCCTATTATAGTTGCCACTGCGCATGTACAATGACTGTGTTGGTCACTAACACTAGAGTAACAGGGGAGTTGACAAGATCAGACTGACATGACTGAGGAAGTCATCGTATACCAAAAATGCCTGATTTTTCATGAAATAAATATCCTGGAATAATTTGAAGTATATGTCCATCATCATCCACATGTTCTCCACCTTACTGGGTAGGTAAGATTACATTATTGGTAATATATTGAATGAGAAAAAGTGGCGGTCGGATACTACCCAAACAAATCTCAAATCTGACACAATTAAAAAAAAAAATTTTAGGAGTGCTAGCACCACATGATGTAAAATGTTGTTTGTACTTTATTGCAATAAGCTAGGGAGGCAAATAAGGTACCAAAATGAAGAAGAAATTATGATAAATTAGAATATGGGTTCAAAATCCAAATTAATAATTTTTTAAAGTGTGAAAAGTCCATTTTTATTTTTTTTAAATATTTTTTCCCTAAAAATGAAATGTTTTGGTAAATAACAAAAAATCTAGGTGTGATGTCAATATGGTGACAATGGTTTTTGGAAAGCTTGGGTTGTCAGCTATCCAGACACACCTAACTTGTTTAAAAATAATATGCCTGTAAGTGCCTAGAGCGGGAATTTCAAAACCATACCAAGTGTCTCAACGCTCAGAACTATATATTTTACCCCAGCGCTGTTCACAACAGATGCGCCCAATATTTGTACATTGATGGCAACATTTGTATATGCTAACAATAATGAACAGTAAGTATATCTTTTGATTAGGATAATACAAAAATCTATATAATAATTAGTTTACAAGATTCTTGATTAATTATTATTGTTATTTTTTAATCAAAAATTGTTCCTCATGCAACAAGTTTAAAGGTAAAAATACATACATTAAAAACAGTTGTTTATTTTCACTTTTGAATACATTAATTAATTAATTTGTTTTCATATACATGTAACATATTAAATATATTATTTTTATTACTTTATTTCTTTGCTTTATTTCTTTACATTCTAATTTGAATTCACTTAAATTCCCTAACCTTGACTGCTGTCAGTACAAAAATATTTTAGATTTGTATTTCTTAATATAAATGTTTATATTTCATTGCATAAAGGTTTAAAAAAATAAACGGCCATGTGCCAGATCATATGTACGTATTTCACCCCCTTTCCCCAGATAATAGTCTTTCCAATGAACAGTATTCAAAAATCTCCAGTCAGCCTGTAATAAAGATACTGCCTTATGGATCCTTGAGTTATCAGTATGATAAAGCACCTCATAATTCAGTTGAAGTTTCCTTCAGACACCGTTAATTGTCCGTAAAAAAAGAAATACTTGTGTTATTCAATTAATTAAACCTGTGTAAAGCAAGATAATCACAGAACAGTCATTACTTCGGTTGCGTATCAAGTGTGTGTTGAATGAACAATTAAATTATTAATAAATATTTTTGCAATTGTCAAAAGGGCCCAATATGAGTTGTATGTTAATTTGTAGACTCTGGAGAGATGAAAGAAAACAAAAAATATAAAAAATCAATATGATTAAATAAATTACTGACATTTCAGAAAAGATTCATTTTCTTGGCAGAAAAATATGTTGATGTCAATTGTCATGATGAGATAATGTTGTAGAGGAGACTCTGCTCTTTCAAATGAGTGGTAACATGTCAACATTATTATTATGGAAAATAAAAATTGCTTTGGCATCACTACCTACATGTAGGGGTCAGAACAACTATTGCGTGGCAGAACATCAATTGCATAAGGGCGACAGGACTTTACTTACAGTGCGTTATTTAAAGAGACGATGTTCCGACCCCAAGGTCGTCGCTCATACACATTATTCAGCATAAACGGCATGAAAAGTTTGTACACAGATCTTTCACCAAAAATCGTTTCTCCAAGAGGCAGTTAAGAAGTTACAGTGCCTGCATTTCCTCAGTTCAGCCAATGAAGACAGGTAAAAAAAGGAGAAAATTCAATGCAAACTTTACAGGTATATGGACGGGAAGAACTCTTGGCCAGGACCCTATCGGAAGTGTACTTTGCACTGTAGATATGGTCCTATTAGGGCTAGGGCTATGCATGATATTTAAAGGAGATTTTAAATATTTTAGCCAGCACAGTCTTTGTTAGCAGTAATGAAAGTTGGACAAGAAAATTGTAAAAACTTACCGAAATTCAGTTGCCTGTATTTACATAACGAAAGGTTTCCCGTTGCTGATTTTTTTTTTTCGACTGCATAATTTAGTGCTCATAAAAATGGCGTCCAGGAAAACATTGAAGCCTCATCAGCGTAACCAGGCACTAGCGATATTGCGCCTATGCATTTTTACGAACTTTCGGCGGGTCACAACTTCGACAGAAAAAAGGGCATGTTTATTAGCGCCACCATCGGCGGTTTGCGTGATACTGCCTAGTAAAATGCTGAATTTCAATGCATGATCATAATTCATATGCATCTTGAGCGTCGTTTTTTGAGACGCACAGAATTGTGGTCATCAAAAAATTGATGTTGGTATTAAGACTCACCCCCAATCTGGAAAAGTTGATGGGGGCACAGAAAATGTACCCAAGAAGAAAAACAGTTGAATCATTTTTCATCTTATTCCAGATGGTTGTAAAATTGTTTTTAATCTTGAAAATAAAAATATGGTTTTATAGTTTTTAAATAAAAATGGTATAATTTGGAGAAGCTCTCAAAACTTTTAATCAATATTCTTGAAAGACCAATAAAATGGAAGGTGGTTAAAATTTTTGCAAAAAGTACTTTAAAACTTTGAAATGTGTAAAAATTATGTTAACATTTTTTCAAATAAAAGATTTCTTTTCATAACCATGATATTAAATTATCTCAATAATTGTCCACTGCCGACGAAATAAACACCAACGAATTAAGTAGTCTTCGTTCACTTCTTCTATAAGGAATGTGTCCATTTTGAGGATCAGTATTTCTTTAAAAAATCATTGCAAATGCAAAGCATTCATATCTTTTGGTTTCCACAGATAATAGTTCGTTGACGGCACAGAAAAATAAAATCACAGAAGTTCATGAAAAAAAAATTGAGGTCATGTAAATCCCTTACTATTTGTATCTAGTAAAATCAGTGGTTAAACAACTTTTTCCATTTTCACAAGCACTAACTTTCCAGTAAATCATACAATTTCACTGTGATTTTTATTTTTGTAACAAGTATGACTTTTATGCAACCATTAATACTCCATAGTTTTGTAAGTTTTCCGAGAAATGCTAAGCCAAAGTTAAGTGCGCCATTTCACAAGTGCGGCAAATTACGTACATGTACATGGACGATAACTGTAAACAGGCCTATGCTAGCCCTGATAGGACCCTATCTACAGTGCAAAGTACACTTTCGATAGGGTCCTGACCAAGAGTTCTTCCCATTTGTATACCTGTAAAAAAAAAAAGAGTATTTCCCCGACATTTGTCAGAGCAACGGCTCTTTTCTCAGAGCAATCTGTGTACAAACTTTTCATGCCGTTTATTGAGCGATGACCTTGTCACCTTGGGTAGCGATGCCAAACTGGACCGGATTTTCATGCTGCCTATTCCATACTGCACAAAATAATGCATCACAAAATCATATTTTTCCTACAACTTGTGAATATTATTCCACAACAATACAGTGTAATATTCATTTTCAACACTTTACCTTATACTTAATGACATTATTTATGTTATCCTTCTGCCATAAAGTGACATTTTGATCCAAAATGTTTTATGTGTGTTTGAACAAATGGAAAGAATGTCGTATCCGACCGCCACTTTTATAAGGTTTTTTGGGGAATTTTTTTGCAGCCACTAACTAGTTTTTCGGGGTACAGAAAGCGAAAACTATCTTTAAAATCCACTTTTATGATGGTTTTCGGACTTTATTTCCCTTCTAAAAAAATCCTCCCCTTCAGAAAATAGAAGGATCCTATTATAGTTGCCACTGCGCATGTACAATGACTGTGTTGGTCACTAACAACAGGGGAGTTGACAAGATCAGACTGAAATAAATATCCTTGAATAATTTGAAGTATATGTCCATCATCATCCATATGTTCTCCACCTTACTGGGTAGGTAAGATTACATTATTGGTAATATATTGAATGAGAAAAAGTGGCGGTCGGATACTACCCAAACAAATCTTAAATCTGACACAATTTAAAAAAAAAAATTTTAGGAGTGCTAGCACCACATGATGTAAAATGTTGTTTGTGCTAGGGAGGCAAATAAGGTACCAAAATGAAGAAGAAATTATGATAAATTAGAATATGGGTTCAAAATCCAAATTAATAATTTTTTAAAGTGTGAAAAGTCCATTTTTATTTTTTTTAAATATTTTTTACCTAAAAATGAAATGTTTTGGTAAATAACAAAAAATCTAGGTGTGATGTCAATATGGTGACAATGGTTTTTGGAAAGCTTGGGTTGTCAGCTATCCAGACATACCTAACTTGTTTAAAAATAATATGCCTGTAAGTGCCTAGAGCGGGAATTTCAAAACCATACCAAGTGTCTCGACGCTCAGAACTATATATTTTACCCCAGCGCTGTTCACAACAGATGCGCCCAATATTTGTACATTGATGGCAACATTTGTATATGCTAGCAATATAATGAATAGTAAGTATATCTTTTGATTAGGATAATACAAAAATCTATATAATAATTAGTTTACAAGATTCTTGATTAATTATTATTGTTATTTTTTAATCAAAAATTGTTCCTCATGCAACAAGTTTAAAGGTAAAAATACATACATTAAAAACAATTGTTTATTTTCACTTTTGAATACATTAATTAATTAATTTGTTTTCATATACATGTAACATATTAAATATATTATTTTTATTACTTTATTTCTTTGCTTTATTTCTTTACATTCTAATTTGAATTCACTTAAATTCCCTAACCTTGACTGCTGTCAGTACAAAAATATTTTAGATTTGTATTTCTTAATATAAATGTTTATATTTCATTGCATAAAGGTTTTTAAAAAATAAACGGCCATGTGCCAGATCATATGTACATATTTCACCCCCTTTCCCCAGATAATAGTCTTTCCAATGAACAGTATTCAAAAATCTCCAGTCAGCCTGTAATAAAGATACTGCCTTATGGATCCTTGAGTTATCAGTATGATAAAGCACCTCATAATTCAGTTGAAGTTTCCTTCAGACACCGTTAATTGTCCGTAAAAAAAGAAATACTTGTGTTATTCAATTAATTAAACCTGTGTAAAGCAAGATAATCACAGAACAGTCATTACTTCGGTTGCGTATCAAGTGTGTGTTGAATGAACAATTAAATTATTAATAAATATTTTTGCAATTGTCAAAAGGGCCCAATATGAGTTGTATGTTAATTTGTAGACTCTGGAGAGATGAAAGAAAACAAAAAATATAAAAAATCAATATGCTTAAATAAATTACTGACATTTCAGAAAAGATTCATTTTCTTGGCAGAAAAATATGTTGATGTCAATTGTCATGATGAGATAATGTTGTAGAGGAGACTCTGCTCTTTCAAATGAGTGGTAACATGTCAACATTATTATTATGGAAAATAAAAATTGCTTTGGCATCACTACCTACATGTAGGGGTCAGAACAACTATTGCGTGGCAGAACATCAATTGCATAAGGGCGACAGGACTTTACTTACAGTGCGTTATTTAAAGAGACGATGTTCCGACCCCAAGGTCGTCGCTCATACACATTATTCAGCATAAACGGCATGAAAAGTTTGTACACAGATCTTTCACCAAAAATCGTTTCTCCAAGAGGCAGTTAAGAAGTTACAGTGCCTGCATTTCCTCAGTTCAGCCAATGAAGACAGGTAAAAAAAGGAGAAAATTCAATGCAAATTTTACAGGTATATGGACGGGAAAAACTCTTGGCCAGGACCCTATCGGAAATGTACTTTGCACTGTAGATATGGTCCTATTAGGGCTAGGGCTATGCATGATATTTAAAGGAGATTTTAAATATTTTAGCCAGCACAGTCTTTGTTAGCAGTAATAGGGAGGGGGACTATTTGTTATGTTTTATGTAACTAATGATATTTATGTAATGTTTTCTCTCAATATTTATTTCAGGTCTCTTTACATTATTAGTTGAAGAATTTGGTAAGCATTTAGATTTTTTAGAAATATTATATAAGACAGATAAATCAATCACACTTTAAAATAAACTGACAAATCCACAAGTCCATGTGACGCGAATACAAACTTTACACTCGGATTGGTTCATTCCTATGTGACATAACAGCTGGCGGTCAACGCGCGTACATAAACTTTGGTTTGGTTATTAACAACAAAAGGGTAGAATGTCATATCCGACCCCTACTTTTTCTCATTCAATATAACCAATAATGTAATCTTACCTACCCAGTAAGGTGGAGAACATATGGATGATGATGGACATATACTTCAAATTATTCAAGGATATTTATTTCATGAAAAATCAGGCATTTTTGGTATACGATGACTTCCTCAGTCATGTCAGTCTGATCTTGTCAACTCCCCTGTTAGTGACCAACACAGTCATTGTACATGCACAGTGGCAACTATAATAGGATCCTTCTATTTTCTGAAAGGGAGGATGTTTTTAGAAGGGAAATAAAGTCCAAAAACCATCATAAAAGTGGATTTTAAAGATAGTTTTTGCTTTCTGTACCCCGAAAAATCGATAGAATAATTTGTCAACTACTGTAGTTTAGGGCTGTGCCGGGTATCCGGATACCCGACCGAAACGGTCATTACCCGGTTCACTGTCTTGTCTTAATTGTTCACACTTATAAATTGGCTTGGGTATTTATGAAATGGTTTATATTCCTGTTCTACACGTATATCTGTTCTACACGTATTTCTCCTGATCCTCTTTCTCCTATTTTTCACTGGGGCCTTAGCAAGAAAAAAAAATATTGCTCCTGTTTTCATGGATTTGTTATTTGTTTACCATTTACCATGATAACAGGTGTGACAGGGGTCCAGGTTGAGGAAATATATGACCTGCAGAAACCAATAGAGGGACCTGTGTATGGGTTTATATTTCTCTTCAAATGGATCGAGGAGAGACGGGCTCGTCGTAAGGTTCAGCCCAATGGTGATGAGGCGTATCTGATGGATGCACAGGTTGCCCATGACATGTTCTTTGCTCATCAGGTAAGAGCATGGACAAAACAGAAGGGGAATTGGTAAATTAACATACATGATATCACCAAAAAATTGGGGGACTTGCCCCTCTCTGACCCCCCCCCCCCCCACCCAGATCTGCCAAAGATTTTTTAAAGTGTATAACTTTACAATCCACAGGTGTCTTAAGCGGGACCCAAACCACAACCTCCTGCTTACTAGTGCAGACGCCTTAACCTAGCTTTCCTAATGATGGCGTGCCAGCTCAGGGCTCGCAAAATCAGTAGTTTGATGTCCTGGACAAATCTTGTAGGACAACCAAACCTTCTTGCAAATCTGACGGGCGACCCCTTTTTTGTCTGTAAACAAACCTCAAGTGTGTTACCGTCCTGTCATTTCCAGTCAAAGTTGATGTTTGTTTTTTATTCTATTTTCTTATTTACAGATTGTACCCAACTCTTGTGCTACCCATGCCCTACTGAGTGTTCTACTTAACTGCCCCTGTATAAGGCTTGGTGACACGCTGAGTGATCTTAAAGAATATACCAAAGACTTCAGTCCAGAGGTTTGTCCCTTAAAGTCACAAGACCCCTCATCAAGAGAATGTTGGACATGAGGAGAATGCTAATGATACTTTATTCAGGGGAAAATTATAATATATAAGAACAATTAACCCTCCTATAGGTTTAACAATCAAAGACACTCAAAATTTCCATGTACTTCCCAACCCATTGACTTTGTGCAGTGCATTCAAATAAATGCAAGGACATGTGGGTATGGTAGGAGGTCAAACCAAAACCACTCAACTGTATATGCAGTACATACACAGCTCTGTGTGACTATGTATATAACTTATGTAGGACATACACACGTGTGGTTGACTGCCACTAACTCCAGCACTCTTAGAGAAAAATACACATGTATGAACAATTGGCAATGCAACCAAAAATACTCAAGTGACTGTCTGTGGGTGCGGTGCTTACTGGGCCATATTCCAGCCTGGGCATAGGAGGGTTTATACTCAAGTGACTGTCTGTGGGTGCGGTGCTTACTGGGCCATATTCCAGCCTGGGCATAGGAGGGTTAATACTCAAGTGACTGTCTGTGGGTGCGGTGCTTACTGGGCCAAATATTCCAGCCTGCATAGGAGGGTTTATACCAAGTGACTGTCTGTGGGTGCGGTGCTTACTGGGCCATATTCCAGCCTGGGCATAGGAGGGTTTATACTCAAGTGACTGTCTGTGGGTGCGGTGCTTACTGGGCCATATTCCAGCCTGGGCATAGGAGGGTTTATACTCAAGTGACTGTCTGTGGGTGCGGTGCTTACTGGGCCATATTCCAGCCTGGGCATAGGAGGTTTTATACTCAAGTGACTGTCTGTGGGTGCGGTGCTTACTGGGCCATATTCCAGCCTGGGCATAGGAGGGTTTATACTCAAGTGACTGTCTGTGGGTGCGGTGCTTACTGGGCCATATTCCAGCCTGGGCATAGGAGGGTTTATACTCAAGTGACTGTCTGTGGGTGCGGTGCTTACTGGGCCATATTCCAGCCTGGGCATAGGAGGGTTTATACTCAAGTGACTGTCTGTGGGTGCGGTGCTTACTGGGTCAAATTTCAGCCTGGGCATAGGAGGGTTTATACTCAAGTGACTGTCTGTGGGTGCGGTGCTTACTGGGCCATATTCCAGCCTGGGCATAGGAGGGTTTATACTCAAGTGACTGTCTGTGGGTGCGGTGCTTACTGGGCCATATTCCAGCCTGGGCATAGGAGGTTTAATACTCAAGTGACTGTCTGTGGGTGCGGTGCTTACTGGGCCATATTCCAGCCTGGGCATAGGAGGGTTAATACTCAAGTGACTGTCTGTGGGTGCGGTGCTTACTGGGCCATATTCCAGCCTGGGCATAGGAGGGTTTATACTCAAGTGACTGTCTGTGGGTGCGGTGCTTACTGGGCCATATTCCAGCCTGGGCATAGGAGGGTTTATACTCAAGTGACTGTCTGTGGGTGCGGTGCTTACTGGGCCAAATATCAGCCTGGGCATAGGAGGGTTTATACTCAAGTGACTGTCTGTGGGTGCGGTGCTTACTGGGCCAAATATCAGCCTGGGCATAGGAGGGTTTATACTCAAGTGACTGTCTGTGGGTGCGGTGCTTACTGGGCCATATTCCAGCCTGGGCATAGGAGGGTTTATACTCAAGTGACTGTCTGTGGATGCGGTGCTTACTGGGCCATATTCCAGCCTGGGCATAGGAGGGTTTATACTCAAGTGACTGTCTGTGGGTGCGGTGCTTACTGGGCCAAATTTCAGCCTGGGCATAGGAGGGTTAATACTCAAGTGACTGTCTGTGGGTGCGGTGCTTACTGGGCCATATTCCAGCCTGGGCATAGGAGGGTTTATACTCAAGTGACTGTCTGTGGGTGCGGTGCTTACTGGGCCAAATTCCAGCCTGGGCATAGGAGGCTAAATACTCAAGTGACTGTCTGTGGGTGCGGTGCTTACTGGGCCATATTCCAGCCTGGGCATAGGAGGTTTATACTCAAGTGACTGTCTGTGGGTGCGGTGCTTACTGGGCCATATTCCAGCCTGGGCATAGGAGGGTTTATACTCAAGTGACTGTCTGTGGGTGCGGTGCTTACTGGGCCAAATTCCAGCCTGGGCATAGGAGGGTTAATACTCAAGTGACTGTCTGTGGGTGCGGTGCTTACTGGGCCATATTCCAGCCTGGGCATAGGAGGGTTAATACTCAAGTGACTGTCTGTGGATGCGGTGCTTACTGGGCCAAATTCCAGCCTGGGCATAGGAGGGTTTATACTCAAGTGACTGTCTGTGGGTGCGGTGCTTACTGGGCCAAATTCCAGCCTGGGCATAGGAGGGTTAATACTCAAGTGACTGTCTGTGGGTGCGGTGCTTACTGGGCCATATTCCAGCCTGGGCATAGGAGGGTTTATACTCAAGTGACTGTCTGTGGGTGCGGTGCTTACTGGGCCATATTCCAGCCTGGGCATAGGAGGGTTAAAGAACATATTGTACAAAATGAGAAAATGTACTCAAGAATTACAATGACAAAATTTACATTACCCACAAAAACCCAAACCCCGAGGGGAGACCAAGATTATTAAATGTAACAAATGCTGGACAGTATGGATCATTGCACTTGAGCTGTTCATGATGCTTCTCCATCTTGTGTCCTGCATTCTCTCCTGAAGACTATCAGAACACACTGACCTTTCTTGCTATATCTTGAAAGAGATTTGTACTGAACACGGTGTCACGGCAACTACTTGTATTTCTGTGCATACAGTTATTTTTCTCACTTTATTCCCTACATTTCAAAGGTTATGTGTCCTTTTAAATTAATCCATATCCACATTTAAATAATCCTTTGTACACGTATTGTATGTATTGATTGCAATCTCTTGTATTTGGATCATTCCACAAGGTTGGGGCAAGCTTTGCGATAGGTGTCCCTTGTTACATAGGTAAATGTACCATTCATTATCATTTAATATGATTCCTAATCAACATTATTGTAACTTCCTATTCAATGCACAGAGATTGATTTCATTCTAATTTGAAGAACAACTGAGAATTTGCACTCTTCATAAGGATAATGAATGGCACATCTATCTACGTAACAAGGACACCACGTCACAAAGCTTGCCCCAACCTGGTGGAATGATCCACATCATGGCAGCATAGAATATCAGTTTCAAACTGTAAAGAAAACAAAATGTTAATGCTTCATCTCATAAAATGAACCTGTTATCTTTTACTCCATTTCACAGAACAAAGGCTATGCCATAGGCAATGTCCCCGAGCTCGCAAAGATTCACAATTCTCATGCCCACCCTGAGCCACGGCAAATACCAGAAAAGCAAACAGGGATCTTAACAACTAGAGCCAGAGAGACATTTCACTTTGTCAGCTACGTACCCATCAACGACAGGTTGATTGAACTGGATGGCCTCAAACCACACCCAATTGATCATGGTGAGCCCGTAGACTAATCCGCCGACCACTGTTTTCCGCCATTACCACTGTAATCTAGTGTTTCAGCAAAAAAGAGTTCGCAGAATTGGTTGAAGAGGCACTAGACAGCGAAGCTAACAAACACGTAAAGCAGAGTATTTATACCACCGCAGTTGTGGCTTGTGTTGGAACGGTTAACAGGTTAACCGACCAAAACTGCACTAACCATTTATAAATTTGCAAACCGAAACCAATATTTTAAAAATATTTTGAAAGAATTTGCCGCCCATTTTGTTGTTCTAGACTTTCTTTTTTGCCGTATTGGTTATTAACCCCAACCACCCTGAATCCATCAAAATCTATCCCCCTGTTTTGGAGGATTTCGGCGGATTCAGGATATCTCCACATTGAGCATATGGCGGACTTTGATGGATTCAGGATTTCAATAGTTTTTAACTGCTTAGTCATGTTGGTTGATGTATTTTGATGGATTATAGTTACATGTACTGTACATGTACAGCCAACACTTGTACATGTACATGTATGTGTTAGATTTTGATAGATTCTATGCAGCAACATACTATACAAATTTTCATGTGAGCATGGTATCCTGAATCCGCCAAAATCCGCCAGAAATTTAGTGGTGGATTTTGGCGGATTCAGGATATGTCCAATATCTACACTGGCGGATTCTGATGGATTCAGGACACCAGCATTTTGTGTGTGACAAAAATGGTGGATTTTGGTGGATTCAGGATACTTTCTAGTAAAAATACCCAAGGGGTTAGGGTTAAACAATTATTAGGGGAAGTTTATTGATTGAAAATTTATACACATTTGCCATTTGCCAACGATTTAGTTTGTGTGCCCGTCAGGTGCCGACTTTCGGTTAACCAATCACACTAGTTTTGGTGGCACCCAGTGAAAATGGTCAGCGGATTAATCTATATGATACAAACTAAGTAGTGTTATGAAGAGAAGTATTTTCCTAGCATTGATCATATCTGACTGACATTGTGCACAGTTTAACTAATACATTATAAATAGCCCAAGAGGTAAATCAGAACTTCTGCATGACCCTTAGCTATAAATTTGGCTGTAAAATTGCCAATTTTTTTTTAAAGAATTGTACTCACAAACAAATGTTGACAGATGCAGAGTTTAAGACAGCTCCTTGGAGTATATAAAAAACTAAGGAACTGCAGGCAAAAACTTTTTGTTCAAGAATTTTATATTTCTTTGTGGACTTTTTAGGACCATGGGGAGAGAATGAGGACTGGACAGAGAAGTTTAGACGAGTGATAGGAGAGAGGCTGGAGAATGAAGGGTAAGATGATTAAATTTCAATCAATGTTTGTAAAACATTTCCCAAATTTTCATTCAATCTCTGTAAATTACTAGTTATTGTTCAAATGTATTGTACATCATTGATAATGTTAAGTAAGACTAATTGCGGTGACACCATGTGAAATTCTCAATTGATTAGTAATTAGTTCTGAAAAGAACCGGAGGTACAACTCGACGTTTCGATCAGTGTGCTCTGATCGTCCTCAGGAGAATGCCGGACTCCGGGAAATGCTGCTGCTTAAGTAGGCTGCTGGAGGATTACGCGATGACAGGATGCTGGAGGATAAGTTCGTTGAGGCGTGCAGGCGGGAAATGTTGGGACTAGGATCCTAGGAGTTGTGGGAAGGAGTGTGTGCTCACTGAACTGAATCAGTTGTTGAAAAGCACAGGGGAAAGGAGGGTGGTTAACTTAGGATATAGGAGATCCCTCAGTCTGGGGTGGGTTGTGGACTTTGGATATAGAAGATCCTTCAGTCCGTAGAAGTGGTCGCCAAATATCGCTGATGTAGAAGCTGATGTCCTGTGGCACAGTGTCGTGTTTAATGATCTCAATGGCCTCTCTGATGCGTCTGGGGTGCCATGTGTCGATGGGTGCCATGTGTCGATGGGTGTGATGAGTTGGGCTGCCTGCCAGTCGATTTGGTGGTCCTTGATGTGTGAGTGCTTGACGATGGCTGACTTCTCAAAATCTCCTCTGCGGCCGTGCGCTCGGTGTTGTTTCAGTCTATTGGGGAGATTGATAATGTTGACAAAACTGCTTCTGTGAGCATCTTTACTTTTTTGAATCAAAAAATAGATTGGCTGAACTGAGGAAATACTGGCCTTACATTTCGAATTACACTTATATGTAGATTGATAATGTTGACAACTGCTTCTGTGAGCATCTTTACCTTTTTGAATAAAAAAATAGATTGGCTGAACTGAGGAAATACTGGCCTTACATTTCGAATTACACTTATATGTAAATAATTAATATGATAAGATCCAAAAGAACATTGAAAATTATTTCAATAAACAAAAGTATTTGTATTCATATGCACATTTATGTGCACCCATACATTTAATAGTACCCAATATATAGTATTCAGTATTTCAGGCTTCCCAGCGAAACCTATAAAACCTATAAAAAGGTATATTTCAAAATGGGAACTAAAAAACCTATAAAAACCTATATTTTTAATCTCCTGCAACACATTTAAAAATTAACCTCATTTCTGTCTAACTTTCAGTGGATCATCTGATATTCGCTTCAACCTGATGGCAGTGGTGGGGGACAGATGCCAATCTTACGAGCAGAAGTTGGAAACACTCAAGAATAACAAGCAAATAATTCTGGATGCCCTTGATCAGGTTAACAAAATTTCATGACTTACTTATACCCTTGGACTTTATCTGGAGCATAAATCATCCACCTTATTGAACTAGTTTTTGGGCCAACTTTGCGATCTCCCTCCATGTCAAACCTAAATCCTTTCCCTGTGCATGTAAGGATCTACACAACAGGATTTTTTACAAATCTCCCTTTGTTTCAAAATTTTCGTGAAAGAAGAGAAGTAGCCACCAAGGAACGAAAGAAGTAGCTTGTATTGTGTCCAAACCTCTAGTTTCTTGTTTGTGGGGATGTGGAGAGTAAATGGGAGACCCAGGCCTGCTACCCATTTTTCAGGATTCTTTTACTTTTGTCAAATCACACCCCTGTATAATATAGTAATGACGTTAATATTCTGTTATTCAAATCTCCCTTTGCCTCTTGAAAGAAGAGAAGTAGCCACCAAGGAACGAAAGAAGTAGCTTGTATTGTGTCCAAACCTCTAGTTTCTTGTTTGTGGGGATGTGGAGAGTAAATGGGAGACCCAGGCCTGCTACCCATTTTTCAGGATTCTTTTACTTTTGTCAAATCACACCCCTGTATAATATAGTAATGACGTTAATATTCTGTTATTCAAATCTCCCTTTGCCTCTTGAAAGAAGAGAAGTAGCCACCAAGGAATGAAAGAAGTAGCCTGTATTGTGTCCAAACCTCTAGTTTCTTGTTTGTGGGGATGTGGAGAGTCTGTAAATCCTCCAAAATTAAACATCCAGGAGGTTCAGGGGGCTTTGTCCTCTAGACCAAAGGGAGACTCAGGCTCGCTACCCATTTTTCAGGAATTTTTTACTTTTGTCAAATCACACCCCTGACACCACCTGTTCTTTGGTTTTTCTCAATTCTTTTTTTCTTGTAGGTTCTAACAAAGAGAAAGGTAAGAAAATGCCCACTGATAAATTCTGAAAGCCAGAAAACATGAATGATTTCCAATTTGTATTTTCCATTTACCCCTTTATAAATACTTGCAACTGAGGAACACTTTGTTTATTTTTCTGTTCTGGTTTATTTTTCTATGTATACTGAGCATCTAAAGACATGTCAATAAACAAGATTTACCTGTGTTCAAATATTTTTCCTTTTTCGTGGAGGATTTTAATGAGTGTCCTTCCAAAGATTTTATAAGTTTATTTTGATGCTCAGTTTATATATATCTCACATTATAAAATTTGTGCTACTTTACTTGTATTTTTATAGCTGATTCGAGCAACTCATCCACATCTGTTTGTTGAATCAAGGCAACAGCCATCCTTGCCAACATCTTCATCAGACCCAGCACCAACTAAATGCATACAGCCACCTAGTCCTGGCTATCACAATTATCCCTCACACCAACCAGCTCCCTTACACCAACCGGCTCCCTCACACCAACCGGCTCCCTCACACCAACCGGCCCCCTCACACCAACCGGCTCCCTCACACCAACCGGCTCCCTCACACCAACCGGCTCCCTCACACCAACCGGTCCCCTCACACCAACCGGTCCCCTCACACCAACCGGTCCCCTCACACCAACCGGTCCCCTCACACCAACCGGTCCCCTCACACCAACCGGCTCCCTCACACCAACCGGTCCCCTCACACCAACTGGTCCCCTCACACAAACCAGGTCCCTCACACCAACCGGTCCCCTCACACCAACCAGTCCCGTCACACCAACCAGCTCTAGACGTCAGACGATCCATCGCAAGGGAGCTCCGTGATCCAGACTGGGATCCATCGCAGGCACACCATGGAAGCTCCTCCACCAAGAAGAAGAAGAAGAAAAAGAAGAAGAAACACAAGAAACACAAGAAACATTCCAAGAAAATTAAGAGTTATGAGAGCATCCAGCCATATAGGTAGGATTGCTGTGAATCAAAATCCCTCATTGACAAAACAGATTTTCGTGTCCATGCTCGCAAATTTTGTAATATGGCTCCATTAACCAGTTCGCACCGGGAATAAAAAAGTTTTTCCGAACCCCGTGGCGGGTTTATTTTTACCGCACAAACACGACCAATGGTGCTCACCAGAGCGTGACCGGGGAGACCGCATCTTTCACCGTATGCTGATGGCTCGTTGCCACGTCGACCGGGAATCTATACAAATATTCCCGAGAATCCTGTGGCGTGTTTAGACGCTCTCCAATCCGCTGTCCAAAAAAAAATTGCGTGTATACACGGCCTCCGACGCGAACTGGTTAAAATGTATCTTTTTGTACATGCTTTATGCCCACATTTGTCGGCTTAGACAGATTGTATTTAACGTGCATAAAAGAGGGCATGGCTATGGGAACTATCAATTAATAAATGTGAAAAGATATCTGCTTGAGTAATGCAAGGTGTAAAAACAAATTTATTTAGGAAAGGCCTGAACATATCAGTTTGGGTGTGGTAACCCTTGCGGTTTATGCTGACGGGTTGAACTACAAGGTTAACCAATTGAAACCAGAGGTTGGAATTTGAAGCCTCCCCTACTAGCTTATAAACTTTTTTTGCAGGAAAATAAACTTTGAACATAATTCAAAATTTGGTTTAAAATGTTACCATCTCAGATTACCACCAGCTCTGGACAGTCACAATTATGCCAAGTCGCCCCTCATGTCAGACGATGACATCTCTGTGGGATCATCCACATCCTCGGCAAGTGAATCAGAGAGTAACTACTTCACAGACGATGAGAGTGAGGATGACAAAAAAGATTCAAGGTCTGAAGACTACAAGATGGAGGGCATCTTGAAAAAACATGGTGGAGATGCAGACAAGGGAGAGTCCTCCATTCTTCGGGTAACATTCAAAGAGGAGAAACGTCAAGATGGTCTGAATCAATCAAAGACTTCTGATGCTAGATCCGACATGTCCAAACAGTTGAGCATTCAGACGGTGTTTGATAGCAAAGAAATCCCTTCACCCTCGTCAAGCACCGGGAGCACTGACACAGCTTCAGAGATGGGAAGTGCATTCAACTCCCCCATCTGTTCAGCAACAGGCTCACGCTCTTGTAGTCCCAACATGACCAAGCTCCTGAAGTTCCACCAGTGGAAGTCTAACACCTTTTCAGACGTCGAAGCTAAACTAGAGGATTCAATCACAAATACATATCCAACAGAAACAAAATATGTCACCAGTACTAAACAATCAAATGAGAGATTTATACAGACGAGAAGGTCAGCTCTGAAGCTGGCATCTGCTGATGGGATGTCGGCCTTTGCAGCTCCAAAGTCAACTACCCAAGATGGAACATCGGGACAGAACATTGCATCAAGAAATTCAACATCAGACCCATCAGTTGCACAAGCTAGTCCATCCTCACTGCTTTCCCAGCATGGAAAACCACCATTTGCTCAGAGCGTGAGTTGTGAATTTTAAGTGGGGGCATTTTGTATTGCAATATAGCATCTAAAAGAAAATTTAATCTTGATCATATGGCAAGCTTTAAGTTATCAATTTCTTTTGTGAATTGTAAGCACAAGGTGAACACTCCCAAATCTCCTAAGTAATGCAAATTGTAAAGGAGTTATATGTCATTCCCCTAAAAATTATTTCCCTTTTTTATTTTGCAATGACAGAAGAAAGGTCAGAAGCTAGTCAGAAGAAAGGCTTTGTTTAATTTTTCATTTAGTCTGTAGTAATTCACACTCAACAGTAAACTTTTGTGGAAAAAAAATCAAGTTTGTTCCTTTGAACTCCATACATTATCAAACAGTGCAAACAGAATGACTGAATGTGTTTTCAAAACACCCGGTAAAATTTGTGTTCTATTTCAATGAGATCTAGGTCTACTTCATAGTAAATTTAGAACATTTTCATCAAAATAAATTAAGAACAATCTTAATATACATAACAGCAAAAGAAACGTCACACCCTAAATTTTGATAAGTCTGAGAATGTGTTTAGCTTGTATGTGTCCTCAGACGTCATGCATGACAAATTTTGAGGTCAACCAAATTTGCCACATTGTGTTCGTGTTACACTACATTCTCATAATATTCTTCATTAAACAAATTATATTAATTATAAAATGAAAATAATAAATATTTTTAGGGGTGACGTTTCTTTTGCTGTTATGTATACTTTTAAAATGGTAATGTGATATATGAGATTGGTCATGTACATGTATCATGTGTATAGTTTTAAAAGTTGTAAAGCCTCATGTAAAAGTGATTTTTGTTTTCAATAATAATAATAATAATAATAATAATAATAATAATAATGAAGACATTTTTAAAGTGCTCTTACACGAGGTATCACAGCGCTGTACATTATTACCCCTGCTCATCAGGCGCATAAATCATTCCTGAAACCATCTCAGCTCCCTGGGGAGTATACAGCTCAATTGCTGTCATTTCGGCGCATATAGGGCTAATCAAACACAACAACTCTGCCCTCACAGGTACCCATTTACTCCTGGGTGGAGAGAAGCAGTTACGGTAAAGTGTCTTGCTCAAGGACACAAGCACCACGGTCGCGGTCGGGATGCGAACCCACATTCTGACGACTCAGCCATCAGAACACTAATCCAATGCACTAAACCGCTCGGCCATGGCACTCACTTCAATATAAGTAAATTTGGTTGGCATATGTTGCGGCAACATACATTGTTTTTTGTTTTCCTTGCTTGCTTGAAAAGTTGTAAAGCTGGGTGTAAAAGCATGGGATTCATTTTGTTGCTTGGGTTACTCTGTATTTATGTATTTTTCCTTGACTGAAGGTTAATTAGCCCGTATCCACTATGCCATGGTTCAAAGTTTTTTTTTTTTTTAAATACTGCTATTGTTTTTTTGGCAGGACCTGTTGGAGCTATTGAAGAGTGTGGAGGTGGAGATTGATGGATATGAGCAGAAATTACTGGATGAGAATGAGAAGAGAAATAAGTACAAGGTAAGCAACAGGTGCAATAAAGGTCAGGGATCAGTACAGTTCTGCATAGTCCTATAATTGAAAGTTCTGTAAAATTGTTATATTCTAAATAGAGTATTAGCTGTCCAAACTGCTTACTGACCTAAATAAGCTGTAGTATAAATACAAAATAGTAGTTATTGGCCTTATGTTTCAAACCTAGCAGGTTGTTTCTCAATATCCCTTTGAGAAAGAACCAGCTAGGTTTGAAGTGTAAGGCCAATAACAACTATTTTGCTTTTTTATATTTTTTCTAGAATATCTAGGGAATCCTCTTGGAAAATATAGTACAGGGAATATGTATGTGTGTGTATTGTAAAGCAGAATTCATTTGTTGGTGGAAAATTGTGGACAAATAAGATTCTTGGGACTCTTTCTGGTAGGTGGCAGTCCTTTACCCTGCAAACCCTTTTTAACATAAAAGTAAAATTGTATTCAGTCAGTGAAAATATTCATCCCATAACGCTATACCCTACCTCTGTTAAAAGTTAACCAATAGAGCTGCTATAAAACTTCTTAGCACAGAAAATTTGTGATTAGCAAAACTTGGTTACCAGCCAAATTGGCACATTATAATGTATATTGCTTCTGGCAGGTTCTCAGCTAAATCTTGCTGAGCAGATATATACTACTCAAAACAATTTATGAAACACCAGATTTTTAACATCAAATAGGTTTGAAATGTTCCATGAACCGGGATTTTCATTTGCAACCCCCTCTCTCTTTCACAGTTGTCATGTCATGAAATGTGTAATCACTACATGCATCCTTTATCATCTGTTTCATTGTGCAGTTGTTTCTCATCAATTCTGTGAAACATTGTGTTTATCTGAAATAAATGATCTTGCTTTAACTGAGATTATTCCGGTGTTCCCTAAATTGTTTTGAGTAGTATATACTAAGCAGATTTTCTTGATTACCAGTCAAACTTGTGCATAAAATGAGTGTACTTTGGCTGGTAGTCAAAAAAGAATTGCTAAGCAAAATTCTCTGGTTAGCAGCTCTGTGAAATTGTCCCCTTAAAGCACCAGTTGTAGGTAGCCCAAAACTCTTATCCACCGGATGTTTTTTTCCCATCAGATTGATGATTGTCGTCGCTCACACAACTACGACCCCTTCATCTGCACATTCCTCTCCATGCTTGCAGAGCAGGGAAAGCTAGCAAGCCTGGTGGAGAAACACACCCTGATCAAACGGCGTCAAGGTGTCAGTCTGGGCCGGCTTACCAAGACAACAAATCGCACAAGGGACAGGCGACGGCGGAAGTCACGCCCACAGCCGTCAGTAACAGCAAAGAAAAGAAAAATACGCTAGGATGACATGGTTGAAACAACCTGTATTCATACTTATTACTGAACAATCTAGGTCTCACTTGTTCGTCAATATTTTGGGGCCATGTCTTGCAAAACAAGAAAGTGTTTTGTGTCTTTTTAAGTGAGTTGCACTGGATGCCATAATAGAACCCACATATCTGAAATAGGATGTGTACCTGCTGGGTACCATTT
The DNA here is from genome assembly GCA_029582265.1 of Zoroaster sp. YZ-2022. Classification (NCBI taxonomy): domain Eukaryota; kingdom Metazoa; phylum Echinodermata; class Asteroidea; order Forcipulatida; family Zoroasteridae; genus Zoroaster; species Zoroaster sp. YZ-2022. Next base: position 23,512,810 of record CM055820.1, read on the forward strand.
GCTTATACATAACCTGAATCCTTCAAAATCCTTCAGTAGTAAAGCAAGCACATGACATGTATGCACACATGTGTTTCTAATCTGTGATACATTTACATGGCCAGGGACTCTCCCTGCATGCATGGAGCAATAAACAGTGTCCACTGACCTAAGCACTGACCTTGCAATCACTACAACAAACATGGATGTACATGTACCATGGAAAGGCAAGTATGCCTAATAACCTCAATCCTCCAAAATCCTTCACTTTAGCAAAGAGCATGTAGCATGTAACCTCAATCCTTCAAAATCCTTCACTTTAGCAAATAGGATTTTGGAGGATCTGGGAAGGTTATACTTGACTTTAGAGGGAAGGTACAACATTGGTTTTTGGTAGCATAAGCTCATTTTAATCCTCTAGTTTGAAAGAAATATATAGTAAAACTACATCACATAACAATTCAGACCATTTAATTTCCTTGTTTCCCACTCTCAATACAAAGCCAGCCCTTGGGGAGGGGGAGGGGAAGTTGAGGGTGAGGGGAAGTTGAGGGTGTGGGGAGGGGAGGGGACGGTGAGGTGAGGGGAAGAGAAGGTAGCGGAGGGGAGGGGAAGGGGAAGGTGAGGGAAGGGGAAGGTGAAGGTGAGGGGAGGTGGTGGAGGGAGTGGTGGAACAATTGATAATAATAATAATAATAATAATGTATAGATTTATATAGCGCACGTATCCACCAACTAAGTGGCGCTCAAGGCGCATTATATTATTATCCCTGCTCATAAGGCTCATAAGGCTCATAAATCATTCCTGAAACCATCTCAGCTCCCTGGGGAGTATACAGCTCAATTGCTGCCATTTCTAGCGCATATAGAGCAAACCATCTCTGCCTTCACAGGTACCCATTTAACCCCTGGGTGGAGAGAAGCAATTATGGTTAAGTGTCTTGCTCAAGGACACAGGTGTCACGGCCGGGGCTCGAACCCACACTCTGCTGCTGGCAACACCAGAACTTGAGTTCAGTGCGCTAGACCGCACGACAATCCATTTTTTTGCTAACTATAGCAGAACAAAAATCTGCTAGACATTAGCGTATTGTTGCGCCACTGGATTGCTTGCAATAACGGCCAGTAATTTAATGTACCTTTTTTCTATGCTTAACGGTGAGCAGTGCTTTGAAATTGGCTGCTTATTAGCAACTCTTTCAAATTGGGCCCAGGGCTCAATTTCATAGAGCTGTCTAAGCAGAGAATTTTGCTAAGCAAATATTTTTGCTTAGCAATATAAAACAGACCACCAGCCAAAATGCATACATTTTGTGTGAAAGTTTGGCTGGTAACCAAAGAAATCCGCTAAGCCAATTTTTCTGGTAACCAATATTATTTTTTCTTAGCAGCTCTATGAAATTGGCCCCTTGTATTTACATTCAAGAAGAAAAAATGGACACATGTACACATTTGTGTGCCAATTTTTACCATGACCCCCCCTTTTCAGTCACCCTGGATCCGCCCCTTGGATAATTTAAACAGGCCTATGATTTCTCAGGATTTTTCCTGATTTCAGGATTTTTTTTTACAAATATCCCTTTGACTCAACATTTTCTTGAAAGAAGAGAAGTAGCCACCAAGGAAAGAAAGAAGTAGCCTGTATTGTGTCCAAACATCTCGTTTATTGTCTGTGGGAATGTGGAGTCTGTAAATCCTCCAAAATTAAACGTCCAGGAGGTTCAGGGGGGCTTTGTCCTCTAGACCAAAGGGAGACCCAGGATTTTTGTGTAAACAACATAATTATTTTTTAAACATTGTGCTGTATAATGCTTATCATTTGGCTAGATATTTTATAGATATCTTTAATAAAAGCTCTGAGAGAGCGTGACAAGAGAGTCTAGTATATTCTTTTAATTTTCATAATACTTCATGAAGAATATAAAAACAAACCACTAAAAAATATATTTTTATAATCAAATAAACCACAAGGGAAACTGACATGGTACATCAATCAATTTTCTTTTACAGTGAAGTGGCATACTGAATCCGCCTTGTCCTTTTGACAAAAGCAACAAAAGGTTGTTGGTCTTCGATTGTTTTTTGTTTACAAAACCAATGGGGCATGTCTAAAAAATTCGTCCAACAACAATGGAAACACTACAAGAGGTCTTCGTTTTTCCTGATACATAAACGGGTGTACGTGTGGGTCACACTTTTGGTAAAACAACTGGTTAGACTCCGTGATCGTCATGAAACTTCAATGGTGGCTTGTTAGTGTAACTCCCCACAAATGTCAAGGTCAGTAATGACCGAAACGAAATAAAATGGTTTCATCACTATTATGTGGGTTAGACTTTGGTGTGTTATCATGTAACTGAAAGATGTATCGATCGTGTTTTAGGGGGCAATTTCTGACGTTTTATTTTCATTGGAACATTAATAATTTCATTTTTGAAATGAAAACAAATACTTAATTGGCATATTTCACAAAATAGGCGTCAGAAATAAAATCGCAATGTTCCGATGAAAAACAAATTTTCCAGAAATTACCGTCTAAATAGCGAAAACACAGCGATACCAGCGGCGTAGCCAAGGGGCGGGGCGGCCGCCCCCACCTTTTGGCAAAATAGTGAACATATTAATTGGGTTGACAATTAGTCCCTATTCTTAATTTTCACCCAAAAAATGAATACAAATTCGAAATTAAAGATTTTCCTTAAGTTGCCAATATCATAAGAATTTTGTTTTGTTTAAAGTTTTTTTCACCATTTGTAAAACGTGCTTTGCTACTAGGTACGATTTGATCTTTAAATTTACTTTAAAATTGGCAAATTATATATCTTACACCTGATTGTTTTTGCAAACTGAAGTGCCTATGGATCAGATTTAGGTGTTTGCTTGAACTAGGTTATTTTTCGATATATGATATAATAGTACTTCGGCTTGAATGGAATGTATTGAGAGACAGAAAAGAAATTGTAAAAAAAACATCGGGTATTTGAAGGGAGTTTAGAGACACCTGTTCCTCCTAGTAGATTGACATCATCACTCATCTTAAACTCTTAAGATTGGGATGGGATTGCGCGCATTGGCTTCACAAAATAGCCCGAGGAGCAGTTGAGATCTAACACTAATCCCCTTCATACCAGTGAACCTTTGGAGAATTCCACATCAAGTCGTTATCTCTTTTCAGATTCAATTATTTTCAATATGTAAACTTGCATAAATGCATCTAATATTATACAAAACTTACCCTCGAGCTTGTAGTAATGCGCTGGATGTATCATTTCATTATCGCAGCCCCTTTGTATTTTCTTTAATTTTATAATTTTCTAGTAAATACCAATTTGTAATTATTTGGGCAGGAGTCAAGGGACGGCACGTATTTTGATGTTTAAATTTTTCCAGCCCTGGACGGCCCCTCCCACACATTTTTATTTGTTATTGCCCAAAGACTGTCTAAAGAAAATATTTAAAAACCAATGTATAGTGTGCTAGCTGTTTTTTGGCCGTAACAACGTAAAACACGATTCTTCTTTGCTGTTCCTTCGATCACTGTTCAGTAAATATCCACATTTTGCTAAATACTGGTCACTCAATTTGATCCTTAAAGATATTTGAGAACCAAGTTGTCAGTTATATCCAAATTGGACCCACTTAACTGCATCCGTGAGAAGGTGTGACGGCCGGGTATATAACTGCACGATAGCTTCCCCGGTTGTATTCGCGGTCCTATTGGCAACACGTGCCCTCAGCTACAGATCGACCAAGGGGTTATGGGGTTATCAAAAAGCTAATCCCTGAACGATGGATGTCGGTGGCGGACTGCATGATTTAACAAACAGGGGCGCACCCTCACGAAAGGCATGTTGCCGAAAAGACTGCCATAGGGACTGCAGCCCTCATATATTTGGGAGTGAGTTGGTTTAACAAATTTAAAAAAAAATGTTTTGTTTTTTTCTTGACAGAAAAATATAAATGCATGTACAAATTTAAATCCGCCAATGGACCTGGTGGAATAGGGTGGCAATCCAACTTCGCCCCAGGGCTTTCGAGCAGTTTCTTTATTTCTCGTACCCACTGCTTTTTCACCCTGGAACGGGACGATTTCAACATAGATGGATAGGTGAGGTACAGTTACTACGAGCGTGTGCTGCAGTATACCGGAGGCTGGGACTAGGCCATTAAAACTTTAAATCATATTGCAGGTAGACGTTAATTTCGTCATAATTAGGCAATCTCTTACGATAAAATGAATTACACAAACTTTTGACGTGTTAAAACATTTATTATATAGGCATGCTATTTTAAATGAAACAAAGCTAAAGATGTTTCTTCGACAATTTTTTTTTATTCGTTTTTGCCTATTATTTTGTACTAACCAACCACCGTTGTGGGGATCACTTTTCCCACCAACGTCTCATGGTGAGACCCTGGGGACAAGTTTGGTTGCAACCTCATTTCCATCATATGAATACAATAAAGTGCTTTTGGGAGTGGACCAGATATATGGGTCAGGCAAAGAATAATTAGACCCTAAGCTCATTGTAAAACAATATACAGAAGTAGCAGTTTCATTTTTAAGTTGGACCCTGGGTTATTATCAGCTTCTTGCGGTGAAAATTCACTGCAGGCGAAGAAAAACATAATACTGCAGACTTAAATTGCTTCACATTATTGCCCTTAGGCCAAAAAAGTGTCCAGTTTCTGGTCTCCGTGCGTGTCGCCTCAGACCGGCGGGTCAGCATTTTTTATTTATTTAAAAAAACATTTTTTGGCTATGAAACAAAATTCTGCCGTGCTGTGTTTTAAACGACTTTTTTACATAGGGGTATGAACGTTTTTCTGATTTGTTAGGCCTCTCTTAGCCACCATACTTTGTATATGATAAATTTGGTCCCCGCGTACACATGTATCACGTATTTCCCTGTTGGCAAAACAAGGTGGAAAAAGGTTACCCAAAACATTTTTTTTACCTTAGTCATTGAGGTAATATCTTCCTGAAGCTTTATGGAGAGCATACAGCATGCTGCCGAAGTATTCCAGCGGCTAATAAATTTATTTGTTTATTTTTCAATTTTTATTTATTTATTTATTTTATTTGTTTTTGTTTGTTTGTTTGTTGTTGTTTTTTTGGGGACACACAAATTGCCGTAGATTCCCAGGTGTACATACCGATGATATAAGCTATATACATCTCAGCGGTAGATTCTAACCCAACATATCATTTCATATTTTTGGTTCTCGCAGTGCTCCCTACTCCGCCCCGAATAATTACGCTAGGGCCCTGCTGATTCCGGAGCCCTTGTTTTTCGTGTTTTCACCAGCTATTAGTTGAGTGAATAAACCTTTAATTCTCCGGATGAAACGGGTGACTATGTCAGTACACATATTCACTGAGCATGGTCCTCCTATTTGATGATATTTTATTTTATTTTAAATTTTTATTTATTTATTTATTTGTTATCTTTTTGCTGCAATTGGATATTGTTTCATAGAAAAAAAAAGAAAACTAAAATTGCTGACGCGCGGGTCTGAGGCTACGCGCGTGAAGACAAGAAACCGGAGACTTTATTTTTGGCCTAAGGGCATGTTATTATAATAGCTTGATCGCATGCACTGGAGCATTTTGTTTGAACTAGCCCTAAAGCATTCATTTATCGTACACCCTGTGCATCACTACGCTAACTTGAAGGGCTTTAATCTAAACTGCGTCATGACGTTGTATCAGTTATATCATACTAAACAAAATTCTCTCCCGTTGTTCGCTCGAATCTGTCGGCGCATTTGCTATGAAAGTCGATAAAATATTACGACTGTGATGACGTTTGTGCACAACTTTATCAGAAGAACACTCACATTTATAAAATTAAACGTATAGTTGATGAATTCAGTCGATACCGTAATTGAAATCACCTGCTCTGGTACAATCAATCCGGTAATCTAATGAGGTTACACCATGCTCATTTTGGACAAGTCTTCTTCAATTAAATCCAGTGATGTGAAAAACTCATAATTGAATCACTGTTGGAATAAATATAGACAAATTACTAGATGCGCTTGATTAAGTTTGCCAATTAAAATCTCGTTTGGGGCGACGGAGGAATTTCGAATCTGAAATTATTCAAATAAGTTAATACGTCATACACTCATTGGGACCATTTTTGTATTTTACTTTTTGCATATTACTTGCATTCACCGCATGCAGTCCATACATGACTTTGTACATCGACAAAAAGGCGCAGCCCGGCTGGCCCTCACAGTCGGCCACACGGGGAAAAATAAAAATGATAAAATTGGACAGTTTGAATGCCAAGCAAGGATGCTCTTTGATTGAACAGTGAACAACTAGTTCTAATAATAAACTGGTTTGTCTTATTTTTTCCTAGGGACCGATGTACCATATAAAATTAAATCAACAGTGTGTATACGCGAATGGGTTTTGAACGCTCCCACTCCCTACGGACCCCCTTTGTCAAATGTCATATTACTGCCGTTTGAAGAAGCATTGTTTATTTCACAAGAGAGTTTCGAAGGCCGTGAAAGAGCATGCAGTCTTATGAAAACAAACTGTTATTTTTCAGTTCAAAACCTTACCACCGAGCAACAATATTATTGGCAATGGCGTATAAAGTTACACTATTTATAGTCCAAACTACAATAAATGTTACATGTTTCAAAGGACCCTTCGGGTTTGCATAATCTGACGCAAGGTTGATGAAACACGGATCGAGGTTTTGAGATTATTGCCTCGAATTATCCAAAAGGGGTTGAAATTTCCAAATCCCCAATATATATAGATGTATTTTGTTGAATTCCAATTCTCGATAATACCGCTCAGTCCCCTCTGCCAAGGTGCCCATCCATGCGTGTTACAGTGAACCCCAAATCGCCCCAGCTGCCAGGGTAATAACATTTGAAACAGTTTTCCTCGAGCTTCGACACGGCGGCTGGCGTGAACCTGTCACGAAGCGACTATTTTATAATCACTGGCTGATGTGGCGCGTTCATTTTTGTGACACTGCTCGTGTCCAATCAGTAACGAATACTGAGGTGTACCTACGACTCGTGTGTGAGACTACGGCATGACAGGAGATCTGACAAGACTAGTGTACACTTTGAAGACACTTGTAAACTACATCGTCAAGATATAGAACGTCTGTCTTATCAGTGCATCACAGCCGAATTGAGGTACAACCCGACGCGTTGAGTGTGCCTGGCCTATCGACTGGGCTCAGTGATTCTCTCTTTGAGCTTTTGCTTTGTACCTCCAGGGGTTTGTCTTAGACCACCCTGAAAAGCATCAATAGTTTAGAATCCTGTTGGGCGTGCCAAAGGGTTGTTGTATGCGGTAGTTGTCTGAGCTGCAGTTGTGCTGGTTCTGATCGGTGTGTCGGGAGGTGAATCTAGGGGTCTGGGTTTGAAGCATTTTGGATCCACCACTTTGTCGTCGTAAATCCAGCACAGGTGTTTACATAATTATACAAAGCTTATCTGGCTGCAATACAACCGTCGTGCTTGCGAGTTACGTCCATGTTCTACGGTGTTTTAAGTATTTTTTGCCTTGCTCCTTCACATTTCAACGGTCAAAGTGTTGACATCGTGAATTCCACTACAACCCAGCTCAAGTGTTGACATCGTGAATTCCACCACAAACCAGCTCACCAACATGTCTATTGTTGCGGATCCACCCCTAAACTCCTTGGGTACAATTCACGACAGGGAGCAGGAAAGTTTCCCCATGAACGATAAAGACGGCAACTGCAACGCCGTGGACCACGTGGGAGATGGCAAAGAGATGAATCGACTCGACCCTGCTGGTGACGTTGTGGAGGAGGAACCCCCAAAGACGCACGAGGGGGAGAAAAGAGAAATGTGGTCCCGAAATATAGACTTTGTTTTCGCTTGTATTGGCTACGCTATCGGACTGGGAAACGTTTGGCGTTTTCCGTACCTCTGCTACAAGAACGGTGGAGGTAGGTGATCATGTTATTCCTTGACATTATCTTTTCATTTGAAATTATAAGACATAGTAATCTGTCTTATTAGTGGCTTCCTTTTGGAGAGTCTTGTCGTTCAAGGTGGCATACCAAATTTATGAACAGATTTATAATTTGTGCTAATGACAAGGATGAACTTGAGGATCCATAATCATGTAATCAGATATTTATATTGAAACGGAAATAATGGGTGGTACAACATACAATAATAATTTTAAATAAGGTGTTAAAACAAATCATTTTAATAATGAAATTAAATTGCAGGTCAAGGGTAAATCTATTATAATAATTATTGATATTTACACATAATATTAACAGATGGGTATTATTGATTGATTATTTGAACAATAGCCTGTAAATGTGCACTGATAAAAGTATGAAAGGAACCAAGTGTAAATAAACGTTATCATTATGTACATCTATACAATATCCCTGAACCATTAAGTGTTAAAAGTGCACATTGCATTCACAGCGCGGGAAACTAAGCATGAATGGGTTGGATATTTTCTCACGGATGAAAATAAACAACAAAGGGGAAATATTGTGTGAATGTGCATAAAGTGGTTTTGGGTATAGCTAAGTGTAACTTGTCTCTCCTTCAGAGATCACTGGTCACAAGTTGTTATAGTATAAACAAACCCTCGAAGATATGGCTCCAAAATCATTCGCCACCTGACACATTTATGGGGAAGGCCAAACTATCTTACTTGTGTCAAGTTGATGATGGTATCAAACATTCCTTGAAATATGTCTTTCTCAGTTGAAATAATTTCCAAAAAATATTCCTGACATCCGAATAAATTTCACGTTGATACTGTACGTTGACATACCTACATAAATGTGCAATTTGACCACTGGAACCGCACACACACGTCACATAGGTAATCCTATCAATATTTTGCCAGTGGCAGGGTGAATGACGCGATGGAGTTACCACCATCATGCTGATGTTTTTTTTTAAAGTCCCTTATGTGCTATTTTAATAAAACCTTAAATCTCAATAGCATATATGGGTCATGTGTTGTAAGTACAGTATGCGGTAGTTATCCCTTCCTATAAAAAATAACGAAAAATAAAAAATATATATTAATATATAAAAATAACAAAATATATGGGATTTAAACACATTTAGTGAAGTATCGGTGATGATGTCCAATACATAAAGATGAGGTGCTCTGATTTAAGATTAACAACTGTAATCGCAAGTTAATTTCAATGGACAAAAGTGTGTTCATGATTCTTGTTTTACAGCACAGTTCGTTCTTTCAGTATCTTATATAGTTTATCAATCAAAAGTATGAACGTTTGAAACTTTTAATTCCATGGTGTTGTTCACGTGATTTTTGGAGTCAATAACTTTCATATAAGGCAACATATTTTTTAGAAAAACCACTGCTGGCATCTTATTGGCCAATCGGTGTAAATACTTGGGCTTGGGAGTTGGATAAATTTCCCCACCCAGAACAAAATCGTTAATGCTTTCCGATCTGGGGCCCAAGCCTGTTGTGACAGATGACTGATGCCGATTGATAACTTGCCAGATCGCCGTGAGTTTTGCTGGAAATTGTTAAAATGCTCGATTTCTATAGTTTAAATAAAGGTGCTTACTGACATCCTGCTTGCAAGGGAGGTCCACTTGTTGGAATAATAACTCGGTATGAAAGTGTGATCGAAGAAATGTTGGAGCCTGCGTTGGTTTTTGAAAAAACGAAGGGTATATTGGAAAAACACGAAAATGGAACTAATTTTTGATTAAAAGGTTCTTTCTTTTATGAGTGAAATTGTAAAAAAAAAAATAATAATAATAATAATAAATAAATATTGTCAAAATGTCAATCACAGTGAACAGAAGTATATCAAACTGTGCGTTAGATGAACGGTGACAATTTTCCTAGAAAGTTACGGATCAATTGAGCTGGAATTTCCACATTTTTCTTGATCTTCATAAAGTAGACTATGCAATGACATTTCACGGTCGGCAGTCATTGAACTGAATCTCTATTATAATCGGTCAAAGGTGAAGGGAAGGTACAACATTGGTAATGTTGGAAAATATTCTTTAATAAGTAGGCCATTGCTTTATCAAGATAACATCGTATATATTAAAGAACCGACCTGGCTCATGCAGGTTCAAAGTCATGAGAAACATGTACAAAAAGCATTCACTGTTTTTACAGGAAAAAACACTTCTTAAAATGAGCTTATTTTTCGTATTTTCTCTGAAATAAGAGCACTTCAGACAAAATAGTTTGTTTTTACAATAATACCTTTACTAAATTCACATTAAATTCATTTAAAGACCCAAGTTGTAACCCGCTCCACCTTCTTTACCCATACGTCTAAAATATTCAACTTGAAAGTGAACAAAATATGTTTTGCTTTCGATTAGTGACTAGCCTAACCGCTAAGATAAAACCACATGTTGGTAGTTTTAATTTCAGCAAATCTTTTCCCTGGTGAAAGGATATTGGACCTTGAGTTGCTTCAATAAAGATAAGAGCCTATGTTTAATCTCATCTGGATAGACTGGATTGTGTTTAACCTAGCGTTAAAGCTTAGCATTTTGTGAACTGATATGTATATGATGAGATCTATTCTACTGATAACGGAAATACCATAACAAGACCCACAATTCCCTAATTCTAGAATTGTATGTGCAATCAACACGTAGGGCCTATATGCGTCAGTTTAACCTTTTTAAGAGTACTGAATGGAATATTTTACTTAATAAATGTAAATTCAACTCCTTCTTTATATGTTGAATGTATCTTTATAAAACACCTTGTTACTGACTGAATTCTTGAGAAAGATTTAAGAAAGAATATTCAGTAAAGTGCTAGAGGGAGATGCAAGTTGTTTTCAATTATTTTATTTTCAAATAAATAAGAGAAAGACCTGACTGCCATGTTATGATTAAAGTCCCTATTATACACTACTGGTATATTCTCGAGACAGAAATAAAAAGACATAACAAATCCCCACAATATACCTATTCTAGAAATTGTATGTGCGATTCCTAAGTGTTAGTTTAACCTTTTTAATAATTCGATCAGACGGTAACAGCTTGAAGCGAATTTTTTTATCACAGAAAGTATCGAATGGAATTTCCTATTATATCAATTCAACACTTTCCCTGTATGATGATAAAATGTTTTATAAAAATACCTTATTACTGACTGAATTCTTAAGAAAGATTTAAGAAAGAGTGTCGTGGCCGAGCGGTCTAGCGCACCGAACTCAAGTTCTGGTGTTGCCAGCAGCAGGGTGTGGGTTCGAGCCCCGGTCGTGACACTTGTGTCCTTGAGCAAGGTACTTAACCATAATTGCTTCGTCCTTCGGATGGGACGTAAAGCCGTAGGTCCCGTGTGTTGTATAATGCACGTAAAGTGGATTGTCGTGCGGTCTAGCGCACTGAACTCAAGTTCTGGTGTTGCCAGCAGCAGAGTGTGGGTTCGAGCCCGCCGTGACACCTGTGTCCTTGAGGCAAGACCTTAACCATAATTGCTTCTCTCAAGAATTTTTTTTACAAATCCAACAATATATTCAATCTAGAAATCGTATGTGCGATTATATACTCCCAGGGAGCTGAGATGGTTTCAGGAATGATTTATGAGCCTTATGAGCCTTATGAGCAGGGATAATAATATAATGCGCCTTGAGTACCACTTAGTTGGTGGATACGTGCGCTATATAAATCCACACATTATTATTATTATTATTATATCATAATCATAGAAAGTGTTCAATTATACTGTTTAGTTATCAAAACATGTTAATTCAACTCTAGATTAAGTTGAATGCAACTTTATAAAACCCTTGTGTCAAACATCTCTTGACATATTTCTGTCTGAGGTGCTGTACAATTAATCAATTTTTTTTTTTTTCATTTTTATCCCCTGGAGATATACATCCATGTGCAAATGTAAATGTGTGGTCTAGTATATAAAACGTATATTGGCCAACTACCAAGAATTTAGAACGATGGGCCTGCTGGTTTTAGTATTTGGTCCGCCAGTAGGTACCGTAAAAATCCGCATGGTTAGTCTAAACATCTATAGTCTAAAGCTTCAAAAACCAGCTACCGTTTTCTGACCTCTATAGAGTAGTATAGCCTAGATATACTCCCGGTGGACACAAACACAAAACTCTAACTTGCCGGCTTTAAAGGCAATCATTCCACTGAGGGCCCAAAAGAGCCTTTTATGATCTGTTATCACCTCATGTCGTTGTAAATAATACAAACTGATAGGTATGAATATTGGAAAGACAGGGCACTAGGTCAGGTAAATCGTGGGCCTTCCCGCGGTTGATGTTGCTAGGTTACCGTGGCTCATTTTTGGCGTCACCTTGCCTGGCTGCCATTATCCAAAGAAACGTGACAGTTCTGCTCGATCGTATAAAAATCACAATAAATTATTCTGCAAGTTGACAATTGGAGACTTTTTAAATAAATATTTATATTAAGAAGGACAATAATTCTTGCTGACGACTTAACCTGTCCAAATGTGACAACACCACTTCGTGTGAATTGATTAGGAACGAAACAGGTTAAAACTACAATGCTTTATTATTTAGCACAGGCCTACAAGTTAATTAAAAGTCAGATATAAAGAGGTTTTTGCTCTTGCCTTAACACGGTATATAAAACTGATTTTCCGTTCCACTGATCCACACGTTTCTGATTTTACATATTTGTGTGATAAATTTTCAATTTCTCACTCTGTTCAATAGAAGTGGCCGGTGGTGATCTTTCCCCTCACTTGGCCACGAGACTTTTACATTATTCTTCTCCAAAAAGAGGGCAATTTATTTCATTATTTCTCACATTCAGATTGTTTGATAACGTTTTTACAAGTAAATGGTACTCCCTAATTCGGTTATTTGAATCAGCAGTCAGTACAAAATGTTATGGGATGATTGTTAAAAATGCATAGGCCTATACAGTGAGCCTGCTGTAAATTCACACACTTGGCATATGATCAACACAATGGCGATCAATTGAAACTCGGATATTTCCGTGTTTCCTTTTTCGTTTTTCATTAAATGAAAGCAACTCAGACGGAATAATTTGTCTGGGTGATTGCCAACTTAACAAGCTTCACATCAAGTTAGCTTTAAAGGGAATACACAACATAGCTATGCAATTATTTGATACTCTGGTATACCATATTATCAAATGTACGAATTATTACCTAAAAGCTTACTTGTATAAAGTTGGCATTGATCTCAATCATCCTGAGAAATTATTCCGTCTGAAGTGCTTCCAGAAAGCAGGAAATTATTTCGTCGATTTTATAATAAGTTGCCATTATGGCAACATTTTTATAAACATAACAACTTAAAAAACATATCTCAAATGATGAAACTTTCACAGGATAATTTTATGATATATATCTTGAAAACTAAAAGACTGAAATGAACGTTCGTTTCCAAATACCCTTTAAAATCCCTGTTTTGTGAGTTTTATTTTAAAGTGTATAACTTTTAGATCGTATCATCGAATCGTCGTTGGTTGGTAAAGGTAGGCCTACAGCGTTAGTGACCATGAAGCAGGTGATAACACATTAACACTACAAGGAAACCCTGCAAGACTGTCGGAATAACAACCTTACTGTCAAACTGTTAAACCTTTGTCCATATCGTCACGGGGACATCACACATTTTGTTCATATGAATTGCAATTATTTCTTTGCTGAATGACGTGCAGCGCGATCCCGAGTCCGTGGTGCGATGCTCGACGGGGTATAAGGTTGATGCATAGTTGTGGTCAATGAGCTTTTCATGCAAACCGCCGTATTTTCAACTGGAACTTTCGTGCTCAACCCAAATAATTGGGGTACAAGTCTGCAATGCAGAATTCAAAAGGCAGGCTTTCAGTAAACACCCAGGGGCCGTTTAGGACTCATTAAAAAGTAATATTCACGCAATGCTTCGAAAAGAGTGCCAGTGACACATGAGCTCCAAGTTCAACTCTGCAAATACACGGGATTAAAAGTTGGGTTTTTATATCCTTTGGTGCAGAGGGCTATGCTCATCATAAACTGTTATAGGCGTTTCTACATCCGCACCTCTTTTCATAATAGGCCTATATCAGTGGAATACAATGCGTTACTTCCTTAGGTCATGTTCTTCATGTATAATAAATATAATTGCATTTGGAAAAAACCTGCATTACACAGCACTGTAATTTTCGTAATGATTAAGCATAGACTCTGCAGGCCCTATTATGATTCTTAATCATACTGTACAAAAATCAACATCAATTATACTTATCATCCTCACCATGCAAAGCTACAAGTTTTACCTATCAATAATACAGTAGTAGGCTATAGGCCTAATCGTATTTTAAAACAAACATTAAATACAAATACAAATGCATTTCAAAAACATATTAATAATAATAATAATAATAATTGAAATTTATATTGGTAAGCATCTGTATGCCCTATTATAATTATTGATAAAAAAAAAGTGGACTTCAGTGCAATAGTGTCATCCTTTATAGACCCCATCGGCATAATTTTATTACAAATAGGCGTATGCTTACTATGTGAAACTAGCGTAAACTTTATTATTCCATGATGTTACCTTTTATTTGGTGAAATGCCCAATATGAACACCATAGGTGTAGTTTTTAGCACCCAAGTTTTGGGAATCCATTTAACCAACCTGTAAAAGTTTAAGCCAACTGCGTCTGTTATACCTAAAGCCGGGATAAAAGTATGAAAAAGCATCCAAGATAGAAACTAATTTTGGATATAGCGTTACCACGTGTTCATATAATTATAGAAAATTGCTACTTCATGCACGGTGACTCTCACGCGAGTAGAATGTCCATGCTTAATGATACGGGCAACATAATGTATGCAAACATTTATACTTAAGACAAGATCATACCCCTTCAGGTGTCTGTTCATGTGTTTAAATATACATGAACTTATTTAAAAAGTTTCTAAAAGTTGAAGCCCTCCCTTATAACAATATTTCAATTGAGTATAGATTTTAGGTAAGAATTAATCATTATTTGGCAACAATTTGTAAGATTAGCAAATTAAAGGGGTACATGGTTGTTGTCCTCTTTCGGCTGCTCCCGTTAGGGGTCGCCACAGCGGATCATGATCCGCACATTTGATTTGGCATAGGTTTTACGCCAGATGCCCTTCCTGACGCAACCATTCCATTTATCCGGGCTTGGGACCGGCACTAAGCATGCACTGGCTTGTACATCCCCAGTGGCTGGGTTCAATTCAGCCCTCACAGCAATTATGGTAAAGTGTCTTGTTCAAGGACACAAGCACCATGGTCACGGCAAGGATTCGAACCCACACACTCTGACGACTCAGCCATCAGAACACAAATCCGATGCAATAAACCGCTCGACCAAAAGGGTTGCATGGTGATTGACGAAAAACGAAGAACTTTTTTAAACATTTATATATTATACATTATATTATACATTTATATTTTAGGACAATTAAAATATTAGGCCTAATATAAGTAGGCCTATTCAATAAATTGTGGACGTACACATAAATTCCAATTCATATTGGTATTAGAATATTGGAAGAAAATTGGAACATGAGTGCATATATCACGGCTAGTGACACTATTTTCGCTACATCATGCTTCACCTCTTTACCTAAGGTCATGACAACATTCATCGCAAATCCAACCATGTACATTAGAATTCAAGTCAGCCATAGTTAATTGGTTTTTAACTCGCCCTGCTTCCATAAGGAAATTCTTGCAGATGCAAATTTACATAATCAAATTGTGTCATAATTATTGCCTGCGATTGCTATCCATTGCATAGAGCCTACACTATACGGGTGTTAGTGGTCGTTCAATATATAGTGCATGATTTGAATTCATAAAAGGGAAGGTTGTCATCGAACATGTTGGGAAAAACTGATGCTTTGGCTGTGTTTACCAGCGGCGTAGCCACGGGGGGCCTGGGGAACGTGCCCCCCCCCACAAATCTCCAGTGCCCCCCCCCCCCCAGGTGCCCCCCACGAAAAATCCTCATAGTGCCCCAAAAAACAGAAAACAAAAAGAAACGGGAAAAAACCCATACCCCTGCCCCCCCCCCCACTGAAAAGCAATGCCCCCCCCCCCCCCACTGAAAAAGTCCTGGCTACGCCGATGGTGTTTACATTCTCTGTAAATCAAGATAAACATTTAACAACGAACCCGCGGAAGTATTAGTTCATTTCGGAATCTAGGTCATGAGAACATGGTTAAAAAAAAGCATACACAATGTTTACCGAAAACAATTTGAACAAAAAGTTGCCGTTTGACAAATTTGCATATTTTCAGTTGTGGGTGTTCTCTGAAGTGTGAACACTCCACATAATAATTGTCAGGTTGATTGGTACCTTATCAAATTTACATCAATCTAGCTTTCGGACAGTAATTTTGTAATCAGTTTATTGATCAATTTGACGAAACTATACAACCAATGTTGTACCTTACCTTAAAAAACATGTTTACTCATATAACGCAATATTATAGAGTATACTGGATGTATATGCAGTGAATTCCTTTGAACTAAAATCGAATGTTTACACTATTTTTATTTTGACTGGCATTATGTGTTGCTAAATGAAGCGTACTGTTTGGGCTACATCAGTAGGGGGTATAAAAAACCATGGAGAATAAAGTACGTCAATTGTGCAGACCTATAAGCCTTGTCGGTTATGATTTGGTATTATTGTTAATATATAACCGGCATCCATATACCTATACGTGATGTACACTTTTAAAATTATTACATGCATCTTGTATTTTCATTGAATTCTGACCTATTGTTGAATGCTTCCAGTATATTGCTTTTTTTTGTAAACATTTATTTATTTGTCGTCATAAAGTAAGGCATTTAGTAGACTAAATGTCTGTTCTATGACGTCATGAACAGTGACTTACTGTCGTGTGCCCTAAATATGCGTTCTTGACATACATTGATACCATTTTGGATTATATTTCACACGATCATTTCATACACAAGTGTGGGTAAATGTCTAATGACTGGACCCAGCATACCTTTCAAGGGTCAGTTCAGAACTAAAACATTTTGTGAATATGACAGGGTATTGGGTCGGTACAGAATTTATATAGCTCTTTACTGCAGCAGTTTTTAATGATTTCGGGACATTCTGGCGTCAAATCACATATTATATCACATTGCATGCACTGACCCAATCTACACACCTTAAATATATCTGATTTGGTGCTCAGGCCAAAAAACAAGTATTCCGTTTCTGGTTTCCGTGCGCGTCGGCATTTTTAGTTTTATTACTAGGCTGTTTGTTTTGTTATGAAACGATGTCTAATTGCAGCCAAAAATGCTGGATCGATTGAAATTCAACCGCGCTGTGTTTGAACGACCTTTTCACAAGTGGTATGGACGTTTGCCCGAGTTGTGCGGCCTCTCTCAGCCGCCATACTTGATGTATGGGGAAATTTGGTTTACACGTATCACGTATTTCACTGGTTGGGGAAAAAAAGTTCACAAAAAACGATAAGTCGACTCCTTCAATAACGAAATTACAGCAACATTTATCAGAAACGTAACGTGAGTAACCCGTGAAGTGCAGCCATCCCATCTCCGCAAGATTTTATGAGAATATCTTTTGCCAGTCACATTTCAACAGAGGGCGCTGTGTAAGTAAACGTGTGATGTTATGTATTGCATGACATCACACGAGAATGCATTGAATGCTTTGAATCAAGATATACATCATCAAGCAAGATATGAAAGTTTAACGAGAAAATAAATGCTATGTAATCGGTGGAAATTCGAATTGGAATTATTTAACTTTCCCCCAAATTACAACACCTCAGACAAAAACAATTTATAATGAGAATGATAACCATCGTAAGCTTAACACAAAGATCGTTTCATATTTTAATGTTGTTATTATCAGGCTTGTGATTTCTCAGGATTTTTTACAAATCTCCCTTTGCCTAAAGGTTTTCTTAAAAGAAGAGAAGTAGCCACCAAGGAAAGAAAGGAGTGTATTTTGTCACGTCACACCCCTGTATTATTTAATAGCCAATTCTATACCTTACCTTTCATATTGAAAAGTATAATAATTTTTAGTGAATCATGAAAGCCCTTAAATAATATCGTGGCATATAGGCCTATACAATTATGTAGAGGTTATTGACAACATGTCAGTGTATAATAAAACATAATAAAAAAAATTAGAATCAGGTCTTGACGTTTCTAATTTAGCTTGTTTACAGGTTTATTTCTGACCTAAATGATTTAAATAAATTATCAATAAATGACATTATTAAAAAATACACCTATGCCAAAAGCCAAAACGCCTACTGGCTTAAAGATTAAACATGATTTGAAAATTAAATAGGGCTATTTAACAGTTGTTCTCTCTCATGTTAGGCCAGCCCGTGCTTTTCGCTATTTTGACGGCAATTTATGAAAAAAACTCTTTTAACGGATCATTGCTATTTTACTTGAGGAAACGATAACAAATACTTGTCGTGAGAACATGGTTTTTCAGAAAGAATGTACGAAAATGTATTGATGGTGCATGGGTCCCATCATAAACACATGTAGGTACCTTTTTACTACAAAAACAACAAGCTTCTGAATGACGCCTATATATGATCATTTGATATTTATCTTTCAAAAAGGAAATTACCGGTAAAACACGGGCGATACATCTTTAAATGCAATTTGCAAGGTACAAGGTCGGAAGAAAAATTGTCCTCTTTTTGTGGAAGCTATTAGTGTATATATAGCTGCTGGAGGACATTGCAGACAGCCATTTCCGATTGTGCTCGTGATAGATCTAAGAGGATCCGCCGGAGATTCTTGTCGGGGAAATGCCTCTGCAATAAAGACACGACCAATCGTGCCATGCTCCTTCTACAATTTGTTTTATAAACTTCCTTAAACAAACTCTTCTGAAGTACCGTCAGCTCTAGCAAAATGTTATCACACCATTCAACATTAAAGGGACAGTATCGCCACGATCAACAGGGCATGGAATCGGAGTGCTAGTTTTAACTTAACTCAGTGACTGAGAATAATACCTCACATGATAAGACCGTTGTTGCTACGTAATGAGCCAGTAATTTTTAGTCACTGTGTTCATCTTAATCTATAGGACACCGATTCCATGCCCTGTTGAAAGACTGCTCTGACGTGACGATATTGTCCCTTATTGACCTATAGGCCTACGTATACTGTCTTCATTATCAGATGATCGGACACGAGAACTATTAGCTCTAAAAACAAAATGAAAACTCTAGGGAAATGTTAAACAGGCCAATGGCTATGTTCGCTGTCCGCCAGGCTTCCATATATCCCTACCTGAGCATCGGGCAAATCTCTCATATAATCTTCGTGAGTATCAGCCACTTATGAGTATCCAAAGGTTTTAATAGCACATTAACTAATTTTATTTGTTCTATGTCTATTTACTTTAGAACAATGTCAGTTCCCTTTTCTTCGCCAGTTTCTTACTTATGGCAACTAAAGCCGTAACCCTTTGCAATTTTGTCGCTCAAAGGGAACGGGTTGTTTTCCTTGTCCGGAAACTGTTTCCCCTGTCCATAACAGAAGGATAAAATAATTTCGACACACCATCTGCAGTATAGATCCACATGGGCATGTCCAGATGTATCTCAATTCTACACTTTTTCTGCTCTTGGGGATAGTAATGAAATAATTATTCAGGCTCATCTAGCCACCCGTCTCACTACACCACGATGCACACCGATGAAATTATCGCTGATTACATTACGTCCAACTTCCCTCAATTTGTATCGAACTGATCGGTTTATACTCGTTCGAGAAAATATCTCAACAAATAAGCTGCCCGTAAAGAGGTGATGCTGGGTTGCATTTGTGGACCCTTGGACGATCTTGCTACAGACGCCATACGACAAGAACAGTCTGAATATTGGCGAAATTAATGGTTTACATCAAGTTTTTGCTAATCAATTATGTTATATCACCATCTCATCTTATGTTAGCATAACATTTCTGTTCTAGCAAGGAGAGAAATTTGGTTATTTATTTATTTTTGTGGGGCGGGGGGACTAAAAATACGTTTTCATAATTAACGTGAGCTTGAAAATTTGATTTCAATACATAATATCGTGACCTCATTAAAGGTTTCCTGAACTGCAAACCTTCTTTTGGTTGACTGATGGACTTGAGGTTGAAACAATATTCTTGTATTTTGTTTCTCCCTAATATATTTTAAATTGTTTAAAATATTGAATTTCTTTTTCACCACACTGACAACCAAAACATTATTGTTGTACATCACAGCACATATAGGCTAATAGGCGTGTTGCCTTCAGTATAGTTCACTGATCGTTCTGCTATTGTCATATAATTATAATGTTGGTCTGTGCATTGGCGGATCCGGGGGACTAAGGGGCCAGCCCCTAAAATCGTGGGGAAAAAAGGGGGAAAAAGGGAGAGAAAAAGAGAGAGAGGGGGAGGGGAGGGGAGAACGCACTCCCATTCCCACAGTGTGCTTTGTTTTTCTCTCCCTTTGATTATTTCATTGTAATTTTTGTAGTACTGAAAAATAATTGTTTTTGATTCTCAGCCCCCCCTAAAAAATGTTCTGGATCCGCCCATGCTGTGTCTCCGTGGTTTTTCATCAGGGCCTGTTCTGTTGCTTTCAAACATAGGCCTATATTGCTGGAGATGTGCATAATTACCTTTTGTATGAAACGTATCTTCGGGTATTAAAATGATAAATTATTACTATCGAGTTCAATATCCTCGGATTCAGCCATTCAGAACAGTTTGCATAGCCATCTCGAAAAAAAAACAATTATCATGTATGTATATCCACTTTAAAAAAGAGGAATTTGCCAATAAGTACTACTAGCTGTTCCAAGAAGCTGCTTTGCAAGTCTACGGTGCGATGCAGCTGCTTGCCCGGGTTAAGCAACTGATTAAAGAATGAATTATCCCAGAATCTCCACTTGGTGTCTCTAAAGAAACGGAAAATCGAAAATTATAATTCTTTTTAAGTGCGATTGCCTTGGTTATTCCGCATTTTTAGGTATCGACAGTTCCGGAACAGAAAAGAATCGCATCTCTTTGTAAACGATGTTGCTTTAACAATTTACTGCGTGTATTTCTTTGTGATATCACTTTCTTTTTGTTGATCTCGTAAGTGGTAAATTATTTGCATTTTGGATTATTAATGACTACAGTTGCTCTTCAGTAATTGCTTTGCTACTTGGTCAGGATTGACAGTTGAAATACTGTCACGTACCTCGTTCATTCAAGACACCCATGCAGTTCGAGTCTTGGATGAAACAAGAAGGCAAAACCACAAGGAAAATTACGGCGTATTCAGGCTGATCTAGCAGCCGCCAATCGAACTTGGCTTTCCGCTCCCAAGCTGGTTAAACAATCAGCGAAACATTTTGCCCGTTAATCCGTGTTAGTGATGCACGCATGGGCTATCCAAATAGTTTGCTTGTATCTGGCCCGCCGTACATGCACCGGCCCCTGCAGGCTCCGGCCGGGATGGGCTTCGATCGGGAGTGGATGGCCCGACCGATGATCGACTCAAAGCACTTGAAGTTTTTGACAAAATCTCTCATCATGTCATGCACTGAGAACTTCCGCTTGAATTTGCTTGTGGTGTGACAACCTGCTTAAACTTAAAGGGCATTTTTTCCGAACTTGTAGTCACTTTATGGTCTAGAGCAGTCAAACAACGTGGCGAAATTTTGCGAGAACGACAGTCGTAGGGATGATACTGCATGCTTGACTTCTTTGAATCAAACTGAAAACAGATCATATTTAGTCCATTTGATCATCAAAGTCCATTTCATTTCATGTTATTCTTTACTTTTTATTGATTACACATAAATCATGTTTTCTCACTAAAGTCTAATCGAATGTTGGAAACGTATTGCGTTAAACAAGTTTATAATAAAGCTGTGGATCGCGGTCTGTGGTGTAATCCAGTGCTGTCTGCAACCTCTAGGGGCTTGGGCGTGCCCGACTCCCCAGGGTGCGGCGGCCTGTGTAATTGCCGTCTTTTGTTTAACTTCTCTTATAAATAAGTCGCGTGATTTTTGGTTGGTGGGAAAATGGAACTTGTTTTAGATTTACTAAACAAAAATTATAAACAAATAAAAAATTATTGGCCTTTTCAAGCTAAATTTTATTCAAATTAACTTGCGAGTAGAACGTTTAACCGTAGCTCTATGGTTTAACAAAGGTGTTTTTTTACTCAAAGTTTGTACTCAAATTTAGTGTTCGAACAGCCTTTGTTTTATTCCAACATTTTACGACACAACAGTTGCATTCATATCTATCTCATTATTATCAATTTTCATTATATGCAGGTGCCTTTTTGTTGCCCTACACGATAGCCCTTCTGGTGGCTGGGGTACCAATTTTTTTCTTCGAGGTATCGATTGGCCAGTTTCTCAGCCTTGGAGGTCTCAGCATTTGGAAGATATGCCCACTTTTCAAAGGTAAAATATAGTTAACGCATAACAGAAACAATTATAGGTTTAATGGTCACATGACTAAGTCAACTCTTTGGCTGAAACAAAAATAATTTTTGAATTATAATGTGAAAATAACGTGTAAAGTTGATGATGATTAGAATAAATACAAAACATCTGAACGCATTTTTCACCATTTTCTCGTTACTGACACAATGCAATAACCTGAAACTTTCACAATTCAATATTGTTTAACAATGAATTATCTTGATTCAGTGAGTATAAAGCATACTCGTAGATAATATTTGTAGCTTTGCATGGTGAAAAGGATAAGTAAAGACTGTTTGCGGTGACACCGCGTGAAATTCTCAATTGTGTAGTAATTAGTTCTGAAAAGAATTGGTGGTTAAAACTCCACGTTTCGATCAGTATGCTCTGATCGTCCGACTGAGAATTTCACATGGTGTCACCGCAAGAAGTCTTTACACATACTCATAGAACCAGTTTTGCCAACATTACCAATAGTTTACCTTTCCTTTTGACCTCGATTCCAGTGTGGAATACTAAACCACAGAGCAAGGACCCCCGCTCTATGATATAACTATACTTAGCTCAGTGGGTGGTGGCCAGGTAACTAGGTCTACAGCAGTCGTAACCCATTAGTGTTTGTAAGAGTGTTATTAAAGAGTGTTATTAAGAGTGTTATTAAAGAGTGTTATTAAAGTGTTATTAAGAGTGTTATTAAGAGTGTTATTAAAGAGTGTTATTAAGAGTGTTATTAAGAGTGTTATTAAGAGTGTTATTAAGAGTGTTATTAAGAGTGTTATTAAGAGTGTTATTAAAGAGTGTTATTAAAGAGTGTTATTAAAGAGTGTTATTAAAGAGTGTTATTAAAGAGTGTTATTAAAGAGTGTTATTAAAGAGTGTTATTAAAGAGTGTTATTAAAGAGTGTTATTAAAGAGTGTTATTAAAGAGTGTTATTAAGAGTGTTATTAAGAGTGTTATTAAGAGTGTTATTAAGAGTGTTATTAAGAGTGTTATTAAGAGTGTTATTAAGAGTGTTATTAGTGTTATTAAAGTGCCCCCCTGAAAAGTGCTCCCCTACTGAACCAACCCTAGTTACGCCGCTGAAAATAACCTTGAATAGAGGAAAGTCGCATGATATATTTCTTACATGTACATGATTTTCCTTAAAATAACTCATCAATGACTGCATGTGCTCACTCATATCGGCCACCATAGAACAACATCATAGACTCTATGAAAAATGGGAACAAGCCACCCGAGAATGCCTGTCATACACGGGTTTAATATAAAGATTAGCCCAAACGATTTTCCGAATGAAAGAAAAATATGTTGTAGGCCTCGACCTCTTTGTTGGATGAAGGCAATTTTGGCACGCACCCGCCAGGTCCTTAAGTAAATCCGCAAGTGTTAAGAAAGGGTACAATAAAACACGCTCCAGGATGCATAACAGATCAGAACACCTACAATTTCAATTTTTCTGTGGATCATGCTGTGATGAAAACACCCCCCAGCTAACAGGCCCGATCCACGCCTTCTGCACAGGAAGGTCTTATACTAGTCTGCCGCAAACGCCACTAGTAATTTTGTACATTCTAGTTTTTTATTAAGGGGCCATGCACCAATTCACTTGTTTCCCAAGCTAGTGTATAAGCATAGCCACATAATGTTGGGGGCATTGACATTGTGTTGATATCAGGTGTACTTTAATGTTAAGATCCCCCCAAAAGAAATATTCATTACAGCCAGTTTCGGCACAGCAATTTTGAATACGTCACCATCAATTTTCGTAGCCACATGAAGTAGACACATGAGGCAATATCTGCACGAGGCATGTCGACAACAAACACATTAGTAGGCCTATATACATGTATGTGTATGCTCCATTTCGACTCTAAACCCACCATCCAGTAGCAAAATATAACCTCATTGGACAAGGTTGTAAACCTTATTTTAAACAAACATACGACAACAACTGGTCAATTCATCGTCGATCATCATGTGCCAAATTGTCCATAATTGAAGGGAAATGTGCAGGACAAGTGCACAACGAATGTTACCAGCCCCCATGTCGCTCGCACGCGGGTTATCACATTTCGATTATTAGATCGCAGCGAATGGTGGTCCAATTCTTGTCTACCTTGCGAATTCCAACGCACTGGCAGTCCTGTCTGCCGTTTTGACTTCCGAAATACATATATAAAAACATAATTAGACCTGCCACAGATCCATCCAATCCTGGGTTTATGTACGGCGTGAAATAAGTCGATGACACAATGTGCATTAAAACACTCAATCTAATCATTTTTTTACCTAATGAGTTTTTTATAATAATAATAATAATAATGTGTGGACTTATATAGCGCACGTATCCACCAACTGAGTGGTGCTCAAGGCGCTTATATTATTACCCCTGCTCATAAGGCTCATAAGGCTCATAAATCATTCCTGAAACCATCTCAGCTCCCTGGGGAGTATACAGCTCAATTGCTGCCATTACAGCGCATATAGGGCTAATCAACCAACTCTGCCCTCACAGGTACCCATTATTTTAACCCCTGGGTGGAGAGAAGCAATTATGGTTAAGTGTCTTGCTCAAGGACACAAGTGTCACGGCCGGGATTCGAACCCACATTCTGCTGCTAACACCAGAACTTGAGTCCGGTAAGCTAGACCGCTCGGCCACGACACTCCACTTTTTGTTATTAAAAGAGGCCTTCCCCAGCCGGTATCCAAAAGACGAAATTATACCAAAGAAGAAATGTTCAGTCGCGAATAATTTGTTTGTTTATTTGAATTATTCAACATCAAATTCATCTCACCTATAAAAGTTGATAATTATGTCAATAATAATCAGTATTTTTAATGATATCACGGAGACTGCAGCAATCTTTGCTATTTGGTACTGACAGATGTGTTCGCGAAACAAAACAATTTAGCTACATGAAGTATAGGTCCTCAGGCCTATACATGCAACCAGAAGTCTATTACCTACATGTAGGTAAACAGACTGCAACGCACACAACACAGATTGTTATAAAGGGATTCTCGTATAAAGTTATCTATAAATGAAGACTTCTATATACGTATTCAGCGTTCACTTTTTAAATTCGGAAGGGGCATGTGGCGCGGCGGTTCCAGGGGGTGAGGGAATTCATTATGTATAATTGAAAATGTTTCACCCATTTTCATTGTGCCTTCCTTTTGACGTATAATTAAAATATGCCTCCCTTTCAGTCACCCTTGCCCCCGAATGAATGGTGTCTTTAGACAGGTGAATGACACTGACAACCGATTGCAATTATTATAGTATTATATAAAGTAAAATAAAATACCTTCTAAATTGAATATTGAATATTTCCAAACCATGGGTGACAGTTCCAACTGCGTTTCTGGTACTTCTGGACTGAATCCAGAAGATTTTAAGCAGTTTAGCTACGGTATAGGTTAGTACTGGAATCCCAGCATTACACAAGAAATGTTGTCAAATTTACCAAACACTTTCGCTTTATGCCTGAAGGTTTAAGAGTGCTACTTCAATCAAAGAGGGAAAGAGGAAACAAACAACTTACAAGGAATCTTTAAGTTTATTGACCTACTAGTTTACTCTCAACTAAGATGTTGGGATGGACGGTAATTGCTTGTGACGATTGGTCGGGTGCTGTGGGACCAGTCGGTTTTCAGGGGTAAATAGCGAGGCTCGGGGTTTGTTTTCAAATTTTAATAACAATATTTGTTTTCAAATATGGAAAGTTGGCTGGTTTCTAGAAAATACATTGAAGTCTTATAATGACCTATTGTTTTCTTGAAATAATTTTGGTGTGCCAACTATGACGATGACAACGATTTTTTTTTTAAATATTGATTTATTTACTTTATTTATTTATTTAAAGGTGTTGGTTATGCGGGACTCGTGATGTCGTTCTGGCTCAACATTTGGTATGTGATGCCGATGGCGTGGGCCCTGCTGTACCTCGTCAACTCGTTCACTTTGAAACTACCATGGGAAGGATGCGATAATGATTGGAATACAGATTACTGTTTTGCTAACTATTCCATCTCAGTAAACGGCTCTACCAACCCCACAGAAGAATTTTGGGAGTATGTATAAACATTTTGTGTTTTACACTATTGGTACTATTAATCTGAAGAAACACTACACGTCGGTGTAGGGCAAAATTAAATTAATTGTTTATTACCCGACACAAGAATTTCATCAAACTATAAATATCGCGGCACCCGCTGCTATATAGGATTCTAGCCAGCCAATCGTCATCGGGTAAGCTCGGTGGTCGAGAGGTTAAGACGTCTGCATTAGTAAGCAGGAGGTCGTGGGTTCTAATCCCGCCCGGGTCGCCTGTGAAGTTTTTTCCACAGACACTTGGAAAGCACTGAGTATACAGTGCTATACACACGTCGGTGTAGGGCAAAATTAAACCAATTGTTTATTACCTGACGCAAGAATTTCATCAAACTATAAATATTCTTAGAGTTTTACACAAAATTTACCGAGTTATTAAACATCCCTTTATTTTATTATACTTTATGTTAAATATTTTTGGGGTGAGGCTTTGTCTAAGACTGTTTTTTGTTTTGGTAAAATTATTAATATTTTTTTTACTGAATGCACATAATAGCCTAAACCTTTAACAAAAAGGAATTGATTTCGCCCAAGTTACGCAAATAATCAAGTCATAATAGGAATTCATTGTGACTGCGCAATGTGCAACTATCTGATGGGACGATAGAGAGACGCATGTTTTTCAGGGGAGGGACAAAACCCAGACCCCACCTTATAATTTTTGTTTGGTCTCACACAGACTTTGAGACTGAATTCAAGGGCCAATTTCATAGACGATCTAAGCAGAAAATTAAGCTAAGCAAACATTTTGCTAAGCATTATAAAACAGACTTACCACTCCAGCCAAAATGCATACATTTTGTATGAAAGTTTGGCCGGTAACCATAATCCACAAAAATAATTCTGGTAAGCAATTTTTTTCTGCTTAGTAGCAGCATATGAAATTGACTCCTGTTTCTCATTTGTGTCTCCATTTTTGTTATCAGGAGGTACGTGCTCGAAAAGACGGAGACTATAGACGATCCTGGGCACATTCGCTGGCAGTTGGCTCTGACACTGCTCGTCGTATGGGTTGTGTGCTACTTCTGTATCTGGAAGGGTGTCAAATGGACCGGAAAGGTATACAAATGGGGGCACTGGAGTTTAGTGATATAGACCTACTTACGGTTATTTCTTGCGACTCCCACGCGATTTTATCTTCAATACAACATTCAGCCTTTGTAAGGGCAATGAATAACATTATATTTTTCAAGGAAAATAATTCTGTCCCATTATTGAGCCAATAGACCAACAAATATGCAAACATTTTCAAGGTAACCACCTCAACCAGAATCGATATCGGTTGTGATTTTGGGTCACTGCATACACAATTCGGTGATGCAAAGCTTATAATAGGCGTATTTTATGTACTAACCACGGGGTTACTTGCGGGTATACGGATATTGCAAGAATGCAATTTACGCCCCGTCAACTCGGCAGCTGGTCATCATTGATATGAATACACTGACTAAATATTCTGCGACTATCGGAGGATATTGTTGGGTATAAGGCGAATAAAAACAACACCTGAGGCAGTTTTGATTCAGCTTTCGCGGGATCAACTAAAGATTATAGGTCGTGATCTCTGATCTTAACGGTAATTAGTTTGGCATACGTCTACATCCATTAATAATAATAATAATGTATAGATTTATATAGCGCACGTATCCACCAACTAAGTGGCGCTCAAGGCGCATTATATTATTATCCCTGCTCATAAGGCTCATAAGGCTCATAAATTATTCCTGAAACCATCTCAGCTCCCTGGGGAGTATACAGCTCAATTGCTGCCATTTCTAGCGCATATAGAGCAAACCATCTCTGCCTTCACAGGTACCCATTTAACCCCTGGGTGGAGAGAAGCAATTATGGTTAAGTGTCTTGCTCAAGGACACAGGTGTCACGGCCGGGGCTCGAACCCACACTCTGCTGCTGGCAACACCAGAACTTGAGTTCAGTGCGCTAGACCGCACGACAATCCACTTTACGTGCATTATACACCAAGACATGTATACATTTGATGATTTGCAGGCCACTTGTGTGTTTATTGGTGTTTTACTTACCTATTATGTTGAATAAATTATAAACAAAATCAAATTGTTACAAAGATCTACAGAATATAATATTCTAGGCTATATACCTGAGACAGTGCAATAGGTTAAATGGTCCTGATAGGCCCTGCTCTGTGATTTATCCGTTTGAGACGAGTGACTTGTTAGTGTTGTTGATGTTGTTTAAATCAATATCAAATCATTTGTATTTTCCTATTACAGGTTGTGTACTTCACATCAATGTACCCATATGTCATGCTTATTATCATGTTCTTCAGAGGTGTTACGCTGGAGGGTGCTGATAAAGGAATCATTTATTACCTAAAACCCGATTTCAGTAGACTCGGGGATTCACAGGTACGTTTATTTATTTGTTTTAATCGGCCCATCGTAATAAAAGTTGACTTGTTGACTTGTTTTACTGCAAACTCCAAACATAAGGTATACGTCAACATAATACTATGATTTTGTTTAACAATCAGTGAATTGAAGCTAACGGTAACGCCAATTTTCTTTTCTAGGGTGGTAAAACAGCGACAATATTCACCACTTCCTAATAATTGAACATAGCGTGGCATGATGTTCGTTCATTATTCACAAACTCACAGCCTCAAAAGCCCAATACCAAAAAGATAAGCCAACCCAAACCCAATCATGCAGACCAAACAAAAATTTTCTTAGCCTAACGAAAACTGTTGAGTCTTCTTTAGATTTGGTTCCTGCTATAGGTTGTTCGTTTGAAAACATTATTTGCACTTTCTGAAGGAGATATGTTTTCAGAAACCATCAACTTATTAGGCCTTCATATTGGATGGTGCACCATGTGGCAGTATGAGATTCAATCACAGAAATCTATTTACCACTCCGGTATTTGACGATCTACTTAACTCATTAAATTGGACCTGTCGAATTTGGCATTTGGCACTCAGTGGGAGTATGACCTCGATTACACAAGATTGTCTTGCCCACTTGGACACCTATCGCTGGATAGAACTGTACTGCGGAGCTCTGGTTCAAACTGATTGCAAACATAACACAGCAAATTCCTCATTATGGTAATACTTGTAGCTTTGCATGGGTGAAGAGGATAAGTAAGACTAATTGCGGTGACACCATGTGAAATTCTCAATGAGTATTTATTAGTTCTGAAAAGAACTGGAGGTTACAACTCGACGCTTGGATCAGTGTGCTCTGATTGTCTCCTGATCGTCTCCTGAAGACGATCAGAGCATAATGATCGAAACGTCGAGGTGTAACCTCCAGTTCTTTCAGAACTAATTACTACTCAGAGAATTGAGAATTTCACATGGTGTCACCGCAATTAGTCTTGCTTATTATGGTAATGTTTACAGTTATAATATCTACTTGGGAATGTACATTTATAATTAATGAAATAACTTGGATTTCCTTGCTAATCAGGTTTGGCTTGACGCTGTGACTCAAATATTCTTCTCTTATGGAACTGGACTGGGCAGCTTGATAGCACTCGGCAGCTATAACAAGTTTAACAATAACGTGTATAAGTAAGTCAAAATATAACCACAAAAACATTTGCAAAAATGTAATAATTGTATACATGCATTGTTTGTAAAAACCAACCTCTGAAAGCATCAGCTCCAAAGACCTTACATTATTGAGCAAATTAAGGAATTTCATTCAACACATTAAGACCAAAGAACCACAAGATCATAAATAATTAACTGGTCTAACGGCATGCACCCTGGAAAAAGTCCCACAAAATTAACATGTACATGTATGTTTAATATATAACATTGTACAAAAAGACACCTGTAAAATATAGGAGATAATGGTGTGGTATATGCACATATTTAACGTTTAGTGAACACGCGGCCGCTACGCTCAATAAATCAATAGTTTTTCGCGCGTTTATTTTTCCATTCATAAAATTAATGTCCATATCGATTTTGTAAACAGAAAAATTAAAACTGAGTAATTTTTTTTGAAAAAAATCCAAATAGAAATGAGCAAATTCACGATTTGGGGACAATCGAGTTATAAAGTGCGCGAGTCAGCGTGGCGCGAAACAAACTTCGTCACTCTGACTGGTTCAAATCTGCATTTTGATAAGTCATGTCTTTACCATAATTATGTTAATACAACCCACGTGATCACAGATTGTCTAAACTGTTAATAGAAGGATTTTGATTGATAGCTGTCGATTGACCAATTCCCTCCTGGTCGGGACGGAAAGAGGACTTAAGACCACTAATTCGCAGAAGACGTCGTGTCAAAACGATCTTTACATCAATCTTTTTTTAGATAAGTGTATTGCCAGATGTGAACATTTTGGAAATTACAAATAGTGTAGCCCCATACAAATGTTTCTTTGGAACCATGAGATTGTGTAACTAAGTTGAAACATTTGCACTCTGTATGTAGTCACAAGTTTAAAAAAAGAAAGAAAATAATGGCTATAACATGATACAATTTTCAACCAATTTTCAACCCATTGCTTTTTATCTCCTGATAGCATTTTGTAAATTGAAAATCATGAATTTTGTTTTCTTTCTTACTCTTCAGGGACGCAATAATCGTCTCTGCTATCAACAGTTGCACCAGTTTTTTTGCCGGTTTCGTCATCTTCTCAATACTGGGACACATGGCACATGTCCAACACGTTGGCGTTGAAAATGTCACAGCCTCAGGTCATTGTGCAAAGTTATTAAATATTATAAGATGTAATTTACCCCCTTTCCGTTGATAGTTGTGTTTATTCCTCGCTTGTCTGCTCAGTCTGCGAGCAAAGGCCCTCGCTCTAGTTTATTGAATACTTATTATTTATGCTGACACAACCGGTTTACCTGATCGGATTATTTCGCTTCATGAATCTTTTAGCTTTCTCGACTGAATGATGTGCTATACAAATAGGGCCTTTCCATAAATGGCCGTTCATTTCTTGGTATTTTTTGTACAATGGTCTAGGGCCTATATACAGAGACTTATCCTTTGTAATTCCCTCCAGACGATCCAGACGACAGCTGCGCCATTCTGATTGGTTGTACGCGGTGTTTGTTACTAATTAATTTCAAGCTAAGGTCAAAAGCCAGAGTTAAAACTACACGTATAGTCTTGGTGCAAGATGTTGATGTTAAAATATACCAATAGAGGGCTGCATATCACTTTTCACGACCACTCGTGTGGTTGTGTCGTGAAAGCTGTCAGCTAGTGGTACATAACAACACGATAGTGTTTCGGTGCACGATGGCCATAATTGGTATCAAATACCATTGGGACGTAAGACAGTTATTTCAACGTCGTTCTCAAATATTACAAACAGCCAGGTACAAGATGCTGGTCGAAAATCACTTATTAAAATCGTGTTTTTCAATCATTAAGTTCCATATCATAATCACTGGCGTAATAGAGACAGGCAATCAGCATATTACAACGAAAACTACATGAGAGTAAGATTGATCGTACTTCATTTATTTTGTGGTTAGGAGGCTACCGTCACCTACTTCCCCATCACCACCACAGTCTTGCCAGAATCCTTACCACTCGTTTGGCGACACCATTTTTATTGCTATTTTTTATTTTATAAATCGCATTAATCGTATTCATTCGAGTTAATTTCTGTATATGTCTAATGTCATTGAACAGGACCCGGACTAGCATTCTTGGCCTACCCAGCAGCACTGGCACAGCTTCCAATCTCTCCATTGTGGTCCTGCTTTTTCTTCTCCATGATATTCATGGTCGGTCTCGACAGCCAGGTAGGATTCGAACCCCAACGCCTAAAGGAAATATAGGGCGTGGCTGCCCGTCCTAAAGAGGAATATAATTTCAGTGTCGTACCCCTTTCTGAAACCAGTAGTCGGGTTATTGTACCCGTATTTCTTTTGTAATGCAAACGGTGTACAATGACTAGTTGGGAAAATCTGAGGCTCTGCAGCAGGTTAAAGAGGCAGTATCGTCACGATCAGAGCAGACTTTCAACAGGACATGGAATCGATGTGCGAGTTTAAGATTAACACAGTGACTGAAAATTACTTGCTCATAATATGCAGCAGCAACGGTAATGTATGACTTTATCATGTTGGGTATTATGGCAGTCACCGAGTTAATCTAAAACTAGCATTCTAATTCTATGCCCTGTTGATCGTGACGACACCGTCCCTTTAAGGATTGTTCATTTGGGACCATAGTGGTGTAGGCCTGAGAATGACAGGAGCGCAATAAACATGGTACGCCGATGGGATCATGACATGATTAATTTTATTCCACATGTAGCCGTAATAAGTGAAGAATCCATGGTCAAATGGATATCCAATGAGTTTTGTGTGGCGCTATTCACGTTATACATAATACATAATGTTTTTCCATGACTCTGTGGCCAGCAAACTTGAATCATTTTGGATTCATGATTGGAAAAATTGCTCCCCCTTATATGCTCCTCACTGTAATTTTTGATCGCTCCATACAGTTTTGCACTATGGAGGGATTTTTCACCGCGTGTATAGATGAGTGGCCAAAGTATCTTCGTCGCTACAAGGAGGTCTTCATTGGAATCACATGCGTCATTTCATACCTCATAGGACTGACTTTGGTAACACAGGTAACCGTCACAGGTTAATGGACCAGATAAAAAATGTACAATTATCTCTTGATTGGAAATAAAAGATTACTGCAACAGAACAAAACAAAAACCTGAAGGCCTTTTTACAGTTCACAATATCTGGAATATTCTCTTGTGTTTTAAAAGTTCTCCAGCTAAGAGAGGAATGCTATTTTCAGGTCTTCGAGTCACCAGTCTACAAGTTTGATTTATTTTATGTTTGCTGAAATAGAAACTCCCAACATAATGTTTCATATCTTTACAATGTGGGTAGGCTTTTCAGTATTAGCAATCAGAACATATAAATCCTTCAAATTTAATGTTTCAGATGTAACTTGTATTTTAAATTCTCTGAAAAGGGAAGAGCAAATAAATTGAACTATTGTCAAAAACAATTTATGACGGGCCTGCCATTTATTCATTTTGTAACAAAATCACTGTAAAACCATGCCTTTAACTGGTATAGGCCTATATAATATAGATTTGTATGATTTGTTTTGAAAAAGAAAAAATTAATATATATTTAAATACGTTTTCAAATTGTTTTAGTGCATAGTATATTTTCATTGTTTTTCAGGGTGGTATCTACGTTTTTGAGATATTCAACAACTATGCTGCAAGCGGAATGAGTTTGCTGTTCCTTATGTTCTTTCAAACCACTGCAATCAGCTGGTTTTACGGTACGGTTTGCATGATATTATTTGACATTGTCTCCGACAATGGTGAATGGTCTACTGACAAAAACATTTTGGGTGATAAACACACATTTACCGACAGACCCATTTTGATCGGTAAGTGGAGTCATGGATCCCTACACCCCCCCCCCCCCCTGGGCTGCGGTCCTGGTATCTGTTTATTAGTCAAGGTGAACCCCTATTAAGTCCTGGAATTTCGAACGTCCTTAAAGGTGTGTAGATTTTTTACACATTTCATCAAAAATATTCTTGTTTACACAACCGTTTTATTTAATTTTGTTTATGTTGAGGAAAATGTAACAGTTTTTGTTGTTTTCTCAAAAACGGGAGCACCTGTCTTGATGACATTTTCACAGGTTAGTTTTATGATATTTTTTCTTGAAACCAGAGGGTTGCATGAATGTACGTTAAAAACAATGCTGTACCTTCCCTTTAACTATTTTCAACACGTTCTGCATAATCTTCATAGGCTCTGGTGGGCGTGACAGTTCGTTTTTGTCTCAAAAATGTTCAAGCATCTAACGTGAAACGTAATAGTCATAAAGTTTCAAGCCCAAATTGTTTTCACTGAGGGAACTAGCTCATGACTGTAGCCCTTAAATTCCTTCAGTGCCACATTAAGACCCACCCCTCCAGCCCTCCCCGCCCACGCTTCATAGCAAGTATCTGGTAAAGTTGTCTGAAATACCACGTTCTGAAAAGTACCGGTTTTTCAAAAAAAAAATTAAAAGGTTGGTCATCGGTCAAAAATATAATTTTTTTATTTGTTTCATAAATTTCCCCATGTTTCTTATCACCGAAACACAAACACTGGTTGACTAGTTCAAAGTCAATAACCTCTTACAAAGACCTGTTTCTTAAACAAAAATCAGGTCCTCTTGTGCCTCTTGAGTCAACTCAAGAGATATAACAAAACAATATATGAACAATTGAAATAAAAAAACAATCATCATGGCTCTTTGTTTATGCACTATGCAGGTGTGGATCGTTTCTATCGCAACATCGAACAAATGATTGGTTACCGGCCATTTTTGTGGTGGAAGATCTGCTGGGTTGGGCTGGTACCTACTCTGTGTTTGGTAACTTTCATTTTATTTTATTTCAATAAAAAATACTTGTTATTTTGTTTGCCTACAGTTTCTTTGTATCAGCAGACTTGTAGTCGAGTACAGAAACATTTACTCGAGTACGAGGATGATTGCCATTATACGAAAATGAAAGTAACATTTTAGTGAAAATCTCCAGTCGAACTAACTCTGCTAAATTGGATGAAGAATGTGCATTACTAAAAAGAACGACGTATATGCTAAATTGAATATAATGCCACATGAATTCGCATAGCCTGAAAATCAAATTGAATGCTTGAATTCTTAATTCGAAACACAGTAACAACTGGAGAGGCAACATCGCTTTAATATGAACGTATGAAAGTGACATTGGCTGCTTATTTGCCGAAATTGACCAGGAAAACCTATATTATACAAAAAATTGTACTTGAGGACTTTTTCATGAGTGCTAGTATTATACAAAAATTGTACTTGAGTACTTTTTCATGAGTGCTAGTATTATACAAAAAATTGTACTTGAGGACTTTTTCATGAGTGCTAGTATTATACAAAAAATGTACTCGAGTACTTTTCCATGAGTGCTAGTACAAAACAATTTTCGAGTACGATTACAAGTATGAGTACTACTATAACTCTTTATAAAACCTTAAAACTAATCAAATTTGTTGTACGAATTTGTTATTCGGTAGAATTTGACTTGAGAAAACAGTGAATTTTGGCAGAAATTGCATAATATTTCGTCACATTGGTAAACTCTGCTTTATACTTCAGGTATTTGCAGCCCTGTTTACTTTTCCTAACCACATACACCTAATGAAACAGACTAGCCCTTATTTCTCAAACTCGATATTCAAATTTTATATCAACAATTAGCAAAATCAAATGTTGTCTTATGCTATAGTACCGGTTCGATTCCACTGCAGGCACGGCCAGGAGTCTCTTTTTTAAACAAGTGATGTCATGTTTCACATCTACACGAGTTCTCAAAACACCTTTAATCTCATCACTTTTTAATATGGCCTACTTCTGTCCACCTACCCGTATTGTGTCAATACGCACTTCCTACTAGCAGTGACAAATGATTGAGGTTTCCTTCAAAACCCTTCCTTTCAACTTGATTGTTCTTGTTTCTTCCCTCTTTTTTATCAAGGACCTCCTTTAATAAACAGGGACAGTATGATCACATTTCAATAAAATGCCCAATTATAATTAATATTATTCTATAATGTGTCTTAAATCTTCTCAGGGTGTATTCATATTCAGCTTAATTGAATTTAAGCCACTCACGCTTGCTAACTACGAGTACCCAGCATGGGCCATAGCCTTTGGAATTCTACTCGCTCTGAGCTCCATGCTGTGTATACCAGGATACATGGTTTATAAGCTTGCCGTTACGCCAGGGACGATCAAAGAAGTAAGACACCATTAACACCTTTCAATTAATTATCAATGAAACATGGGAATGTTTTTATGTTGTTTCAGAACTAAACGGTGGTACAAAAACTCTTTTAAATCATAAATATTTCACAATGTTATGTCCTTTTTTGTTATGGTCCTGCACTGTATGTTGGATCTGGGAGTTTCCAGCAGGTGAACAGAAATTTGGAAAATGGTTCGGTTTGAAATGAGGTTTTATAAATATATTATTCAGTCTAAAAACTGTGTAAAAACCTGTTTTTGTGGGGCGACCTCGACCTCAACCTCAGTACAAATAGAAAATAGCAGGAGAAAAAGATGGCATCTATTATGCAGATATGATTAAACTCTACAAGTACAATTGGTAAAGTAACATTGTACACGTTTCTACAAAGTTATTGTGTTAATCACGTGTGAAATAATTTTCCGAAATGTTATGTGCTTTTAATTTATGATCTTGCCAGCACCAAAAGTGTCGTATGCCTATCTTTGTTATATCAAGCAATGACGTCACCAATGACGTTCTCTTTGTTCATTTCCCAATGCTTTGCAGCGTTTCCTTAAGTCTATCACACCTGAATGGTCAGAGGAGGACCTTCGAAAGGGGCTCGCCCTACCCCGGGACGGCAGATATAAGGGACAGGGTCCCTACCAGGATTACCTTCCACCTTCATATGCCACAGCGGTAGCAGATGGTGGCCCAACACCTGTGTAGAAAGTTCTGTGGACGGCATTTTTTACCGTAGGAAAGCAATGGAAGATGGAGAACTGAAAAGGATTAATTTCAAGAAAGAAAAAGATTTGAATCTGAAAAATATATGAAAACTTCCATTTTTCCATCCTACGAAAAAAAGGTGCTTTCGGGTGGCATGTGATTTTGTTTTCTCTTGAGGCAGCTAGGACCTTATGACAACCACGTGTTATAACGTCATGGCATTTTAATGTCACAAACGTGACATCACGGCCCCATGGATTGACACAGAATCAAGAGGCCCGAGTTTAAATGTATCATTGTGTTATTGTTTTCCTTATTTATTTTACACGTTTATGGAGGAATACAAATTACTTCTTTTTTATATTTATGGCCGTGGAGAATGTTATTTACTCTTAATTCTTCTGGGGAAAATCCAGCATATTAGTCAATATGCTTCTGATAAAATAATGGAAAACATTCGGTCACTGTTGATGTCTTACCTGGAATTATTGTTCAATCAAATGCTTTCAATTCAAAACGAGATCAGTTTTATCCTTTTTTCCTTATTATTGTTAGGTATTGTGATATAATCGAAATTTTACAGGATGTTCTTTCTCGTAGTGTTAACAAAACCATCTAAATAGGGATACCAGCTAAATAGTTTCACTAATGTATACATTGTATACATCACAATTTTACCGTGTAGAATTAATGTTATAATTATCGAGTATGTGAAATGATTGAAAATATTTAAACAATAGGGTATTATTAACAAATTGATGACAGTAAAGGCATCAGTGACAAAGACGGTAATGGTATTTTTTATTTGACTATTGTAATGCATAAATTAAAAATGATAAATAAAAGCTTGCGCTTTCGTAGCAACAACCAGTCATATAAAGTATAAACAATTACTGTACGGTATTTTGAGGATGATTTAGTCATAAAGCTATCGCTTAATATTGGACAGGTATACTAATAAATATTTGGTGCACCCTGATTTCAAGAGATATCATTGGACATAGTTTGTGTGACATCATTTCGCAACGCTTTGCATATGGCAGAGTCGATTCTTTTTAAATGAAAATGTTTCTGGAAAGTATTCGCTTAATAGTTTAAAAGCAAAATATACATTATTGTGACCATCCACAGGATTTTAAAATCAGGATCACCTTTTAAATCCAAGAAGAGTTATCTAATTTGAATGCAAATTTCAACAAGAATGACCGAGTGTTAAACGTGCTTTTGATTTTATTTAAATTCAGCCTGCATGTGTTGGTGGAAATAATAAATACTGTAAATAAACACATTTTTCTTCAAATAGTTTTTAATATTGCTTTAAATTCTGGGTTAAAAGGAAAATGATTTTCCATTTGTGTTGTTTTGTTGTGTTTATATATCCATAGCATAGTTCTTTTTTCTTATGATATTCTTAATGACGAATGTGTTGCATATGGACAAAAGAATGTGTTCTTCAATCTTATACCTTTGAGGAGATTCAGATAAAACTACAGACGAAAACGAAAAATCAAAATGCCCTCAGACCTGGCAACTATAACATTCTGAAACGATAAAAAAAGAAGCGTGTATGTGAATAGATTGCAGTAAAAGTGAAGTAAAAGCTATGAGGAAAATTAAATGTTTATATCACTTAAGGCAGTAATAGAACAGCCTCACAAATGTGTTGTATTGAAGGAATATGAGTGTCATCTCTTCATAATCTACAATTGACGTAGTAATATTTAGAAGCAGATATATCGTACATTGTAATATACCAATATATCTTTAGGAATATATATGCTATAGACTGAGTTATATACACATTTAGCCATTGTAAAAATAAGATAAATTGAAAATGATATGTATAAGAATTTAACCTGATATATTCACAACAGCATTTTGTCAAACTAGAATATTTTAGGTGTAATTTTATACAAAAGTAGCCTATACTTACAAGCATAATGATGTAACTATGTGTCTTGTGTAAGCACGAACGATAACTCTATTACGACAGCAATAATATGATTCTTCAAAGGCCTACACAATAGACACAATAGACGCTGCTGCGATCTTTGTCATGTTCCATGTATGCAATAGCAATGATGGATACTTTGGAGTGCCATGGTCGAGCGGTTTAGTGCATCGGATTTGTGTTCTGATGGCTGAGTCGTCAGAATGTGGGTTCTAATCCCAACCGCGACCGTGGTGCTTGTGTCCTTGAGCAAGACACTTTACCACAATTTCTTCTCTCCACCCAGGGGTAAATGGGTCCCTGTGAGGGCAGAGTTGGTTGTTGTTTGATTAGCAACAATTGAGCAATTGAGCTGTATACTCCTCAGGGAGCTGAGATGGTTTCAGGAATGATTTATGAGCCTGATGAGCAGGGGTAATAATATAATGCGCCTTGAGCACCAGAATGGTGGATACGTGCGCTATATAAGTCATTATTATTATTATTATTATTATTATTATTATTATTATTATTATTATTATTATTATTATTATTATTATTATTTATTTATTTATTTATTTATTTATTTATTTATTTATTTATTTATTTATTTATTTATTTATTTATTTATTTATTTATTTATTTATTTATTTATTTATTTATTTATTTATTTATTTATTTATTTATTTATTTATTTATTTATTTATTTATTTATTTATTTATTTATTTATTTATTATTATTATTATTATGCTGATTCTCATTAAGGGACCAGCCTCGGTTTGGTTATATTGATTTAAATTACGAACACATTTTAGTACAACTAAACCGAATTTAACTAGACACTTTAGGGTTTCTAATTTATAATCTTTAGTATACCGAATAACAATATTTTGGATTCTTTTTTGACTCTTTATGAGAACAGGTGTTGCTGTGAAGAAAAAGTCATGTCACGATTCATATTTAGTGTACACAGTAACTGGTGGGTGTAGACACTGTTTACTGTATTAAAAAAATGTGGTAACGAACATCAGGCATTTTTACAGTTTTTTACTGCACTATATATGTATTATTATTATTATAGATGTATTAAACCATGTTCATACCTTTGTGAATAGATGTACTTTCCTATTGATATTTATGACCATTGTAATAACTATGCATCCATTATAAAACAAAAATTTGGATTATATTGTAAACTGGAATGGAAATGCAACAAAGAGCAGATATGTTGAAAAGTACTTTTCTTGTGTATATTTCATGGACAGAAGAGACAGCGGTTTATCACAATAAGTTGGACTTTGTTTGTAATGCTGCCCTCTAGCGACGAACAGCCAAGCATATCGTTTTATGTTGATAACGTTTCAGATGGTTAAAAGTTGGCTTG
The DNA here is from genome assembly GCA_029582265.1 of Zoroaster sp. YZ-2022. Lineage (NCBI taxonomy): Eukaryota > Metazoa > Echinodermata > Asteroidea > Forcipulatida > Zoroasteridae > Zoroaster > Zoroaster sp. YZ-2022. The sequence continues at coordinate 23,553,214 of CM055820.1, forward strand.
GTTTGGTCCGGGTGTACGCATGTTTGGTCGAGTCACAAAAAGGTCATAATTATGCCAATTACCCTGAAAGATACCTTGTAAAGACCGTTTCTAAAACGAGGAGTACACCTTTAAAGGAAATGTATCGGGCAATATGTAATATTGGTAATCTGAAAAGAAACAACATGTTTAAAAAAATCAACGTTTTACATGGGTCTAAACCTTATTGGTGTAAAGTTGATAATATAGTATTAACTTAATAAGCCATTCTTTTTTAAATATTCTCGATTGAATTTAAATTTAATGGACGATCATGATTTGCCAATCAAAAATCTAAATGATTTGCTCCAGTTTATCGTCAAAGACACACGAATTAAGCTTAAACATCAACAGGTCAGTTAAATCATACACTCACTGGCCATAAGTATTGCAACATCCCCAAAGTTCAGTTTGGAGAACTGTGTTACAATAATTTATTTTATTTTATTTACACTAATTAAGACTTCTTGAAAGGGCCTGTGTTTTGAAGTCAATGTTCATTTTTACTGTTCTTGCTCGGAAATTATGTAATACACGATCGATGAAATCGGATTAAATAATCATCTCACCTGTTACTTGTAAAGTGCTATTTTGAGCATGTTGCAATACTTTTGGCCAGTGAGTGTAATAATAAGTAGCCTACAAGAGCAGGACACCAATGTTACAAGTTCCCTTTATGATTATCTGTACAATACAGGGTCCCCCTTCCCCCTTAAAGGAAGAACTCCCTGTTATTTGTGTACATAATTTGAAAAACTACTAATTAATTAAAAGAAAAACTACTAATTAGTTTGCAGTGATGCCCATTCACAAGGTTCTGTGAAACTTTCGTTGGACTTCTGACTATATGGTGCTATTTGCGCTCTATCAAGTTTGAGAATAAGAAGGCTCATTTGTGCAATGTTTCTAATTCCAACTGTGTGAATTTTACCACATCAGTGTGCTATGTGTGCCTATTTTGTTGTCAAACTGTATAGGATGGTGCAAATATAATTAATTTTTTTTTAAACATGTGAACCAAATCTGAAGAATGTTTCAATAATCATAGCAAAATATTGGGCATCTTGTTTCTGGCAAGCAATTTAGTTTATTTGTGTAATTGTAGTTTTGCAACAACGGTGACGTTTTGGGGCCACACTGTGCAGCCGTTGATAAGGTTTGCATGAGGGTCATTTACATTGGTAACGATTATATGTACAGGATATGCTCTGAAGAGTTCTTTGCAAATGCTGCTCTTTCAAACACAATATCTTCTTAGAATATTATTTATTGTAGTCAATTTATTTACCTTATTAGGACATATTTAATTCACCTTCCGTTTTAAATAAAATATAAAATTAGTTTCACGTTCCCAATTTTCTGAGACCGAAATTCAATTTAATGGATCAGTCTTCGTCAAAGTATGTACAAAGTGTTGAAACTTATATCGGCTGTATAGTGAATTAAATCGTCTTTTATCTTAATGTGATTACTGATATTTACGTTTGTGTCTGCCTTTCTTTAGCCCTACATAGTATAAGCTTATTCACCAAGTTACAATTGTTGTCACTTGCAAATATCAATACCAGTGGGGAGGGGAGGGATGGTACTTGGTAGTCAATAAGATTTCGAATAAAACAACATAAATATTTAAATGGTTGTAACTACACATGTAAAATGGGAATTAATTCTGCAGAAAACGAACAGTGGTATTTAAATTTCGATGAAGACATGGGACGATCATATAGAATGTCAATGGAAACCTGTGCTGAATAATTAACCAGGAGTTTGATATCATAACCAACCTTTTCGCAGTCTTATCGTATTTTATTTTAAGACACATTACAAGACTATAGATACATATTTTAGCAAATATCCATGCTTCTGGACAGTTTAAACCAAATGGTAAGTCTGTTTTTGGCGTAAAGTGAAGATTGAGTATACACCTTTTAAATGTGTTTGGTTAATCTTGACAGACGAGGGCGTTGATCTGTGAGATCACAACATGAACTCCGTTTCACAGTAGCACTGAAAGTGCCCAAAATTAAAACCCCAAACCTTGCCGAAGAAAACAGTGTTTACCTCAAAAGCTTTACTGATTGGTAAACCAAACACTGTGTTAACAAGACAACACCAAAAATAAACCATGATTTTGCATCTGATCCCGCTGTGACATCACTGATTTGCTCATGAATGTGCAACTTTACATTAGCATATATACCAAAAAGTCCCAAAAAGGTAATAGGGCCTAAAACACCCACAAATTGCCACTTAAAAGGTTGAAAACTGGTGTCAATATTGACACAGATTGTGCAATGTTAAGATTAACAAATTCACAAATTCTTATTTGTTTATAAGCCCTTATTAAACCCTATATTGAGCGTCGGCTTTTTTCGTTCTCAGACCGGAGGGGTCTGGCTCCCCCTCCGTATTTTCTGTATTCTTCAGCCGATTTTCATGAAACTTCGTATAGGCATGTTCGCTTTGACACGATTTATCGAATGATGCCATGAAAACCGTTCATAGGTCTCCGTTAGGGGGGTAATTTTACCTAATTTTGGGTCAAAATAGTATTTTTCCCATAACTTCCTTAATTTTTATCCATGGCCATGAAATTTAGCACAAATGTCTTCAGTACAAGGAACAATGTGACGTCACTTAGATACCACTAGAGGACGCTATAAGCAACATTTTGGGTCATATTTTCCAAAAACATTATTTTTAAAGATTTTGACCCAATATTGGGATTTATTTTAGCAAAAGTACGATAAAGGCAGATATAATAACATCCGTGGTACTATTGATGACATGACATAAATGTATATACTGAGCCAAAAAAATCTGAAAAACATGAATACTATCATCGTTGATATTTGCATGATGGGGTCCCAAAGAATATTTAGGAAAAGTTAGAAAATTTCAGCGTAATCAGACAAAGCGTTCTGGAGATATTAGTTTGTTTTTAAATCATAGTGGGCACAATGTGCCCCCGGCCTGATAGGTAATTGAAACACATTGGCGTATCCAATAGCCAACTCTTCAACCAATTATTCTGGAGATGTAAGGAAACAAAATTCTCATGCATCTTCTAAATTGGTGAGATAAATATCATGCCGTCACTGCGAGAGAGGGGCATTTATAGCGCCCTCTTCCGTTTCTTGTATCCGAGGATGAAGTAGGCTTCAAAATAATCCCTTACACAAAAGATGTCAAAACAATTACGAGTTAAATCCTTGCTCTCTTTTAGAAATGAAAATTAGTTTTATAGTTATAGTTTTATAGTAAATATAGTTATAGTTATATGGATTTGTTATTTCTAGAAATGTGCAACAAATAACCACTGCATGAACGAGTTAAATCTTGACTACTTTAATACAAAATTTAAGAATATGTAGGCCTATAGCATAACAGTGAACGATTTCCCTTGTATCGCATACCAAAAATGCTACACAAAATTCTAAATGTTGTTTATCAAAATCAGAATTACTGTTCAAAATTAGTACTGCATACACACAAATTTATTTCTGCCTCAAACGAAATCGTCCCCTATAGCCTCATATCTGATCATTTCTAAATAAGGCTAAGAACTAAATAAAGTACCATAAACTATTGTCTATACAAATATAGGCGATTTCAATCAGAGCATTACGTTTCTCTGCGGGTATCTTTCCTCTAATGTCTCCCTTGAGATGACACTTGTGACAAAGTACATCTCATTTGTTGGTAATTGCATTATTAACTATTCGATAAGACACTCCACCCATTGAATTACTGTATACATGATGCAGATGAAGTTATTTTGAAGCGTCGTAAGCACAGCGTGGGAGTACGGAGCCAATTTAAATTTGAGTTCAACCGGCGCGTGCTGCCTTGATATAAAGGCCCTCGTTAAAGTGCGTGGAATACTGAATCGCGATCTGTCCAGCGAAGAGCAGAGTCGGATGGTTATTAATTCGCCGATTCAAGGTGGCCTTTTACAGATGAGGACTTGTGCTCCTCTCTCCTTGTATGCAGGTGACTCTGAGGCGCCGTACGTGATGTGTTGTTGAACACATGTTAACGGTACCGTGCTTTATGGATGGCGTATAATCTAGTCTGTCACTGCATCAAACCGTGTACATGGTTTGCCTTCGCTTTGTATCGCCCTTCAGTATACTGCTACAGTTCATGATCTGATGTAAATCACAACAACAGATGTATACTAGCCTTGCATCATCATAACATACCACAACTATATTCATTATTAGACCCCAAGCGCTGTAAAGTTTATTCAGCCCTGCACGTCATACTTGATTAAGTGGTACCGTAGTTGTCGGCAACCACATTCTCAAACCAATGAGCCAAGCGTAGTGATGTTGAGACAGTAATAATATTACGAGACACACCATGGCAAATGATACCAACGGTACGACGAGTATTGATAGTTTGACGGCCGGGGAAATCGTCTCGGTAGTGCTGATGATACTGTTGGACGTTGGAGCCATTGTAGGTAACCTCCTAGTGATAACAGTAATCGTTAAAACACCTCAACTCCGTAACCTCACCCACCTGTTTGTTTTAAACCTGTGCATTTTGGATTTGCTCTGTGCATTTACCGTCATGCCGGTGTCAATCATATCCTCAATAACCATTGAGTGGAAACTAGGAGACGCTTATTGTAAAGCCAATGGATTTTTCAATGCATTTTTTGCATTTTCCTCTATTTTGACATTGTGTCTCATCAGCGTCGAAAGATACTATTCCATAGCCCGCCCTATGGATCACGCTGCAAATATGACACCAACGAAGACCATCGTTTTGATAACGTACATATGGCTACAAAGTGCTCTCTTTGCGATGCCGCCTCTAGTAGGTCTCAACAGTTATGCTTACAGCAAACATCGGGGCCATTGTACGTTTGTTTGGGAACATTCACCAACTCACATTGCCTATGTCGTACTCGTCGGCTGTGTTTGCTTTCTGCTACCTGCTACAGTTTTGGTGGTAACCTACTGTAATGTTTTCCGAGTTGCCCGCCAGGCAGCTAGGCAAATAAAGCCAAGTTACACGTTCGGTAGCTACGGTGCCACAGCATCAAGAGGCAACGCTGGGGCTGGGGGTAGCACCACCATCTCAAGAAAAGTGGCAGATACCCCGAACAGGAGAGCTGGAGGACCGCAGATCCAAACTGAAAACACCACTAATGAGTCCGACAGCTACCAGATGCAGAACAACGTCGCCAAGAAAAGGCGCTTTTCGCCCAAGTCCTTCTTCAATATCACTAGCAGTGACCTGAAAGCAGCCAAAACAATACTCTTTATAGTGTCGATGTTTTTAGTTATGTGGACTCCTTATTTTGTCTTACACGTCTATGGTGTGATTTCAGGCTCTCGTGACAGTAACACTTTTTTCTGGGAGCGGTTATCAACCTGGGTAGCCTACTCTTCGTCGGCCGTCAACCCTGTCCTGTATGGCGTACTGAACAGGCAGATCAGACAAGAAATGACTGATATGTTTCAGAGCATATGGAAGCGTTTCAGATGTTACCGTAACCCTGAATCGACTTCAGACGATGGGATGGATCCAGGTGGCGCAGAGGATTTCTTTCAGTTCTTGGATAGAACGAGTATGTTCACTAAATCCACCTCCATCACCTCGGGGTTGAACACCAAGACAGATAACATAAGAGATCAGGAAACTATAAGGATACCTGGACAGATTCCAGAAATATCAGAAGATGTTTGCACACAGTAGATTAGTATTCCCCAAACGTTGAACCACATCAATTTAGACGATTACCTTAAGTAGTTAATGGCATATTTAAAGGGCCTATATATTTCGCTCACGGTCACTGTCATTATTAGCAACATTGCACCTATATAATAAGTGGTTTAATAATTAGATGATGGTGAATTCTATTCCTAAACATTTGAGCGTGATAGTGTCATAACAATCCAGGGTCAAACTGGGGTCGCAGGTACATGACACATTGTGGGTCACAGTCTATGTACTAAGAGAACCAGATCAGGAATTTGAAACATCTACTTAATCTTAATACGTACAGGCCCAAATGCTGGAGACAATTCAAGCATAGAGAATTGCTACCCAAGGATATGAAAAAAATATTCTGTCTCTCAACCAACTCCACCTTTTTGTCCAATTGGTCAAATTATGGTACCTTATACTAAGGTCAATTATTCCTACACATTCAATTTTGTCACACCGACAATCTATACTGGAATAATCAGAAACGGATAAACATCATTCCGGAAATGCAATTTGGTTAAACAAGTCACTGAATGGGATTGCACGATCAATTGTATTCACTTAATTTAACCCTCTATGTGATTCAGTAAGATTTGACTCGGATTCCAGGTCTCAGATATTGACCCTGACTCTGGTTCAGTCCAATATTGGTTTGGGCCCTGTGCGTCTTCTTACGTGCCAATTCTGACTCGAGAGGCTTAACAGTGTTAACTTAAGATTTACCTTTTTTGAAACACTGAACATTCAAAAGAGTTTTAGTCAAGAAAATACCGCTCATCGCAATTACCATATGCTTTATATAACCAGTGTGCTTTTCAAGTTCTTACATTGTTTGACTGCCACTATATCTATATGCCTTTAAAATAATGTTCAGGTGTTTTAATTAACCATTAACAATTAACATAACTGAAACATATTCTGAACATGTTCAAAAATAGCACTGATAAATTCACAAATATCAATGTAGTTTTAAACAATTATATCAAAATTATATTACTAATAATCATAAGTATTTGACCTTTAAAATAAATACACTAATCCTGCCAAATTAAATTCATGAAATGGGTATCCACGTTCGATGTTGTACATCAAATAGATGGGGTACACGGTCATAATAATATAAGATTGAGATGTACGTGGCATGGTAATTACACTTATTCTTGTCAGTGAGGATCACTTACACCTTAAGTGCTTAAGTAACACCGCCTGAAGGACATCAGTTATTAGAAAAACGAAGGAGACTACTTTAAAGGAAAAGTACAGATTTATCAGCTTATTAAATTTACGAATTATTATCTAAAAACTTAGTGGGTACACGTATCAATCATCCTGAAGTGTTTCATATTAGAGAAAACAGGAATTGTCGAATTCGGCATTTTTTTTGTAAAACATAAAAACAGAAAAACATGTTGCAGTTTTACGTAGTGTTCACAAAAACGTGATAAAATTTTCTCAGGTTCTTTACTTGCTATTTCATGAAAACCAGAGGCTTTAGATGAACCAAAACCAATGTTGTACCAAGTTTAAAAGGTCCTTGTAAAAACAACGATTCTAAATAAAAAGCGGTTACCTTTTTCATGACAGGTACGGGGTATATTAGAGCCAATATGAATGAATTACTCTCATCCAGCTGGCTGTGTTTACAAAGCGAAAACGATGTGGCATTTCCTTAGTTTAATGATGGTAATTTATCGCCGTAAACTATGGTTACGGTAAAAAAAATTTACAAAAAATCTTATGAAACTGCATGTATTATTTAATTGGAAATTGATGGGAAATCCTGCCAATCCCGTCTTTAATTAATATGACAAGAATTTCGTCACCATTTTAATCACTATTTCAAACCAAAAATATCAAACCAAAACATCCTCAAAACACAAACATTTTCTACTTAAAGAGATTCTATCCCGGTTGGAAATATAACAACATACCGTATTTTTTAAATAAAATAATTCACCCTTATTTTACAATTTCGCTGTATATTTTTATACACTTCAACTCTAGAGAAATTTAAGGAAAATACAAATTATTGTACATGTTGCCTGTAAAAAAGGTATTCTCACATTAATGGTGGTTTACGTTATCCCAACTTAGCATACGAGACGAATCATGAAAATGTTAAGTTCTCTTAAACGGGGAGTATCACACTCATCATACAAAACTTGTTGTATTTTGACAGGTTTATAGGCAACTCCTTTGTCGTGTGTTCAGTATACGTTTGTGTTAATATCGTACAGTTGTAGTTTAAAAGATAGAAGCGTCGAGATGTAACCACCAACCGATTCTTTTAAGAACTATACTACTCAAAAGAGAATTTCTACATGGTGTCACCGCAAACAGTCTTTACTTATCCCTTTTCACAATGCAAAGCTACAAGTCTTACTTCTGTTCATTGTGGGAGTGCATGTGGAGTGTCGTGGCCGAGCGGTCTAGCTTACCGGACTCAAGTTCTGGTGTTAGCAGCAGAATATGGGTTCGAATCCCGGCCGTGACACTTGTGTCCTTGAGCAAGACACTTAACCATAATTGCTTCTCTCCACCCAGGGGTTAAATGGGTACCTGTGAGGGCAGAGTTGGTTGATTAGTCCTATATGCGCTGTAATGGCAGCAATTGAGCTGTATACTCCCCAGGGAGCTGAGATGGTTTCAGGAATGATTTATAAGCCTTATGAGCAGGGGTAATAATATAATGCGCCTTGAGCACCACTCAGTTGGTGGATACGTGCGCTATATAAGTCCACACATCATTATTATTATTATTATTATGTATAGGGATAAATCTATTTGATGGCAGTGGCGCATCCATAATGGCTGTTGATGAAAAGGTTGAACCATATACAACCAAAGAAGGCAGGCACGAACACGGAAGAAAAAATGACAAATGTCTTGTGTTACTTAGTTAATTCCTCAATTTAACAAACGCACTCCTGCCCCCCCCCCAGTCTGCCCCCCTGTCTTTATCCTGTCAAGACAAGCCTCGAAGCGTGACGTCAGATCTTCAGGCTACCCCTTGCCTTCCTAATGGAAGTTTTTTGAGACACTAGATCTAGAGGGCAGCAGACTTACCGGTTCTTTTCCATTGTTCTTAATATTTCAACGGGAAAAGGACCGGTAAGTCTGATGCCACCATAGTCTCTAAAGTGTCCCATTGGATCCGCCACTGCATTATGACTGTCACATGACTGCATCATCACTGTGTACATTTGGAATTGCCAACAAATATATGTCATAATAAACAAGCATTGCTCAAGAAAAACATGTTGTATTAATCACAGTATTCTGCCCCCAAAAAAGCTAAGTAAACTCACCAGAAACATATGAGACGTAATCTTATAGGCCTAGTGCGTATTGGTGGGGCCCAGAGAAGTTCTCTTGTTATCAACACGGGCGATCTGGTCAGTCGGTATAGGATCAATATCTTGATTTAATTAGCTTTTCGTTAACGATTCAAATATTTATACTATATACGTGTAGTTGATATTTTCATAGTTCTGATGAAGACGAACAACGCGCGCATGAGAAAACCTGCCACAATATTATAACACAATATAACACAATATTATACTTATTTCACACCACGCAAAATACGTCAATGTGAATCAAACTTTTGTTCATGATGAATTTTGATGGAAGTTTGAGAACCAGATAAAATGGATGCAGATTTATATATTTTGAAAGATAATACCATTTTTAAACGAAAAAAAATGAAATTCGGATGTCGGAAACTCGCTTGATTCTGATTGACATCCGCGCTGGCCAATCGGAAGACTATACAATAAATTGTAGCCCTATGGTCACGTGCAACCTGAAACAGTGGGCCAGCATTTTATTAATTTAAGTTTTTAATTTACTGGTACTAATCCTTGACGGATTCCTTCGTTCAATGTCTCAAATGAAAGCTTGCAACTTCCCTAACCCCTGAAAAATGGCAATTATATAAATGTCTTTTACCGTCAACTCTGCCCAAACACAGGCGTTATATTTTTAATGGAACGTTAATGCGGTATCATGGCTATAGCGGTTTAGTGCGTCGGACTTGTGTTCTGATGGCCAAGTCATCAGAGTGAGTTGTTCCAATCCTCGCTGTGGTCGAGGCACTTGTGTCCTTGAGCAAGACACTTTACTTTAATTGCTTCTCTTCACACAGGAGTATTTAATTGGTACCTGTGAGGGTAGAGATGATTATTGTGTTTGATAAGCCCTGTAGCGCCACAAGAAAAAAAGTTACATATAATGGGCTGTGAGCAGAGAAAGATTACAGGAATGACATTGGCTCAGTGACTAGTGGGAATAATGAAAAGCGCATTGGGACATTATGTGAAATGCGCTATATAAGAATGAAATATTAAAGGCGTATTCCTTTCCATAGGCACGGTTCTAATTATATCAGGCCTGTGTGTTTATTTCAGAGGGAAATAGCCCCAAGAACAACCTCTAAATTCAGAATCCTCCGTTTTTCTGCAAAGTGATCAGTCAATATATGTACTAGCATAAGATTCATAGACTTTTGGTACTACATAACCTCCCCCCCCTTATTCTGAGTTGGAGCGTTCAAAACCTTGGACACCTTTTTCCCCGTCTCTAATCTGTCTTTAAAGTTTAAGTGCTGTACAGGTGCACCACAAAAGGACACATCTCAGCATTTGAATCCTTGTGAAATTAATGGACGGCATTTAACGTATACGCCTGTCTGTCTGCAATGGAGTTTATCAAATGTATTTATGATGGTTCAATGTTACATTACGTGTGTCATCAAGAATTGTGTGCATAATAAAATCTTATCAGCTGACCAGAGCAAAAATGCACATTTATTTGAAATGTAGCAATATTTTAAAATAAAAGTAAATATTATTCGACAATAAAATACTTTAAAGCGATAGTCATAACGAAAAGTATTAATATTAAGCGCCCGGTATATATAATCTAGGCCTATTGAAACCCTAAAACAGTGCATTTTAATGTATCAGACTTGTATTCGAGTCCTCAAACCTCGAATACACGAAACGAAAAAAGAAAACCTTATACATATGTTAAAGTTCAAAGTTAAGTGAAAAAATATTCGACATATGGGATAGCACTCATTTTACTTAAAACAACTAAGATTTGTTTCCAAAATCAACATTATTTGATTTACTTTTGTTATTTTAATTAACTTGAGTCATGAAATTTAAAAGTCTTATGGTGTAATATTTTTTCAGTTCTCAAACTTGGAAAAAAGAAAGATAGATTGTTACTGTGCATATTGTGCACACAAGATGTCATATCAGTAAATAAAAGGGAAGCCAGAACACTTAATTGCACAAAGGTATATTCATTCCATTTCTCTAGAATGGACGAGCAAACTCCATGAAAATTGAGAGACCACTGATTGGGACAGTGTAATAAGTCTGGTACCCATCACTATCGAGCTTTTATTCCCATGATGTTGTACACTGACGGCTGAATCCTGGGTACATAAATCATTGTAATCGATTTCTGGAAGACTCTGTTTGCTGCGTAAGCGATTCCGATGGCATTACTACAAACATAGAGAAAGAACACTATATGCTACAACGGAATAGGATGCACAGAATCAATTTTATAAAACTGTTTAAATTAAGTAACAATACTAAATTAAGTAACAATACACTATGTTGCAAGAACATTATTTATTTTGTTAATGTTTTAAAATAGTGATTATTGGGCATTTTGCGGTTGAGTCCGAGCCACAAACATCGAGTCCGCGGAGTCACGAGTCCGAGTCCGAAGGGTCGAGTCCGAGTCCGAGTCATTGTACACAGTGACTTGAGTCCGAGTCACCAAAAAAGTGACTCGAGTCGGACTCGAGTCCGAGTCCGAGTCACGAGTCATACAAGTCTGTGGTGTATTATGCTGAACATGCAATTTAAGGCTAACTAAATAAAGCAGTACTGTGTAAAATAAGACTGTCACCCATTTCAGCTGAAATATATGAATGAGCAGGTCGAATTATCTGTAATTTACAAGAAAATAATGTTGACTTTTATTTCCCATTTATATGGATTCTGAGGTAAAATTTAGACATACAGTAGATTCGATCGTCCAAACGTGTCTCGATGATCACAAGTATGTTCCCGGTCACGAGAACTGCGATGATTATGAACTGACACAATCTTACGAGAGCATTATACTTCTCCATTGAGCAGGAGTAAAACTTGGGAGTAAATTTAAAACATGGCATAATATCGCCATTTCGTGACCAAGAGTATATGATACTCGTGTCATCGCAAGAATTCCTCTGGAATGTACCTAGTAAAACTTGAGAATTATTCAATGATGGATATTAAAGTCGTTTTCTCATATACGCCCCACAAATCAAACCGTATGTCTGCAAAGTGAAAAGACTAAACTGAAAGAAAGCCAAAGAATTATTTGCATAATTACGATTTTAATGGGAAAGGCCTAACAGAATTCAAAAGCATACTCGATTCGAGTAGTATTAAACTAAATTGCAGCGTCAGACTGATGGAGGTGATCAATAAAGAGCGAAATAGGGTAGCAAGGGAGGATGGGAGTGCCCGAAGAAAATCAAGCCACAGGGGAAAACAAAATCCCACAAGATGTCTTACAAGGGACATCAAACTTAGGCCCAAGGTCTGGTGCACTTTGTCTGTTCCCCTTGCACTCGCGCTACTGGGAAGATTCTCAGTTACAGTCCTCAGTTACAATATGTGTGGGTCGATGACGAATGATTGAGGACGAAAATACCGACCTTTGGGCTTCAATTTGAGTTAATCCCCAGGTCAGACATCAGGCAGCTTGGGAGGGAAGGGGACGGGGACTAGAATTGATAGCGGAACAAATTAAACTATAGCGCAAAAAAAAAGATGTGGATACTGCCCATAATATTTTAGGCGAAAAAAAGTCCAGTTTTTGGTCATCGGTCGGCTTTAAAATCGGTGCGGTGACGCGCTTTTTTCGGCCATCTTTGTTTTTCTTTTTGTTTTGCCAACAAGGAAATACGTGATACATTGTATACGCGGGGACCAAATTTCCCATATACAAAGTATGGTGGCTAAGAGAGGCCTCACAAATCGGGCAAACGTTCATACCCCTATGTGAAAAAGTCGTTTAAAGCACAGCACGGCAGAATTCCAATCGATCCAGCAATTTTGGCTGCAATTGGACATCGTTTCATAGCAAACATAAAAAAAGAAAATTAAAAATGCCGACGCGCAGGTCTGAGCTGTTGTCGTAGTCCGCACTTACCACGGTATTCCGTGGTTACCAGAAAAATTCAGAATACACACACGCGTTCGAACTCAAACAGCAGCCATGATCCTTCTGTAATTGTGAGCTTATGTGCTTCTTTATTTTGCCATTGGAATTCCAATGGAAAGTCGTATGCAAGATGTGGGCAGTTCATTTTACATGATGGCTAATCACAGGCCCATAGCTTTGACTCCGTTTGATCCCACACACACAGCACAATACAATACATGCAAACACATGTCGTACATTAGCCCATAGAGAAAGGAGTTTGAACTGCGCGGGCTTTCAAAGCTATCCAACTACCGCTGTCAGCGAGCGCCTGGTATTCCCAACAGCTAAAGCACAGTAACCCAGCGGCGTAGCCAGGACTTTTTCAGTGGGGGGACACAGGGAGGCATTGCTTTTCAGTGGGGGCCCCAGGGGTATGGGTTTTTTCCCTTTTCTTTTTCTTTTTTGTTTTTTGGGGCACTATGAGGATTTTTCGTGGGGGGGGCACCTGGGGGTGGGGGGGGACACTGGAAATGTGTGGGGGAACGTGCTCCCCCAGGCCCCCCCCCCTCCCCCCGTGGCTACGCCGCTGCAGTAACCGCAGATGGATCATGTTACATTTGCCCAAATATGGACTCTGTCTCTGTATATTTATTTATTTATTTATTTATTATTTATCCTGGGTGATCCATTCAGTGAGAAAAACTCACTGATCTCCCATGGATCCCAGCTTACATAAAAAGTACAGTAATGCAATAAAATATTAAGATACAAATATTAAAAATTATTAAAAATTAATTAAAATATTAAAAATTAATTGAAAGTAACTAAAAACAAAAGAAAAATGCACAGAAGGAAATCAACCAATACAATACGATACAAAACATCACTGAAAAATGACATTAACTGAGCTGTTTGAGTTGTTTGACGAAGTGATTAAAACTTGTTGGATACATGTATAGTACAATTATGTATATCGCACACAGCGAGAACAGTACAGCCAACCAGTCACCAATGAGAATACGTCTTTGGTTTTTGAATTTGGAATATTAGCATAAATGAGCTCCGCCTTCAATTTTGGCATGTGCAGAAGCATGAAGGCGCAACGACGAACTCTCTAAATGTAAATGAGTGAAAACCACTCTTTCAAAGAGCTATATGGCGGACAAGTCTTTTTTTACCTTATTGATTAGAATTTGATAAATAGTTTTGTTTGCAAAATTGAGTCGCAGAACGTTTGCGCTGCTGCAGGTTAGCTGCCTGTCTTCAGCTGATGGCTCCCTACCAATAAACTTAATTATCATTATGGACAACAACTTGTTAATCACAGACATCACGAATAAATAACTGAAAGCATTTGATCGTTTATGGAAAATACACAGCGGTAAAGACTCTGTTTGTGCACAATAGTACAGAAAGTACTTTATTGTTTTACAATTTATAAAATATATTACAATGTATTTTGATCAGTCAATAATCTTTCAATCGAGGAAGATATAAACACCCTATTTACAATGGGGAGCAAAATACACTTTGCCAATAATTATGCTTCTAAATTGCCTTCAAAGGTTTCAATTTAATAAATAAAATAGAACGTACAGGGAAATAACATTTCTCGGTTGATTTTGTTCCGATTAATTATAATAAACCATAATAAAGTTGATTTTATTTTATCAGGTATTCAGTTGAAGACCTCCGTACCATTGCTTGCAAAATCAATGGACGGTGTTTATACTTGAATTAATGTTGTTATTCCCAGCCCTGTGTGCTGACGCACGCGTTGGTATGGGTATGTGTACAGGAAGCTACAAAAGTGCATGTAGGCAGGCCTACATCAAAAACATGTTTTGAAAGACATCAATTTTCGATTGCCTGAAATGTCACTCATACGTGATTTGGGCTGCTTAGCCGTCTTAGAATAACATCCACGCCAAGTTTGTTTCCTTACAAACAGTACGGAATACGAAAACTCAGACATTATCAGTGCGCAAAGATAGCTTTTGAAAATTTAAAGTTTAAATCTTAGATAATCATCGAAAACATGACTGAATTTAAATAATGTGGCATTATTTAATATGACATTGAATTGTACTGATATTTTTTCGTCGCTAAATATTGTTATTGTGGGCTCGATTCTTGGCCAATCATATGACTGAGCAGGTTGGCATTGTAGAAGTGATTGCGCTAAGGAAGATGCAACTTGACATCCGAGGGCCGAGATGTTTTTGTGTTTTTGTATTTATAGCTGCATAGCCATTTGGTAACAACGACCATCCGTCAGTGTTATTTTATTCTCTCGAAGAGAGACTTTTTGTCTGTACATAATTATGTTTATAATATGATGGAATATTGTTTTGTTGTGAAAAATAGTAAGCTGTACTTGAATTATGTTATTACATTAGGCTATATTTGTTTTAACTCTGAAAGATGTGGACGTATGATTTGGTCTCATATTCAACAAGGCATTCATTTCAGATTTGGCAAATGAATCTACCTTGAAAAACATGAAAGGCATACCGAAACTACCGAAACGACCATCCATCAGTGTTATTTTATTATCTCAAAGAGAATATAATATGATGTTTATAATATGATGGAATATTGTTTTGTTGTGAAAAAATAGTAAGCTGTACTTGAATTATGTTATTACATTAGGCTATATTTGTTTTAACGTTGAAAGATGTGGGCGTATGTGATTTGGTCTCATATTCAACAAGGCATTAATTTCAGACTTGGCAATCTACCTTGAAAAACATGAAAGGTATACCGAAACATGCCTTTGGCGCCAGCGTGTCTTAATTAGGATTATTTAATAAATCGTTTAATAAAACGATCGGAAAAGCCCATGTAAAAGCCATACAAAACAATCCATCCGCGGTTCCTTTTTTAATGAAAGGTTATATCAACAGACGATGAAACGCTCATGGTAAATAATCATTTTCATCAATCAGACACGAACCGTGGTACTGGAATATGATATCTATTGTTAATCATTCTCAACGATGCTATGAAAATATTATCAAGGTATACATATAGCTGACTGGTTTATGTGTCTAGTGTAAGACGGTCTACGTTTAGATACATGTAGAATCATTCCACTTTTGAGATGGCTAAATTATACAAGTAACTAAATCCTCTAACGCATACTTTCCGACCGTACTTTCCTGCAGGATAAGATTTGTTTTGAATAATAAAAAGTGCTTTACAGTGGTTCAGTACAAACGTGCCGTTTGACAGTCTAGCGTTATTCAAGTGTACACTATCGATTATCTGTCATTTGAGCAATTCAACCTTACTCATCAGAAGACAGCATATATTAAGTTCAACTTGTCGCTATATACGCGCTCATCTAGCGTATACCATTCAATTGGGGAACTTCAAGTGTTTTCGCGACGGTCTGCAAGATGTCCTGCCTGCTGTAGTCCTCGGCTAGAAATTCTCCCTGCGATGCGTTGTTCCCCCCTCCCCTACCCCCGCCCGCATTCCCAAAAATCGTGAAGTATATCAGAGTAACCACATTATTAGCACAAAAATAATGCGTTTTTCTTGCATCTGCCCTATATTCCTACATAACTTAAGCGTATTTCCCTTGATGTGCGGGGGGGGGGGGACGTATATTTTGAGAAAATTACACAGAGAGAAAACTGATTGGCAATTTAGCCCTAAGGTGTGTGCTGAGAAGCGGATAACGCATTAGCTTTTCACATTAATATAATGCCTCAATACACAAGGTAGTTTAGATCAATGTCTTTATACAGGCAGATTTCTACATGATAGAAAGTGGGGTGGATTCAGGGTGGTCGAAAGGGGACCACTGCTTAAAAATAAATTAACAAAAGCAGGTGAACACAACAAAATGATTGACAAATTTACATGCACAAGAGATGCATAAGAAGGGAGGCACTTGCCCCTCTTTAATCCCCGGTGCCGGCAATATTAAACATTTAATTTGCTTGGTTTTCCAAAATTGTCTGAGTAAATGAGTCTCAAAATGGGCTCACGTCCGTATACAATTCATGAGGTTTGATTATGCTAGGCCGTTCTTCTTGTAATGACCGCTAATGTTATGAAAATAGGTGAATGAATATCACATAATGTCCATCACTTACACCAATAGAAATGTACTCTATTTAGGCCTACACAGGAAATAACACGGCGTATATAGGCATGTTTAACAATATCGCTCAATAATGACATGGCTAGCCATTATTTTTCAAACATGCCTATGTTTTATTAAACCATAATTAAACATACCATATTTGACTATAGGGATAAACAGCTGACCTGATTTTAAAACGTGCTGTCTGTAAAAAGCAAGAAACAAAATTGTAAATTTGTTGTCTTCACAAAATGGGGAATGGGTAAAAATTAAATAGGTTAAGCACGCGCAATACTATTCAGAATGTTTCCATGACAACAGTGATTGATTCAGGATGGCGGGAATAGTTAGGAGTGTAGAAAACAGAAGGACGCTATAACCTTGCCAAAAACAATCATAGATCTGTCGTAGTGTGGATTTCAGAACAAGCATTTACATCAAATGATCTGGGAACATAACATAAATTAATAAATTATAAATTAAATTTAATATAAATAAAACAATAAAAACAGGCCCAGGTCACTAAATTAAGACAAAAACAATAACAAGAAAGACAATTTAAGTGAGCTTTTTAGTGTGCTCCCTCTGGATGGAGCCCCTTTGGGCTTCATCCCCTTAAAGGTCAAATTCAGTGATCCTCGCAGAAATCCCTTGTGACTCCACTTATAACTGACAGTCTTTAACAAAATAAAAAATATATAACTATATTCAATAGTATATGTTCAAGTCCCAATACAAACGATGACACGGAAATTGGCTTAAACATAGTTTGTTTTACCATGGAGGAAGAAAACAGATTTCTTCCTCCATGGTTTTACGAGCTAGCCAGAGCGTAGATTACTATTACGTGATAGGCCCATAGGGTGTAAAGAGGACATCATTGTGCATAGACGGAAGACAAATAAGTCTCCTTGCCAGTAGGCGAACATTAAGGCACATGCATAAAGACGTTATGCTGCATAAATAATATGTAAGAAGACAGCGGAATTAGCCAGCATACTGATGGATCGAATGGAACCATCATGACACAAATATATATTTAAAGCCCCTTTACAGGGTAATCTTTAAAAAAAAAACGTTTACATAAAACTTACTCGGTGTAAAATTTATGGCATCAGACATCCTCTTATATCTTTATATCTAAGGTGCAAACGGTTTTGGTAAAATTTAGTGAAATATTTTCCAAAATTAATTTTTGTCCTCCGAAGACATAGATTCCACGACCGTTGCAATAAATACCAACAATATGAATGCATTTTCACTATTTTCTCGTTAACGACACAATAAAATAGGCTGAATCTTTCACATGTTGGTATTTAGACATACATCTTGATTCTGTATAAAATATGGATGCATTTACAGACATTTTATAAAATATAAATGAGTTGTATTAAAGTCACATATTATTTGGTATGTGCGCTTGGACACAACAATTCCCCTGTATGAAAGACCTTGCTGTTTATACGGGGGTGGACGCCAGGTTGACATTTAAACTTGAAAGCCACTGCATTCTGATTGTTGGAACTGTACAACGAGAATTTTGATGATCGCCCAGCCGGGGTCGGATTTCATTAGAAAATAAAGTGTAAACATGGGTCTTTTGTCTCATAATGTTTTTGATCACGCATGCCTTGTTATGTAGTTTTTCTCATGTAATAGGCTAATCAGTACACCTATATATTGATGTGCAATTTGGATGCTGGGATGTACTTTTCCTCGTTTGATGCACCGTGGGTGAAATCATGGTGAAATGAATCTCGCAGAAAATATTGCACCCAAGTTAATATTGACATTATCCATGCTTCTATGATCGGTTAGTAAATAGAGCGAGCAATTGTCCCGCGACTTCACGTTGACTTTCTGTCATAATTGATTAATCACGGATCCTTTGGTCTGTCTTGCAATGATGTCCACAGTCGATTTTTGATGTAAATGTGTTTAATTTGTTTATAAAGTCATTAGCTTAATTTGCAATATTTTCATGAAACTATAAGGTATAGTCATCTAAGCCCAGTCTGAAAACAAAACATTTCAAAGAATTATATCGGAACTGTTGAAGCTCATATAGGCAGATGGTTTCGTTTTCTGACAAACTCTTGTCAGTTGTTGAGGTCCAGTGTCGGATTTATGGGGTCTCTACAGCCCACCCACCCTAAAACAAATACAAAACGGGAAAGTTCACAATATTAATGTAAATAAAGAAGAGCCGAAGGCGGGGTAAGACATGATCACCCGCTTCGACATGATCACCCGCTTCGTGTGCAACTGGACAGAGCGGTGATCCCTCGAAGTGGTAGGATGAGGCTGCCGTTGGCCAGTACAAATAGACACCCCTCCTCATTTATTCCACAATGTATGAAACTTCATAATTCAAATTTTAAGCGTTGATTATGCTTGCCTGGTTGGTACCTTTCATTGGACCTGTTTCGACCTTATGTCACTGTGCAATATATTTTTTATTTGTTTTCTTATATTTGTCTATATACTTCTATTTTTGTACTTTTGTATTTTTATAGAATGTATTTTTATAGAGTGTACTTGTGCTTTATAGTCTATTTTTTTATTTATTTATGCGAGCATTCAATTACCTTATAGGCCTATGGGGTTTAATAAAGTTGATCTTATCTTATCTTATCTTATCTTATCTTACATACAAAGGTACTGTGAAAGGAAGAACATCTGAGATATCTTATTTTTTGGAGTTGCCCCCCCCCTTTGAAGTTCTTGATCCGCCCCAATGCTCAACATGTTCTGAAAGTACGCTCTGTACTGAACACTGTTTTTATCTAAAGTGACTTTTTATAACCGATTCACAGCCAAACTATAAGTAATCATAGCAAACTACCGCGTGTCGCCATATAATATTATGGTGCGTTTCCATGCACTCACAAAAACACCATAGAGTGGGCATTTCATTCCGCATTGTCAATATCAACTTTCTCTCAACAAAACCGGTTATTTTAATCTGTCACAGGAGTGGACTTTGACCGGTGGCCGACACAGCTGACGCGCCGATCAATGCCACCTCTGCAGTGTACGAGGTTGAAGATGACAACACAAACAGAAATACTGCTGTATTTGCTGCAGAGGAGCTGCGGCATAAAATATAAATGCGGTGAAGAGCCGGCTGTAGGGGCGGCCTATAAACGAAATTTGCCAATCAATATTGTATAGTCTGGCTTTATTATTAAATTATCTCAGGGAAGGGAGCAAACATACGTAAGTCAATAGAATCATGGTGTAAACACAGTGAGAATAACATGCATAGAAAGTGTACCTTTTTATACAAAACGGCCTATTGATGAACTTCGAGTCAAACGTTTAGTTTTAATTCATTTAATCCAATAATTACTACATCACCATGTATTCTTATAGGCTTTTCTTATTCATGAATTCAAAAGACAATGCACGATTTCGCTTGTGTTGCATAGCGAAATGCTACACAAAATGCATATACACACAATAATAGTTCTGTCTGAACATTTGATATGCAAAGTGATTGAATAAAATCGTTCCCTGCAGTCACTGATAGCCTTACATTCATCCATGTTCGTACAGAACGTACACACCCCTATTATATCTATAAAAAAGATAAGTTTCTATTGGGTAAGTTTCTATCTACAAAATAACAATCAAGGGGTAGAATGGGCCAGAACAACAGGTGCCCCATTTATCCCGACCCTCATTTATAGTATACGAATGGTCTGCAATATGATCTGCACTGGAATTATAATTAACAAATATAAGGAGTAAAATAGCGACTGTTGTATTTGACAGAGAACAATTATCGAGAAACGCCGGATGGGACTCCGATTGAGCGGCAAGGCAAACACTTGTCTGCTCTCTGCTGAGAACCCTCAACAATTCGTCGTTCAAAAATATGCACAGGACAGTCAGGATGTCTCCGATGTCGTTGCATGTCATTAATTATTCAACAATTTATAAACCTACGCATATACCGAAATGTATGATAAAGTGGTTCCGTGGCTGTGTAGGCCTATACTGTATTTTGTTTTCTAAATACTATATAAACAGGTATAAAGCCCGGTTCATACGTGAAAGCGAATGCGAAGCGAATTTACGTCGCGAATATTTGCCGTGGACATTGTACGTCGACGTCACGAATTTCGCTTCGCATTCGCTTTTGCGTGAAGTATGAACCGGCCTTAACTCGTAACAGCAATTTGTTAACTAGCATTCAGAGACAAACCGACCATTTGAATCAAGTATAGCTTTGGCCTATACGGCTGTATATGTACTTAAGAAAACAATGGTTTTGAACTTAATTGAACATTGATATTTGTATTGGCCTTGAAGGGAGTGTTACACCAGTGGTAACAAGATTCTTAATCAAAAACTTCTTAATAAGAATGAAGAGATAGGCTATCTATACAAACCAAAATGTGAAGACAAAGTTTCAGCTTATTAACACGTTGTGTCCTTAATGTGAAAGTAGTAAAAATGTATTCAGATTTGTTTGTGGGAAATGAATCACAGCCGTAATCCATTATCAGGTTTGTGTAATACATTTCACGTTTTCTAAAAAACGACAGCATGTCAGACGGAATCACTAACTTCACATCAAGTAAATGTTTAGATTATAAAGCAGTAACTTTGTAATCGGGTAAAGTGTACACTTCCTTGAAACAGGATAATAAGGTACACACACAAAATATTGTGCTGAGCTGTGTTATGTATATTTATATAACGACGTCGTTTTTCATTTCATAGCGCTACTCTATTAAGCATAGAGAAAGGCACATGCCAGAATTAAGAGGTTTTTTTTTATACGTCTACAGCTATGGCTACTGGCTGTAGTCAGTATAGGGAGATCGAGAAACAGTGATCTACCCATAGCCGTAGTCAAAGCCGTCATTTCGGATACCGCCTTCTTGTCTGCCGTTATTCTGTTCGTAAGTCGGTATGTAATACGAGCGAGTATTGGTAGTACGCGCATTATTTTCGCTATTTCCGGTTCCAAAAAATTTCGTTGTGTGTAATTTAACCTACATTCCTTGATTTTAACGTTCAAATACGATTCTTGAGGCAGAAATTTACTTTGTTCCTAAGATTTTGAGTCTTTACAACACATACGTTGAAGGCAAGTCCAGAGCTTTCTAATTTCTTGCGTAAATCCTTAAAGAAAAGGGTGGTCAATGTATTTCCTTTGGGCTTCTGATGATCGTTGCATGGAGCCAGCACGTACAAAGTGGATGTGGTTTGTGTTGGAATGACGTCGCACTTACCAAAAAGGATAGTTAAGTTAGCACGACAATTTGCTTACTGGTAAGCAGCGCTATGAAATCGGGCCCACAGGTTACTAGTGAAATAGGCCTCAAAATGTGTTCATTGTGCATAGTGATTATTCTGTACTTGTAAATACAATATTGCAACTTGCCGCAACTTGCTGATCGTCTGCATTCTCCTGAAGACGATCAGAGCATACTGATCGAAACGTCGAGTTGTAACCTCCAGTTCTTTTCAGAAGTAATTACTACTCAATTGAGAATTTCATATGGTGTCACCGCAATTAGATATTGTCTCTTTAAATAAATACTTTTCATACTGATGTTTCACTTTCACCGATTATTTAGGGCCTTCATTAAGGCCTATACCCACATGCACAAACAATATTATTCCATAGATCCATTATTATTATTCACTGGCAAAATGGTTAAGAGAATGTGCAGTTATCGAAACAAATATTGGTTTTGTGCGAGTAGTATAAATTGGTACTTTTTTGTATTAACTGTCATTGCTCACATTACCAAAGCAGCCCAAAATGCAAACATTTTTTGTATTATTCTGTTCTGACATGAAAACCTCTTTCACTGTGACGTTGCATTTAAACGCTATTATGTGACTGACGTTTAGGGTACAGTTGCAAAAACAATGGACGCGAGGAATAATCTTACATCTATATTATACTATAGCACTGAAGCCTTCGTACAAACACATTACATTTTTTGTCAGTTAGTTTCCGTTTGTAGTTCCTGTCACCTGCAATTGACCAGTTCTGTGTGCATCTTAGCCTAGTGGCAAGAGCGCCTTCATAATTGATCAGCTGTCGTGTACACGTGAACATTTTACACGTGAATATTTGTGGAAGAATAAGGATAACAATCTTTAGCTATAGTGATATCCATTGTTTAAAAATACTCGATTTATAAAGGTAAGTAAACTTATGCTCGTTAAAATCATGAAGAAACATAATTATATATGTTATGAAAAAAAGTTATTTTAAGGAAACCTTTGAATGCTTGACAAGTCACGAGTTTCGAACTTATGTTTTCATATTTCCCACATATTTGAATGAATTTAAATGAACAAAATTAAATTCAAACATTACCTTTGAGCAAGACAACTTCAAAGAGACTACTATGTCTGTTGCTATGTCCTCTCGTGATTTGTGGTTTCTTTAAAAAAACATTGACGAGCAAAAGGGTTTGTGATGATCGCGGATATAATTACCCTTTAAAAGCATATACTCTATACAATAACAACGTAGAATTATGATGCCCTTTCTGTAAACTTTACTCATCACAGACCCTTTTTACCACAATTGTCATATTTGCATTGTATATTAAATGTGTTTCTGTCGTACATGAAGCTGGTAAAATATATAAACGTATATTGGAGTGCCCGGGCCGAGCGATTTATTGTGCATCGGACTTGTGTGTTAATGTATGAGTTGTCATCATAATGTGGGTTCGAATCCTGGCTGCGACCGTGTTACTTGTGTAGGCCTACTTGAGCAAGACACTTGACTGTAATGTTTCTCTTCTGAATGATAAATGGAAATCTGTGAGGGTGATATTGAAATTTGTTTGAATAATGTACCAACGAAGTACTGGATCGCGAACGTCGCTCAACGTGGGATACGGTAACCCCCCGCCCTCCCAAAAAACAAACCAAACCAAACCAAACCAAACCAACCCAAAACCGTTTACAACATCGCTTTATGTACCATTTTTCTTTTTCTTTTTACGAAAACAAATAATTGGGGACGGGGGTATGAACCACCTGAACCCCCCCCCCCACCCCCCCCCCACCCCGTGGGTGCAGCACAATCAATCCGAATCCCACGGCTATCAAAACAGAATAAGTATTTAAACAAACTAAATTTCCCCCTTTTTTGCACGAATTATTAGCTTATAATTATTTTTACCATCCATAGGATCATCCCCGGGCCAAAAGGTCAGTGGTATATATATCCCCCATCCCCCGGACCAGCACCTGTTTAAATTTAGAGAGAGAAAATGGTGCTACCGCAAACCTTCCTAGATTGATGTGAACTTTGTTTATTAACCGAAACCGCAGTGCTACATGCCCCCTTTCCTTCAGTGTCTTCGATTGACATGACTTGTACTTTAACAGTGGAACAAGACGTTTATTGCTGTTGTTGTGTAGCGCTCGTGCCTACGAATTGATTGACCCTTAAATCAAAGGCAAACCGTTAAATGCTCCGACGGTGGAGCGATGGAAATTGTGTGCCACTGCATATTTTTTCAAGCGATCGGAAAACATCGAATCCGGCCTCCCTCCCTCATCGACGTCAGAACCGTATCACAATCCCCGAGTCAGCGATTTTCTCATCATAAAGATGTTTAAAATTGGTAAATCGTCGTTCCTTTGACAGAGAAAGTGAACACTCTATGACATTCTTGAAGTGTATTTGCGTGTGAGGAAAAGCAAAAGGTTCCAATTACTGCTTTGGTTTTCTGTTTGATCTTACTAGTCCTCTGGGTAAAGTGTTTGTTGAATTGCAAGTGGACAACATTGGCGGATCCAGGGGGGGCTAAGGGGCCTGTAGCCCCCCCCCCCCTAAAATCGTTTTAAAAAAATAATTAAAAAAATAATAAAATAATAAAATAATTTAAAAAAAATTAAAAATTAAAAATTAAAAATTAAAAATAAAGAGAGGGGGAGGGGAGGGGAGAACGCACTCCCATTCCCACAGTGTGCGGGATAAACATAAGGAGGTGAACTACTTAGTACTGTACTGAAAAATAATTGTTTTTGATTCTCAGCCCCCCCTAAAAAATGTTCTGGATCCGCCCATGGACAACCCCTTTTAATTTTGTTACCTACTTGTTTAAATTAATGAAGAGGAGAGTGCCTTGTGTATCTACACGCATGAAAGGCAACAGATCAGCACTGGCGCTTCAGAATTATGTAGACCTACAATTCAGCTCCCATCCCCGAATGACGCGGATCGGCAACCGCCTTTCACCCAACCAAGGTGCTTTCACGGAGCAGGAAATTGAGGCTTCGATTTCCCTCCAAGCACCTCTTTACGTATTGATGGACCCTGTATCCCCCCGCGTTGTTGTTTCCGCCGACGCTGCGCGGAAGAGTAGCCTGGAAATAGTTCCTTCTGTTTTTATCTCGGATGACGACAAAACTGTTTTCCCATGGTTTTTGCTCATGGCGGCGCGAAGAGCTCCAATCGATAGTCATACCGTGGTCTTGATATCCTTCATTTTGAGCTGGGCATTGCTTGGGCACAATTCATCATGCTGCCATATACACGGAAATTTTGCTTGGTATAAGCATTATGGTCACCAGATAAAAAATAATGTTAAAGATGTATCGCCCGCGTGTTCTTTGCTATTTTAACCTCAATTTCTGAAGAAAAAATGTCTTAGTAATATTGCTATTTTACTTGAGGAAGGGAAAACAAATACAAA
Organism: Zoroaster sp. YZ-2022; assembly: GCA_029582265.1. Lineage (NCBI taxonomy): Eukaryota > Metazoa > Echinodermata > Asteroidea > Forcipulatida > Zoroasteridae > Zoroaster > Zoroaster sp. YZ-2022. The sequence continues at coordinate 23,578,963 of CM055820.1, forward strand.
CAAAATACTCATTTCTTAAAACAGTCGTGAGAAGCAAAGAACTAACCGAACAGAATTTATTGTGGGTTCTGTTATATAAGTTAAAATGTTTTACTGTCAACCAAGCTTCTGACAACTATTTTGTAAAATATCCCATTTCAATGTATATGTTTTTCTTTCTAAAAGGATGTTAACATATTTAAACACTTGGTTTGTCTGGTTGTTGAGATGCATGATGCACCTGGCGAAATTGTAGTAAAAAGTAGTATTATTTAATCAATTTATTTGAAATAATAGCATACATACAAGCGAGGCTCATTGGACCTACATTCTGGATCCTAATATATCCATATGTTCTTGAAATTGGCAATAGATGGGATATAATTGATCGTGTTATATTATCTAGACAGATCAAATGTTGTAATGCACTGTTGTAACACTGAATATCATCACTGAATATCGTCAACGGTGGGTCATTTACACATACATTTTTTTTCCCAGTGGCGTTGTTCATGTTTTTGGTAACTCCCCAATGTAAAAATTATCGAAATATGAAACAGCTGTGTGTTTTTCTAACACGAATTATAAAAAGGGTAAAAATGACGTTGTGTACATGATTTTGGTAACTCACCAATGTAAACAAGTTCGAAATATGAGGCAGAAATGTGCTTCTCACACGAAATATAAAAAGACAGCTAATTCTCTATTTATGAAATATAAAAAGGGTAAAAATACTCTAATTGTTATCTAACCATTTTCATTGGGCGTTACTGTATTAATAATGCCACGGAATGTTGCCCTTTATTTACCATATGATTTCGCCCAAAAAAAACTTTCCAAGAAAGATTTCTTAGAACAATTTGAGATGAAACTTTCGGGGTTCGATACATGTTATTTTCTGAACTTGCCTTAAAAACACACGCAGACCTAACGACATTTTTTACAATAAAATATCCAATTCAATGGAGCAAAATGAAACTTTGTTCGAAAACATCCGGACTTCTCATCTTGACCTTGTTATATCAACTGACTGACGCTCTAAGCACCATTGCACACATTTATATTCTGCACTTGAAAAACAGTACAGCACGTATGACTTCCAAGCTATCTTATCATTTCTAACCGCGTTCGCAACCGATATGCATCTCGCGTCAGCCATGGGTGTACGCCGGGGCACTCTCGAGTGGGCCGGCTGATATGCTTTGGAGGGGACAGTGACGTCATTCACGACGAGCGAATCTCGAAAACATGGATTGTGTTGTTTGCTGTTTCGACTGTCAGTATGTACGCCTATTTGTCCTGATGGGGCATTATAATTTCGACTGACGTCAAATTATCCCATTCATGAAGGACATGATGTGCGAAAGTATAGTCGAACCTTCTGTATGATGTGGTCAGTCTTGGTCGGAGAGCCTGAGATCAACCTTTCGCAAATGTCAAAATGTATACGTAATGCTATGGTCCCACAGAGATTTCGACTCTCTCGATCGTGTTTCGTCAAGATTTTTGATTTTTTACCAAAAAATTCGAGAAAAGTCGAAATAGTCTAAAGAGTCAAAAAAAATCGAAACTGTCGATATTTGTCGATATTTGTCGAGATTTGTCGAAAAAAAAAATCATTAATCGAAAATTATTAAACCTGACCAATATTTTTCGATAAAGTTTCGATCAAATTTATCGAAATTTTGTCGACATTTTATCGAAACTGTCGAAAATGAAATCGAAATAGTCTTAAACAGTCTAAAAGTTCGAAAAACAGTCGAAATAAATCTAAACTGTCTAAATAGTCTAAACAATCGTAACAGTCGAAATAAATCGAAACATTTGTCCAAATTTTTTTTTTAAATCGGAAATTAATCGAAAAAAACTCGAAATCATTCTAAACAGTCTAAACAGTCGAAATTTGTCGAAATGCCAGTCGAAATGATCTAAACAGTCGAAAGTCGTCGAAATGAAATCGAAAATGAATCGAAATTGTCGAGAAAATACAGCAAAAAAAATTTCTCACGGAAAAAAGATATTTTGTCGATATTTATACGAGATTTTGACGAAATTATTAAAAATAACAAAAAATCCAAGAATCGAAATATATTTCGACAGAAAGATCGAAATATTCCTGTGGGACCATAGCATTAGACCATGGACCCTCAATCAGTGGTCACTTCATGTTGGTTTCATCGTTTTCAACTAACCATACGCTTTAATATTGTTCATTCGTCACTTTCTTTCTCAAAAACAAGACAGATGATAAAAAAGTTAGGGTTTGACTACATTATGAACATATCCGTATCATAAAGACCAATTGTCAACACAGTCACCCATGGTCGGACGGCAAGGTACATACAAATATCAGGAAATAACGATGGAGCTTCTGTGTATAAAAACAGTTTTGGATTTGGTTCGACCGAAATACTGTGTCTCGGGTTTTAAACTACACTTGTTATATTTTTCCAAATAATTAATACGTAATTAACCCTAACTCCATAGGCCCATTTGCTTACACATAACCTGAATCGTTTCTAACTCCCTAGGCCCATTTGCTTACACATAACCTGAATCCTTCCTGACTCCCTAGGCCCATTTGCTTACACATAACCTGAATCCTCCAAAATCCTTCAGTAAAGCAAGCACATGACATGTATGCACACATGTGTTTCTATCTGTGATACATGTACATGGCCAGGGACCCTCCCTACATGCATGGGGCAATAAACAGTGTCCACTGACCCAAGCACTGACCTTGCAATCACTACAACAAACATGGATGTACATGTACCATGGAAAGGCAAGTATGCCTAATAACCTCAATCCTCCAAAATCCTTTACTTTTGCAAAGAGCATGTAGCATGTAACCTCAATCCTTCAAAATCCTTCACTTTGGCAAAGAGGATTTTGGAGGATTTGGGAAGGTAATTATGATGTACTTTCATGAAGATCAGTAAACATAATAAATACATACTACTCCTTTAATAAGATGTGTTTAGTTTTATGTTATAACTATAAACCTTAAAAGGAATGTACAACATTGATATTTTATAGCGTGCAGTAATTTCATCCCTCCTGGATTCAAGAAATATGTCAAAAACTAATCTGTGAAAATGTCATCACAATAGGGGGCTCAAGTTATTGAGAAAACAACGAAATACGATTATAATTTTTCTGTTTTCATGTTTTACAAAAGTTACGGTATTGTAAATTCGACATAATCTTGCTTTCTCTAAGATAAAAGCACTTTAGACGGAATAATTTCTTAGAATGGTTGATACTTGTACCAACTAAAACATCGAGTAAGATTTTATTTTATAATTTTGGTAATTACCAATGGTGTACCTTTTCTGTAAGTACTCTTCAAACAGACAAGATAAATGTACGCACACTCTTCAATACAGGCAGACCGAATGTCTGGCTAAATCTCGTTTATAATCCTTATCAATAATCATAATGTAACTTCTGGCATATGAGGCCTTTTATATAAACATTATTATTGGCCATGAGATCAAGTTTAAAGTTGGATATCGACTTATCGTCACCATCATCATCGTCATCAATAATTTTCACTCTTTCATCTATAGGTGTGTTGCGACTGTCATATGAATTATAAATAAATATCAACCCCTTCGTATTTTGTTTTATCGCATCAGATCTCCCAAAGGAACTTTCTCGGTAACTCATTTTTATTCATTATTCATTCATTATACCATCCTTTCTCTATGATTATACATTCCGAATTGCAAGCACTCACACTACTGAATAACTTGTCAAATGGTTAGGTTACTTTGCAAAAGGTTCAATGTCCCGAATGACATAATAAAGCAACAGTGTGCTAAGTCTGGGAAATTCAATTTATGACGAAAAAAAGATAAGTCTACAAATCTATACAAAGTTTTACCTCATTAGATTGGCACGTGTCTCAGACACTTATGGGCAAGTGTATGTTTTGTATTGTTGCACTTAAAGGGAAGGTAAAACATTTGTATTTGGTAAGGTACCCTCTGGATTTCAATCATAACACGAATATGTGAAAGTTTCATCACAATACGTACTCATTTTTTTAAATGTTTGTATAAATTTAAAAATGTTGCTAGCCGACTTTTTGTAAATTCGACATGTTTTCTCTAAAATAAAAGACGAAACAAATTCTCAGGATGATTGACATGTACGTGTACGCTTTTAGATAATATTTTTTATTTGATAATCTTGTAATTATCAAATAAAAGTTGTACTTTTCCTAAATTTGCGAATTTGGTTTTCCCTGGTGTTGTTTGAAATGAGCGTGCTCCCGCAAGAAGTATTTATCAAGATAATAGAGGTAAAGGCTAGGATTGACAATAAATTTCCTTTTTTTAAATTTATAACTGAATTACGCTGCAACATGATATTTGATATTTACAAGTAGACTCAATCAGACTCTAAGTATGTAATCACTCTAACAACGTTAGCACTGTACTGGTGGTGATTTCTTGCATGATTTCCAGGGGACCTTGATTGTGTGGGGGTACGTACGGGCATTTATTTTTATATTTATTTAGCAAACAGAGCAAACACGTCCACAGGGTCTATCTTGTATTCCAGGTGGGAAAATTGATTTTCGCAAAACTATAATAAATGTTACTACGCAATAAATATGCAAGATATATTCTGAATATCATTTCGAGGGGAAACAGATTTCGAATTATTGTCTTCATACAGTCATGTCTAAACGTCTATTTATTAACACGTCAATGTTCAACTCATGGTTGACAACTTTGCTGGTTGTCAACTCTGGTTGACAACCATACAAAGCGTGAAATCTAACAGGTCCAATGTTTGGATAATTGGCTGGATTATGACAAAATAAATCATTAGGCCTACATTCAGTTCAAATGGGATGACCAAGTCTCGACATACACCACTAAGGCACTAACTGCAACACATACCATCCTGTAAGTAAGTACTGCGTATCAGACTATACACAAAACACATTATCACCAGCAATTCACCTAATTTGTAAACATCCAAGATTTGTTTAGATTTTTGGATACTGTGATCGATCCGTTACAGGGCGCGAGAGCAGTGGGATCGAATTAATCGAACTACACAAACACTGGGAACGAGGTTGACTACTCCCACTCTTTCTCTTTCTCTTTCTGTCAGTCATGCATATGCACTTTAACATTTTCATGACGCAGAATGCTTGAAATAAAAGTGCATGACTGAACATGGAGAACTACAATTTGAAGATGAACAACTTATCTCGACTATGTTCTGCGTCGTATTGCGTACATACCTGAAGGCTATACGGCTAAAAACGTCACCACCGTCATTATTTTACAAGGCGGCCTACGCAGCACATTTTAAGCGTTAAATTAATTTTATCAAGAATTTATTTTTTTTAATCTGATTATATGCGTTAGCTATGTGTATCTTCTGTATGATATTTGTTGCAGTGATATTTCTGTAACGAAATGTAGATATTTTAAGGAGATAGCAACACAAAGGCAACACAAATGTCCCTAAATTATAACAGTACTATACGTGCAGAGTCCAAATTTGCACACAAAATACATTTATAAAATAGACTTATGGGCGCCTCTTTATAAATTCAAGAAAAGTTATATCTACACTGTGGTATTGATATCGAACGTATCGCCCAATGTGAGCATCGTGGAAAAGGGTTACTTTAACACCCTAGGTTTTGAAGGGGATAAGCAGCCTATATCTATGTATAGTTGTGGAATCGGTATATGTATACCAAGTTTGGAAAAAATGTTTTATACGCTCCTGGTAAATTGTCTGTTACTGCATCCATACGTTATAAGAATCAAGAGATATGTATAAAAAAAAATGTGAAAGATTATATCGTTGGGAGTCGTTAATAATAAAATAATGAAAATTCATTCATTCCAACGTGGAATTCTGGTCTTCTTCATCAGATGACATTATGGAAATTCATTATGGAAATTTTTTCACTAATTTTACTCTAACGATACAGCACCTGAGATAGAAATATGTTTGATATCATCATCAACTTAACACCAAGAAAGTAATATGTAAAACTGTAACTGTTTTTTGAGAATACAGTGTATCATTATAGTGTATTAGCCTTTAAATAATTTATGTTTTAAGAAGAATTTTGTTTTCCTGATGTTTTTTAAATGAACATACATTTTTACACCAAGTATAGACGATTGTCTCTTTTACATGATTTCATATTTATTGTTTCGTGTTTTTTTTTAATTTATTGTTTAGTGTTTTTAAGATTTTTTGTCTTGTACTGTGCTTTTATACTTAATTACTGTGCTTGTATACTTAGTTTTTACAAATAATTGTGTGGAAGATCTTAAATGTTTAATGTTTGTTACATTTTTATATGTGAAGAACGAGAGGAAGATTTTCATGCTGGTCATGACGAATAATAAAACTGACGAGTGGAGGAGGTTCGTTGTCATGGAACAATTTAGAAAAACGATCCATTCAGTATACTCAATAGATTGCTTTAGTGCAACCCACGGTCATTTGAATAAAAAATGGTTCTTTCATTTCCATGAAGCATGAAGTTCCATTTAAAAAAAAACGTGACTTGTTCATGCCATTCTCTGGACTGTTTACAGTTTATATTTACTGTGCCGTTGTATCGCCCGTTTTTTACCGGCAATTTCCGGAAATTGGAACAACGATAATTTCCTGTTAGAAATAATACAAATACTTAAAAATGTGATAATTCATAAAATAGTTGTCAGACATTAATGTATGTGCAAACATTAAGTGCAAACATTAATTTATGACGGGACCCGCCATAAATTCATGTTGGTACATATTTACTGTAAAACCATGTTCTCATTATGTTGAAAAATGTGTCATTTTACATATTTGTATTCACTTCCTCAAATAAAATAGCGATGTTCCGATGAAAGTTGCCGATAACAGCGAAAAAGGGGGGGCTTTACATCTTTAAATTTGGTCCATCACTATTATACGTGGTCGACACTTTAGGTTAAACAAATGAAGTTCCACCATAATTTAGTGGCTTTTAATGTGTGGCCCGTACTTTTTCAACATTCTTAACTCAAAATCAATACAAATTTTCAAGGGTATATGTTATCCTTTGCCAAGAAAAGTCGTAGGGGTGTTCACACAAACACATGGATTATCTTATTGCAGTGGGGCAGCCGTATGGGAAAACATGGGGTACATTCTTACATAGACGAGGGCATATGCTACCGTAAACTGTCTTCGTCAACACTTAAGGCCAAATAAAAAAATAAACATGTTTAGCGTCCTGCCTTTTTGAAAAAAGGAAGGAGGAGGGCCCTTTTTTTTTTTTTTTTTTTTTTTTTAAATGGCCGCCCGACACATTTTTTAAGACAACCGGCCGGGCTATTTTTCAAGATGGCTGCCAGCTTTTTTCAAAATGGCCGCCACTTAGACTCAGGAAATGACATATTGGCTTCTTATGGGCAAGATGCAACAGAAAATGAGACCAAAATAATGCCACTATGCAGACTAGAACCGAACATCTCTTCTGCGCAATTGCACCATATGATGTCACTTTAGCCTCTGTGATGTCGCATTTATGGGAAGTGAATAAGTTTTTTAGTGACACATAAAGACAAAACAATAAAAGTAGCAAATGAAACAATTTTCATATCTAATCACCTGTTTCTTCACAGATATTCAAAGGCCTATAAGTTCTCCAATGGTTTGTGTCAAATTTATGTTTAACTTTTATATCATCAAATTGGCAAACATTGTTCATATTTAGCATCAATCTTACCCTCTTTGTTGGTCATGTCAACCACTCTACATTATCAATATTCCTAATCACCCGTTCCTTTACCAAGGTAAAGTTTGAGATACACATGTATTGTTTCTTCCATGATGTATTAAATGTATATTACATTTGCTAGATATGAGGTGTTAAAAATATGCCATAGTGCAGGATACACATCCAACTAGCCAAAACTATTCAAGTCAGTAAATTTCTAAATACACAGTCTGATATTTTCTGGCAGCTATTGCTGGTATGACCTTTCACCAAATCCAATGTCATATATGAAATCAGTCTAACTAGGGACAAAAGCCCTTGTATTCTTTCTGTGAGGTTGTTTACCACTGGCTTTGCAGATGTCACATAGTGGATCTTGACCATCGTTCGCTTCCAGGCTATGTTCAGACCCGCAATAAAAACACAATGGGTCGCTGAATGTCACAAAATAAGCTGCCTCAATTGGCATGTCACACGGTGTGCTAAAGTAAAAAAAAATACGATCTTTATTTATTTTAAAATTTATTTTTTTCGTCTGAGATCGTTAAAATGTATCCTTTTTTTTCGTTAAAAAAAAAAAAAAAAAAAAAAAAAAAGGAGGCGGCCTCTAAAAAGGAAGCGGGCGGGGACGCTAAACATGTTTATTTGTTTACTTGGCCTAAACTATAACTTATAAGAAAACATAGTGGTATCTTGAAGCAATATACACGCTAGATAAAAGGTCAATATATGTGCATCCACATCGGCGGATCCAGAACATTTTTTAGGGGGGGGGGGCTGAGAATCAAAAACAATTATTTTTCAGTACTACAAAGGGTGACGCCACTTCCTATGCGCAACGGTTAGTACAGTACTAAGTAGGTAGGGAATGGGAGTGCGTTCTCCCCTCCCCTCCCTCTCTCTCTCTCTCTCTCTTTTTCTCCTTTTTTTTTTTTAAATTTTTTTTTAAAACGATTTTAAGGGGGCTACAGCCCCCTTTGCCCCCCCCCCCCCGGATCCGCCAATGATCCATGCTTATATGGATATCTAACTAACCTGCGAAATTGTTCACAATTTTGCGAGAAAATTATTAGAAAAGAAACAAGGACAGTAATCGACCTTTGAATCTACAGCTTATTAGCTTTACGTTTGCGTTGTTTCGTGTTTTCACTAAAATTAAGTAACTTCTGACCATGGGCGGATCCAGAACATTTTTAGGGGGGGCTGAGAATCAAAAACAATTATTTTTCAGTACTACAAAAATTACAATGAAATAATCAAAGGGGGGGGCTACAGCCCCCTTAGCCCCCCCCCCCCGATCCGCCAATGCTGACGGAATAATCTCTCGTGATGATTGGTACTCTTACCATGCAACTTTATACCAAATAAGCTTTTAAATAATAATTCAGGATACCGAACGTGTACCCTAGCTTAAACCATCACACACAAAACGACGAATGTTTATTTTATGTCACTCATTCTAGCTGGATACTTTGACAACAAAGGGTGTCCAATATCGCATCATGGTATCCAACAAAAAGCATTACGGTGTACTATAAAAAAAAAACAGTCTGCACTGGCCAAAAGTATCAACATGCTCAAAATAGCACTTTACAGTAACAGGTGAGATGATCATTTAATCCGATTTCATCGATCGTGTATTACATAGCAAGAACAGTAAAAAAGAACATTGACTTCAAAACACAGGCACTGCATGTCAAGAAGTCTTAAGTAGTGTAAATAAAATAAAATAAATTATTGTAACACAGTTCTCCAAACTGAACTTTGGTGTGAATTTCAATGTTGCAATACTTATGGCCAGTGATATCAAATTATCGAGTTATTTATCTGAAAACTTACTTAAGGTGTATACTGTTCGTAAGTGAATGCGTAATACGCGCGAGCATTGGTGCCGTGTATTATTTTCGCTACTTCCGGTTCCAAAGCTGGCAAATCGTTATGTGTAATTTAATCTAATTTTGAGACTATTTAACACATTATGTTAGATGCAAGGTCCCAAGCGTAAATCCTTAAAGAAATGGGTGGTCAATGCATCTGATGATCATTGGAGCCAGCACGTGCGAAGTGGGCGTGGTTTATGTTGGAATTACGTCACACTTACCAACAGGATAGTTGGTATAGGCCTAAGTAATCATCCTGGGAAATGTTTCGTTATTTTTCTTTAAAAAAACAAAAAACAAAAAACAAAAAAACAAAAACAAAAGGAAATGAGGCTCTATTACTAATGAATTTGTCACAGATTACACTGTAAAAAAATTATCGTAATTTTACGGCGAAAAGTGTGTAAATTCTACGGTGAATTACCTTAATCATCCCTTTCTCAGTGTTTTACGGCCGAAACCCGTATTACGGCCACTCACATTGCATCCAATATGTAAATGATCTGACCTTAATTTGACCTAGCCTTGTGCTTGAATCATTTCCAAGGTTTAAATATGTGAAAATGGGTGATTTTAGGCCAAATTAGTGATTTTAGGCCATTTTCAAATATAGGCCTACTGTTAATTTTATGATAAAAAGGTAAGATTTTGATGTTCTCTTCCAAATAAACAACGGCATTGATTATAAACCCCAATATCTGCAGATCCATCCCATAGTAGATGCAGCAATCCCGTGGACGTTTCAACCTTAACTGCTTAAATACCGTGAATAATAGCCTACGTTAACCTATAGATTCATTTCCAGTTATGAAAATACGGTACCCGTAAAAATATGGAAATATTAACAGCCTTTTTACCGTAAAAATTACGGTAAGATGTTACTCCATGTACGTTTTAAACCGTAAAAATAACGATAAAATAAAGAGATATCTTCGGACTGATCACAATGCAATATTTTAATATTTAATATAATCACGACGGTGACGTGGATGGGAACATCAACCTCTTAAGAGTTTAAAAGAATGTATTATTAACATAGTTTATCAAGCAGTCGCGTGAATATTAAGGCGTGAAATTCTTTTCTCAAGATAAATAATGTACCATCAATGACTATATAATTATATTTCCATTAAACATCACATCCCACTTTTAGTATGATTTATTGAGTGAGGCTGTGCAAAGGTGACAAACATACACACAGTGCCCACTGAACATTAACTCCGAACCCTAACGAGTCGCCCCCTCATTCTTCACTTTTGCAGGCTCGAGTTATCGACGTGACCTATCACACCTCCTTATCGTCCAATTGTCTTTGTTGAATTAGCTGCTAGCTAATGAAATTGAGAAAATAGGCTCAACCTTCGCCAATGCACGAGGCTGACCGAAATAAAATGTTCCTCAGGCGTTCCTAACCAGACAAACACTCTGTACTATCGTCCAGTTCAAAAATAGATCTATGATGTGAACATTAGGCTATTTTTGTGCATTTAAAACGGTCGTGGAAATACGATAATTACATTGTATTGTAAAGTGACATTCAACATAATGGTATATTATGGCAGAATTATATTTTATAACTTTTCAGTACGAGTAGGCTTACGGGTAGGAGTACTTTGTCACGAGTATAGGCTCGAGTACGTGTTTATATACTTCATGATACTTTACAGATTGTATGTTTATTCACATCATCAGGCTTGTACAAATCCAAGGAGGAGTACTCATACGAGTACGAGTACTTTGTTATGAATGCGAGTAAGAGTACGAGTATACGAGTCAAGTTCTTTGCCTGAGTAAAATTGCGAATTACTTACATTTATAGGCCTGTTATAAATGCATTTCAGGTTGCACGAAACTGATGCGTAAATAACAAATGCTTTCGTGGAGCTACATAAATTTATCGTGGTGACACGGCGGGAAGCCCTTTTGTTTTTCCTAGAATGAGAATTTTCCGTCAGTGGTCACACCATTTGCTTGAGACCTCCACTACCCATCCTAACCCCTCCCACAACCCCGCTACCTCATCAAACTGTTCCCACTGATGCATGCTTTTTCATCTGCCGTATGGGATTTTCGGTCGATTAGTCCTGCTTGGATCCCGTATATATCTTCTGACGTGACCGTTGAACCAAAGGCTGGGATTTCGCTTCATTTAATGTCTTCCAGCTTTAAACCACCTTAAAATCCAGGACTGTTTGAATCACGTGGTGATTTTCCCGGTTTAAACTTATAATATACAATTAAAGATCAGTTTCGTTTTACTGTACGACTGACTTTTCACACTCGGAAAACACACAATGTTTACAATGGGTAGAGACTGATAATCTTTGCGGATCTATGTAACAAGATTCACCTGAAGCACATCACAACCGAATTATGCAATTATCATATTTAACCCCGATGTTAACGAGCTCGTGCTACTATTTAATCGTTTGCAGATTTTGTCCCATAAATGGAATTTAGGTTGACAAAGGTTGACAAAGGTCCTTTGTGTCATTGTGTTGTGCTAATGGCGTAAGATCAGACATTTCTGGAAAAGTAATGAGGCACGAAAACATTTCATATTTTGTTTGAAAATGTTTTAAATTATTTATTCGAGAATTATCATAAGGCTTTTGAATAATTTAATCTGATGTTTTGGAATCAAAACTTGCTATTTATTTGTACTGTTGTGTGTTCACTTTTATTTACTTCTAAGTGACGACCACCATAATATATAAGCTGTATATATCATATATACAATCTGGAGATGTTTTGTTAGTTCACACTGAAGTCTTACTCTTAGCTGAATAAATAGTATTTTAGTACACCAGCCAGAAATAATAGTACCTTGAAATATTGTGGAATTGTCAGGCCTTTTGATTTCAGGGATGCACTAAGAAAATATTAATCTATCCCTTGGCTCTTCAAATTGCAAAATTGCTTCAATTGCCATGGTAACAGTTCCTATCAATGTAATACCGTTATTGATTGATAACTACGTTCGGTCTTCGATTTTCGTTTAATTTGATACATTTGCCCTTTCAATTTGATTTCGTTTCTCCGATGCGAAGCAAGATCTCATGAAAACATGCAGAGGCTACATCATGGTGAGATGAAAATGTTTTCTAATAATAACGGGAAATTATTTCCAAGGTTGTAACGATGTGTTTACTTGTAATTTACCGAGTGAGATGAAATATAAAAATTGAGATATCATATAAGACTTTAATATGGCATCATTTTCGATCCTGTGAAAGTCAGTTATGGACAAATATTTTAATTAATTTCCACTCTCCAAATATGACCATGACGAAATCAGAAATGCATCAAAAATAGGCTCTCCTTTGGGTTTAGCTCACTTCTCATTTCATTATATCTCGCATTTCAATCGATATTTTCTGCTTCACAGATCTCCATTCGACGTCTAAAGACATCTGCCGGCGGCCATTGATTTTAAGGCAATACCAATCTGAGGATATTCACAGTAATTACACGGCCGTAAACCAATCAGATAATGACAGCCTGGGACACCAAATTGAGATTAAAACTATTTTTGAATTATATTATCACAGATTAATTTCTTTTCAATGGAGAAATGCTCTCAAACAAACAAACATTTAAACAAATAAAAAACAAGGTTTAAAGGGACAATATCACGATCAGGGCAGACTTTCAACAGGGCATGGAATCGGTGTTCTAGTTTAAGATGAACACAGTACATGACTAGAAATCATTGGCTCATTTTTATGCAGCAGCAATTGTAATAATGACCTTATCATGTGGGGTACACTGTAAAAAATTGCCTGTAAAAATTACAGTAAATTACTGGCAACCAGCTGCCAGTAACTTACTGTAAAATTTTACATTAATAACTGTCAATAAATTACTGTAAAAATTACAGTAAGTTACTGGCAGCTGAGTTGCCAGTAACTTACTGTAAAATTTTACATTAATAACTGTCAATAAATTACTGTAAAAATTACAGTAAGTTACTGGCAGCTGGTTGCCAGTAACTTACTGTAATTTTTCCAGGCAATTTTTTACAGTGTATTATTTTCAGTCACATGAGTTAATCTACAAATAGCACTCCGATTCCATGCCCTGTTGATCGTGATGATATTGTCCCTTTAAATTATTTATAAGAAAACACTGGATGTGTTACATATTAATAAGTGTTTTTAGGCAACACAATAGTCTGGGATGTATTAGTAATATTGTTTACAAGTTATGGAATCAAGTGGTACATGTTGGGAGATAAATGTTGCATAATTTTTCCACCTTAAAACCCTGTCTGAGCTATTTTTGTGCGGACATGATTGCTATAATGCTACAGCAACCAGATGCCAGATAGGCCTAAGCGGATAAAATTTGGTTATTAGCCTAGAAACCTTTTCCAATCCTATCAAAATATCTGGATAATGCTTGCATCAAATCTGGATTTATGTGGAAGTACTTAAGATGCCTGAATGAAACAAAAAATGAAAAACAAACACCGTGGACTTGATCGAATTTATTCATGAGTTGCATCAGTTAAAGATTAATTTGTGTATACAATTACTCTATGTGAAATGATTTTAGTTCGTACCAAAAATACATTAATCTTGCACGATTTAAATATAAAGTCAGTTGGTATATGTGCGCTTTCGGAAAACATACATGTATCTCATATCAGTAATTTCACCACATCAGAATAACCTTAATTATGTTTCCAAATGAGTGAACGAAAAACTATACAAAATAAATTAGTTGACTCATTTGCGTGTTTATTTAAAATTTCTCATACATACCTTTGCCTCCGGTGTTCTCAGTGACTGCACTTTTGGTAAACTGCGTACAAATTATGCGTACGTTCTTTGAATCAATAGATATGTATTAACCCAACCCCCCCCCCCCCCGACCTGGGCTTTTTTTCTTTCATTTACGATCTGAGGCCTGTGGGCATTTTTACCCGCCTCTACGTATTTTCTTCAGCCGATTTTTATGAAACTTCGTAAGAGTGCACCTCACTAAATAAACTCACATAGAAACCAATGCTTAATAACAAAAATCATTAAAAAATATGAAATCTCAAAATTGTTAAAAATGAAAGCCAAATATTGATTGATGTTTAACCTTTTATTCTATTCACTTTTTTGTGGATAGTAAAATATAAAATAATAAAATTCCGTGGGTCACCGTTAGGGGCGCTATACCAATTTTTTACTATATTTCTTTACTTTACATCCTTTGTCCAAACTTGGTACAGATGTTGTGATAAGTACAAGCAATAATACGACTTCCTTAAGTCATCGCTAGAGGGCGCCATGACCACAATTGAGGGCCAAGTTACACCAAAATATGATTATTGAAGATTTTATTTTGACCTAACATTCTGGTTGTAAATTCATATATTGGGCAAGAAAACTCTAAAAAATACTTTTTTTGCAACATTTTGCAACATTGGATTCTAAGAATGCATTGGAAGTTGTCGCATGGCTAAATTTTGTCCAGATCAGTGTTAGTAAGTTGACAACCAACAAACTCCAAAAAACATATCCAATGTCTTACAGTATAAACAATCAAATATTTACCACTGAAAATTCAACTGGAATAAACGGTTGAATTCGGTATGAGGGGTTCCTGAAGAATAGCTAGGACTACAAGTTGGAAAAGAATTCCACATGAGGAAATTGTGACATCAAAAAAATTAGAGATTAATAGAGATATTTAATTTGCCTTTTTAGTCACTCTACCATTTTCTCCATTTCATCATATACCAATTGTGATACATTGTGATACATTCCCATGGGTTTGATATGTGACTGAACGTATAGAGAAAATTATCTGCTTCAACAAAATGAACAAATAATGAAGTGGAAATAACACAACATTTTCGCTCGGGGGACCGTCGATGATTTTCATCAGGATGAAAAGTAAATATCAGGTGAAAGGAAAACTCATAGGCCTATACATTTTCCCGAGGCGATACAATATTTGCAGTCTTTGACTTTTCTGTCTTGTCAATTTAGTGGTCAACGAACCATGCAGATTGAAAATCCTGGTATATATCATTATTTCGTTTACCATTTTGACAAAACTTAAAAATATATCGCCCGTGTTTGGATCAAGAGACCCAAACAATAGAATTTAAAAAGAGGACGAATTTTGAAAGATAATATAGTTATTAAACGAACAAAAAACATTATGAAATTCGGATATCGGAAACTGTAAATAAAAGCGATATTTAAAACGCGCTTGATTCTGATTGACAGCCGCGCTGGCCAATCTTAAATCCTTGGCCTTACGTACATCAAATTTTGTGGTCACGTGCAAGGAAACAGTGGGCCAGCATTTTATTAATTTGAGTTTTTATTTTACTGGTATACTAATCCTCAAATGAAAGCTTATAACTTCCTTAACTCCATTAGAATAGCAATTCAACATTTACATATTTTTTTTACCGTCAAATCGACCCAAACACGTTACCTAGTTTTGTTTTAGCCTTAACTAAATTGAAAAAAAAAATAAACAAACATAGTTAATAAAGGTTAATTAACTTTTCACTAAATTTCCTCTTACTGAAAACAAACACAAAAAGGGGTACAAAATCTATCGCTTTTTTGATTCAGTTAAATACTTGACTTTTACGCCGTTCATGCTGGCCGCGGTCGCTCCGTGATGGCTTCTGCAAATTGCAAAATGATTCATTGCAGTTGCTATCATCCCTGCTGTCCACGCTGCACAGAGTCTAACGTCTTTTGGAAATCAATGTAGGCTACAGCAGCAGAAGAGGTCTTGTAATTTTCTAAGTATTTTTCTGCTTTCTGGCGAAGAATCAAAATTTGTTCCGTAGTTGCCATATTTTTTGGCTAAACCCAGCCTGAGACTCAACAAGAATTTCTTCAGTCATTCTTATTTGTAAGATTATAGCCATTATCTTCCAACGTGTCATAGTACAGGCGCCTCTGTACAGCGGTGTAGCCACGGGGGGGGGGGGGCCTGAGGGGCCTGGGGGCACGTGCCCCCACAAATTTCCAGTGCCCCCAGGTGCCCCCACGAAAAATCCTCATAGTGCCCCAAAAACAGAAAAGAAAAAGAAAAGGGAAAAACCCATACCCCCTGGGCCCCCCCCCCACTGAAAAGCAATGCCCCCCCCCGTGCCCCCCCCCCACTGAAAAAGTCCTGGCTACGCCGCTGCCTCTGTAGTTTCTGAGGTCTAATAAAATATGACATCCTTTTGTAATTCACCAGTCTTCAGGGAAAGTCTCGATCTCCCGTATCTTATTGCAAAGTTTGTGTATCATGTTTGATACCTACTTCAATTGCAGAGTCGCAGCCTTTCCCTCACTTTTTTTTAACTTCTTCCTTCAGTATGATTGGCGCTGGCTCCATCGGGTTGTTTGCAAGCAGGTTTCCTGCTGCTTCTTTATTTAAGGGTTTTGACTATTGTACAGTTCTCTATAGTTCTCCTTCTAATCTCTCATTTACCTCTGAGCTGTCTGTCCAGTTTTGCTTTTTATTGTCTGCATTTTGGTAGTTGTCTTGTTTGAAATCTCCTTTATAGTTACACCTACTTTGATTTTGTCGATTTTATGAAGTAGTATCTTGGTTTTATTGAGGGGTTATTGATTTTGTCTTGTATGAACTATTTTCTACTCAAAAGAGAATTTCTACATGGTGTCACCGCAAACAGCCTTTACTTATCATTTTCACCATGCAAAGCTACAAGTCTTACTTGTTTTATGGCTGCACTCTTCACTGAGACCCAGTGCTTCTTGGGTGATCCACGCCTTTTGCAGCCAGCTCTTTTTTATTTTCAAGTACCTCTCTTTGGCCTTTCTGTTGAAGGCGTCAGGGTGTTAGGGCAGTCTAGAAGTGGTCTAAACATTTTAGAGTTTTGCCACATCTCATGCTGTTGGTTTTAAATTCGCTTCTGAATCTCAATTGAATATTGCAGATTACCAGTTGTTGATCCAATGCCACTTCAGCTCTATGAAAGCTCCCGATATTTCGGATACTTTTTAATATGTATTTTTATTTTGTTAGACCATCCGGGACTCCCATATCCATTGGCGGTTGTCCTTCAACTGATTAACATGGTGTTTGCGACGACCAGGCTGCTGGCCATGCAAACACTCAGTTGATTATCATCTCCAAATCTTTTTTTTTGCCATCTGTTCTCATTCCATTGGTTTTATTTCTTTACAACCCTTGCATAATCAACATGTCTTTGCTGAGTGTGCCATCAATTGCCTGTTGTAATTTGGCACAAAACTGATCAAACATTTCCTCTTTGTTGGTCATGTTTGGTGCCGTTGTATGACTGTCATAGCTCCTGCTTGTATTCAATTCAATTCAGTTCATTCCCATTTTCCAAATGTTACTTGTAGTTTAAGCCAAAAAAGCTTGTATTACATTATCGCTACATCAACTCAACGAGATGCTCATAACGCTCGTTCGAAGCTTTCATTCTTATGTCTTGCCCAAAGTGTTCGAAATGTTATCTAGTACCCGATGACTCGTGACGTTGGCCTGTAAAATGTAGGCTTATGAACATACGCTAGAAATATCAGCTCATAAACGAAGCCACTTGTGACAGCGGCTCGTGTCGACGGCTCGTAACGTCCCCTCGTAACGTCAGCTCGAAACGTCCCCTGGCCTGCGGTGTGAGACCGCTCGTAAAGTCAGCTCATAATGAGGCACTGATAGCGTGGGCTGGTAACGTCAGCTCTTAACGTTGGCTTGTAATGATGCCGCTCGTAACGTGGGCTCGTAACGAAGCACTTGTGAATGTGGGCTCGTAACCGGCTCGTTACGTCAGCTCGTAACTTTGGCTCGTAACATTGGCTGGTGATGAGGCCGCTCGTGACGTCGGCTCGTAACGATGCGCTCGTGACGTCGGCTCGTAACCGGCTCGTAACGTCAGCTTGTAACCCGGGCTCGAGTTATCTCACACTGTTTGTTCGTACAGCTGTCGTTCGTAGCTCCCGTTCGTAGCTCTCGTTCGTAGCGCTCGTTCGTAGCTCTCGTTCGTAGCTCCCATCACGCTCTCGTTCGTAGCTCTTGTTCGTAGCTGTTGTTCGGAGCCCCGTTCGTAGCTCTCGTTCGTAGCGCCTGTTCGTAGCTCTCGTTCGTAGCTCTCGTTACTTAGCTCCCGTTCGTAGCTCTTGTCTGTAGCCACTCTTGTTCGTAGCATTTTGAAAACTTTTGGCTTGTAACTCGTAATGTCAGCTCTCTATCAGATCAAACGCACCATCAGGTCATAATTATAGCTTGCCTCTGCGAAAAGAAGGCTCGACCTAGCATATCCCCACATATCTCACACCGTTTTTGTACATGAAATTCGTATAGCCCCATTGTAGCTCTCATTGTAGCTCTCATCACTTAGCTCCCGTTTGTAGCTCTTGTCCGTAGCTACTCTTGTTCGTAGCATTTTGACAAATTTTGGCTTGTAACTCGTAATGTCAGCTTTCTATCAGATCAAGCGCCAACTCGTATACCATCAAGTCATATGGCTTGCCTCTGCGAAAAGAAGGCTCGACCTAGCATATCCCCACATATCTCACACCGTTTTTGTACATGAGATTCGTATAGCCCCATTGTAGCTCTCGTTGTAGCTCTCCCATTACGCTCCCGTTTAATTTTAGCTCCCCTTCTTAGCATTCATGACGTTCTCCCCGCAGATCTTTCGTAGCTCCCATCATCACGCTCTCGTTCGTAGCTCTCGTCTGTTGATTTCCCATCACGCTCTCGTTCGTAGCTTTCGTCCGTTGATCTCCCACCACGCAGTCGTTCGTAGCTCCGTCACGCTCTCGTTCGTAGCTCTTGCTCGCAGCTGTCGTTCATAGGCCTACCCCCGTTCGAAGCGCCCCATAATAGTGCCCGCCGTTTGTAGGTCTCGTTCAGAGCTCTCATCACTTGGCTCCTGTTCGTAGCTCTCCTTCGCAGTTGTTGTTCGTAGCTCCCGTTTGTAGCTCTCGTCAGTCCGCCCCCCCCCCGCCCCGTAGCGTTACTCCCAACCGTGTGGTTCGTAATGTTGACTCATCATTAGCTAGTTATGGAATTCCATTACTGCCATTTAAACGGCGCATGTATGGCGTGAATGGTTTGGCCCCTAGCTGTTTGCGCCGTCAACGGCGCATAGTCGCGTCGTGCCGTCGCATTGTCGCGTCGTGCCGTCGCATAGTCGCGTCGTGCCGTCGCATAGTCGCGTCGTGCCGTCGCATTGTCGCGTCGTGCCGTCGCATAGTTGTGTACTGCTTGTATAGGGCCGTCGCATTGTCGCGTCGTGCCGTCGCATTGTCGCGTCGTGCCGTCGCATAGTCGCGTCGTGCCGTCGCATAGTCGCGTCGTGCCGTCGCATTGTCGCGTCGTGCCGTCGCATTGTCGCGTCGTGCCGTCGCATAGTCGCGTCGTGCCGTCGCATTGTCGCATTGTCGCCCGTGTTGATTGATGGTCCTTAATTAGCCGCTTACGCCGTCAACGGCGCATAGTCGCGTCGTGCCGTCGCATAGTCGCGTCGTGCCGTCGCATAGTCGCGTCGTGCCGTCGCATTGTCGCCCCCGTACCAGTTTGACTGAATTATCCAGTGCTTGCCAATTGGTGGCGCTTTTTTTGAAATTATTTTTAATAGTGTATTGGGCCAATTGTTAAAAAAACTCACTATACTACATACAGTGTTTTACCGTATTGTAGGTGAACTTGAACCAGTATTTTTTTTATTATGTGTTACCTTTTTCGATTTCATTGATTGCTTTCCCATTGAAAATACAAAGTACAAAAACAAATTAGAGTCTATGTGGTTTGGAAGACTTCCATTGCTAAACAGAAAACAATGGTAATGCATTATGGGTGGAAACACACCGTAATGAAATAGTTTATGGAAATTGGACCACCCCTCGAAGGTTCAGGTCAAATTGTCCAACTTTATGTGATGTGCCATGTTATACACATGGCAATTACATGTACCTTCTGCATTTAGTCATGTTGCATTTCCAATCACAAATTGTTTTATTCCATGTACACTTTACTTGTCTGTGTACTTACATGTTGATTTTATGTCAAAGGGGCAAATGAGAGTGATGTGAAGCCAATATAAGTGATTAGAGATTGTCAGTTCTAATTTTATAATAATTACTTGACCTCTTTTGTAAAATTATTTACAGCGAATAGAACGCTTCTGGAGAACTCTCTTCAACATGATGTCAAACTTCTGGGTAGACATATTCCGTCAGTTGGTCAGCGACGGTGTACTGGTTTGTACATCATGTTTGCAAATATAAGTGCTAAACGAAGACTCTAAACATTTCAAATTTGCCTAAATTTTTAATAAAAGATGCAAGTACTAAGTAATGTAGGTTTCATAACATCATAAACGTTTTATTTCTTTATTACTAGAAACAATAAAAAGCTCTCAATTGAAATATCTGACTTGCAGAGAATGCCTGCGGTTTTGCTTCACATCAGTGATTCAGCTTGAACTTGACGATGTCAACATTGAATGGAACCAACACAGAACAAGAGCATCTCGTCATGTCTCAGCATTGCCTGGTAAACCAGATATCATGTATTTCCTTCCACAGCTGTATGGTATGGCTTTTTGGAAGTCTCTTCCTGACTTGCTTCTCTGTCAAATAGACCCCCGTATTGATAAGGTTGTTGCATTATGGGAGCAAAAGGGATCATTTTGTTGTTTTAATTTACCCGTCTTCAATAACGTACAAGTATTAAAGTGACATAGCCAGCTTCTGTAGTTTCAGTGT
This sequence comes from Zoroaster sp. YZ-2022, assembly GCA_029582265.1. NCBI lineage: Eukaryota > Metazoa > Echinodermata > Asteroidea > Forcipulatida > Zoroasteridae > Zoroaster > Zoroaster sp. YZ-2022. Next base: position 23,600,286 of record CM055820.1, read on the forward strand.
AATTGTCCGGGGGCAAAACAGTGTGAAATAAGTAAATTAGGGAATGTTGCCTGCTAGTCTGTATTAAATAACACTTATTCAATGAATTTGAAGTCTAGAATGACCCCCTACATTGTTCCATGCAACATGATAAATATATTGTGACGTTGTCTATAAAGATTTCCCTTGTTTAGGGTATATAATGAATTTTGAGCCATAATTATTGATGAATGTGGCTAATCTTTTAACAAAAAAAAAAAAAATCAGGCACAAAATAACACTAATTTTTTATGCCAATGACATCCCTTTTTTCAGAACAGTTCAAGAACATGAATTTGAGGGGGTTGTACGGAAGCCTGTTGGTGCCACTGGATAATGGGGTGAACATGTTTATTTCACATGGGGGTTAATACATTTCTTTGACATAGGGGGTGAATATATGTTTTTGACATGGGTGTGAGTATCTTTCTTTGACAAAGGGGGTGAATATATTTCTTTGACATAAGGTAATATATAAATTTTTGTGATGCACTCATTTTGCAATAGATATAGTCATAAGGACTCTATCTATTGGAAAATGAGTGTATCACAAAACTGAATTTGACATTGGAGCCCCTATTTAACTAATTCAGATTATTGTCCTTGACGTCAGGAGGGTAATCGAGCAAGTCATCTATTTTTTGCGGGCGTTCCTGACGACTGTTATTTTTCAAGAAAACAAATAAAATAGAAATATACCGAATGATACAAAATGTGCTTTTGAAACATTTATAGTTTACTAATGATAAGGTGTAATATTAAACCATAATTACTGAGTACGTCATAGATCCTTTAATAACCACAACCTTTTACAAGTTAAGTTGTTTATACCTGGATGCCACTTGTGACAGTTCAAACAAAAATCAAATCTTGAAATTGGTGTTGATGTGATTGGCAAAAAGAAGCTTTAACTTCAGCTTCAGTATTGTAAATTACAAATGTTACAAGAAACGTTAACCCTGCTGATCTAAATTTTTCCAAAACCCTGTGTTTCCTTAATCGCATATGTCAGTAGATCCTCAAACTCATCAGGATCTTCAATGCCTCGTGGCAACCACAAGATCATCGCACATGTACAGCTTGAGGGAAGCCGACGAATCCCAGACACTTTGGGATAGAACTCAATGCTCAGCTTGTTACCAAAACCACACGGGGGCACTTTGGTAGCTGCTGTCCAGAACTGCAATACATCCTCCAGAGATATTGCCGTGTTGATGTCTGTACAAAAAAGAGTTATCACATTAGATTACATGGGGGTCATTCCATGTTTAATCAAATAGTTTATCGAAAACGTACCAAGGTGATCTCAGGTTTTGATGAAGCTTCATAATGATAATCTTTTGTTGATACAGAAAACTCACACAAATTTAGGTATCAAAAAATAAATATATGAAATAAAAATTTGTGCTTCAAAAATCAGAGAATTATACCTTCATGCACTCCCAATAACTGACATGGATTATGAAGCTAACTCTTTGTATGTGGATCCTGTTGTGGCTGCTTCTGCTTCTGCTGTTGCTGCGGCCATTGTTATTACCAGTTGAAAAAAACATCTGGAAGGTTGTCATCATCATCTTTGTCCGAGTCATTCTGCAATAAAAAAACACAAATTCAAAGAAACCAGGAAGCATTATGATTTTGATGGAAGATTTTTAAATGTCTGAAATACCGGAACAAATTTATGCTACTACACATTGCATGTTGTGGCCAACACGAGTTTTCATGCACTTTGTGAAATCATAATGTTGTAGGAGATGCATATACCACAAGAAAACAAACCTGACATTCCTCACTCCAATAGATTTTTAATATAGCAGTTACAGAGTTATTGGCATGCCATGCTGGAGCCACAATTCTCAGTTTTTTATAAATGGCAAAATTACATGCTAACACTAAGCACATACCTGAACTAGTACAGTTTATCAACAACTGATACAAATTATTACAACAACAAAACAACAAAACTGTAGAGTGAAGTTAATAGGACTGAAGTTGGAGTAGGTGCACATACTTACCTCATCTGTGGTAACGAGATATATCCTGACTGGGTGAGTTTTTACTTCTTCAAAATAACCTTCCACGGTGAAAGGGTCTCCTGACTGTAGACTGGGCAGCAAGATACGTCCACTGAATGTCGACAGCCATGACTGCAAATCTGCAATGTTCAGGTCTTGAAAGTCATTTCTCCCTTGAGGGAAAAAAAGCGTGACGACTGCCTCTTTCAATTCATGGAGTCCAGCATCTCGAGGAAGGTCAATCTCATACACTCCACCACCATTGCCTGCCACGACTTGTTTGTGGGTCTTCTGGTAGGCTTTCTTATGCTTCCATCCAGTGTGTATGCGCAAGGTTGCTGAAGTTTTCTTACTGGGACCTGGTTGGTCCCCCCTTCTCCCCTTCACCATCTCCCTCAGCTTTTTCACAACAGGAGATGCAGATGCTTCGCCTAAATATCATAAATCAATGCAAAATAATGTAAACTCGCATTATTTTATATAAATGTCATTTTAGAATATTTTATATTGTTAACTTTCTTTGCACGAAGGAACACAGCAGTCTGCATTGCATGGTTGGTGGGGGTGGGGGGGGGGGGTGTCAAGTCCCATCATGGTGTTGTCCTTGGCTCCCAATTTTCTATAGGTTTAGTTGAGTTCTGTATCACAGAACCACTATAAGTGTATAGCATAAAAAAGTGTGAATACAAGAATTAAGCTGTTGCAAACTGCTTACCAACTACTACACCATATTCATGAAACCTTACTAAGCCTAGTTGGTTACTAAAAAGGTCTGTAGTTGCTTACTACGCCTAGGTGGTAACTAATTGGTATTCCTGAAACATTACTAGCATTGGTTACATTCTAAGTTTCTTACTAAAGTTAGTGTTGACCCAGGGTAATTACTCTAAGTCACTAGTTAGCATCGATACCATTTTATCACTGACCACCGACGTGACAACATGGCCAGAATAATCAGGGAATTGTTAGAACTTCGTCGTGCTATGCGAAAAGAATGCATATTCCGGGACGGGAAGAACCCAATAGACATATTTAGTGATGCACAGTTGCAACAGCAATAATTTTTTTGGAAATTTTGTTAGTGCCGGACTTGGATCTTTAGGTGTTTTTTTCATCCTCCGGTTCCCTTCTTGGACTTCCTCATACTTGACAGACATTCTCTTGAGTCAGATTTTAAATTGGATAATCACATTTCTAAATCATCCAAGGATCTTTGGACCTGTGGAAATTTTGCACGGTTTTGGCTGAGCATAGCTACACATGCATCTTTCTTTTTCTTGTTAGTGTTTGCATCCTTCGATCTGCTTAGCATCAATAATATCTTTTAATTCGTCATACTTATATGCCAAAAAGAGATTCTCTTCTTGAGAATAATTTGCCTTCCTTGGCCTTTTTGTAGCCATGTTTGGTAACCTAGCTACATGTTTATATGCAATTGCTAGAGAATTTGATTTTGATTCACTTACATGCAGTACACACTATACCACATATACATGTAGGCCTTGGTCCAGTTTTTTTTTTTTGCTATTGCATTCAAGTCATGGACATGAATTAGCCTAATACACCTGTCACACTATTGTATCTATTGTCATCACATTCCATACATGCCCATTCCACCCAAAAGCAGCCAATTCCAGTTACTCATCAAATATGCAACTAAATTCTCCTAGTATGTATAGTTAGCAAGGTTCTTAGTAAGGCTTCATGAATTTCAATTTAGTTGTCAACTCCATAGTTGGCTACAAGGCATTTTAATAACATACTAAGGCCTAGTTGACTGCTAAGTTCGTAAGGTTTCATGAATATGGCCCCTGTAGTATAAATGCAAAAAAAAAGGGTAATGGCCTCACATTTTTACCCCTATAAGGATCTTTCTCAACGGCTGAAAAAGTATTTAAAAAAAGTGTCTTAAGTTAAGATCAGAAACATACCAGATATGTAACTTTTAGATTTATCTCTTATTCGTGCACGATCCCCAATTCTAGTGACACCTAATGCACTGAAATCTGCATCTGTCAACACTGCAGCTTCTCTGGGTCCAACCTATAAATATAAAGAGAAATTATTTATTGACTTTATTATGCAACTATTGATTATGTAACATTGATCTTGACTTTACCTCTGTTTACCTGTGGACTTTTCTTTTTACACAAAGATGACCTTCCCCCCCCAAAAAAAAAAATGTAACATATTTAAAAAAAGGTAAATATTATTAATAATACAAATAAAGCAATTCACTCTCGGTGAATCAAATTCCCTTTTCATTAAAAAAATTGCAGTTATTTGTTGGAAATTGCTTTATCAGACTCAATATTGTGACTATGTCATATCATAGGGGAGGTGTCTTCACACACTGCTGGTGAAGAGACTAAACAATATTAGTAAACAGAAAGCGCTATTTATGGCGCAACATGAAAGTCTTAACAACATTTTACCCCTTTTTTTGACCGATTTCCTTTAAATAAACACGTAACAAGTACATAGTAACATACCCCGTTCTCTTCAAACTCCTGTATCAGCTGTTCCAGACCCAACTGGCGTAAAATAACATCCATCTTTTACGTTGTCTTACTCTTAGTTTGAGACTTATTCGTCGTCGCGGGGAAAAGGGTCAGAGTACCTCTAGCTCTGAAGTCAAGACAGCGCCAGCTATTGGCAAGCACTGGATAATTTAGTCAAACTGGTGGTACGGGGCGACAATGCGACAATGCGACGGCACGACGCGACTATGCGACGGCACGACGCGACAATGCGACGGCACGACGCGACAATGCGACGGCACGACGCGACTATGCGACGGCACGACGCGACAATGCGACGGCACGACGCGACAATGCGACGGCCCTATACAAGCAGTACAAAACTATGCGACGGCACGACGCGACGGCACGACGCGACTATGCGACGGCACGACGCGACAATGCGACGGCACGACGCGACTATGCGACGGCACGACGCGACTATGCGACGGCACGACGCGACTATGCGCCGGCACGACGCGACTATGCGCCGTTGACGGCGCAAACGGCTAGGGACCAAACCATCATCGCCATACATGCGCCGTTTAAATGGCAGTAATGGAATTCCATAGTTAGTAGATAGTAGATGTAGACAGGGCGTCAAAGTCACAAATAATCGGACACAGCACCTCCACCACCACCATATCGATCAAAACATTAATAGTTACAATTTTTTTTTCTAAATAGACAATTTAATGGTAATTATTATTATTATTATTATTTTTTTTTTTTTTTTTTTTTTTTAATTTTAAACGTTAATCGAACAAAATAGTATGCATCGTGATTAATTTTGTGTTTAAAACATTCGTTGGTGTACGAAAGAAACCAAAAACCACTGTTTCATTTTCCAATCAAAGCGGATTTTAGATATTTCGAGCCAAACAGTCATGTGGTATTCACGGGCCCATAGCCGCTTAAAATCATTATGATGTTGCCGCTCAGTGGTGATATTCCTAGGCACTTTGTTAGTTTAACAAATCGTTCAGTCTACCTTGATCAGGTGAATGGTTTGTTTCACTCTTTGTTTTAAGTTATTTTTTCAAAACGGTAAACAGTTTAGATCATTGGAAATGTAAAGTTATACACATGTAGGCCAATAATATATGTCAAGAAAAATTGTAAATCGTTTCAAAAATAATACCCGCTGCGCGCAATGGCAAATGAGAGCGCCCTGCACTCAAGTAGCATGGTGGCGCTGGCCCTGAAGGGACATCGCATTCGCGAATATTTGCACAAATATTTGCGATGTCGTGAATTTTTTCGCGAATATTTGCGCAAATATTCGCGAAAAATTTCACGACATCGCAAATGTTTGCGCAAATATTCGCGAATGCGATGTCCCTTCAGGGCCACCATACATTACAAATTTGTTGCTGTAAAAATCAAACAAAATAGACGACGGCAACCCACTCTCGCAATTGGTAATTCAAGCAAGATGTTCAAAAACATTGGGATCAGGGCCGTAGTGAGAGGGGGGGGGGGTAGGTGCGGGGTGTGAATTTGTTGTACTCGTGAAAATGTTATGGTACCGGTACTCTTATTCGTAGAATAACTTGTAGTCGTACTCGTAGTCGTAGTCATAAATGAGTACTCGTACTCGTAGTCGTCAAAATGAACTCACACTACAAGTATCCATACTGTACAAAGAAGGCACATGGGTATTTGAAATGTGAAAATAGCAATTTGTTCTCTTTATCCAGCAAAAAAGCAAGAGATGAAACATAGGTATGTATATAGTTCAAAATCTACAAGCAATTTGTCATGGGCACAAGTCTATATCAATTGCAGAAAGAAACTATTTTATAAAATAATTCTACAGAACAATGTTTAATTATTTAAGTGAGTCAGTGGCGCACCCAGGATTTTATTAGGGGGGGGGGGCTCAAAAAAAAAAATTTTTTGAAATCCAATATGGGGGAGAGACATGGCGGACCCAAACCATAACCGCTGGCGCGGCTGTAGCCATGTCCCTAATCGTGCTCGTCAGTGAACCTACGGCACATGTTAAATGTTTCCTGGTGGTTTCTAGTCATAAAAAGAAGACATTATGACATGATTCAGACTCGTAGGGTTTTACCTTCCATATAATTTCCTCCTCTTGATGTAAAGAACTTGAGCTAATTGTTTCGTCTGCAAGATTTCTATATTTAAATATTTTCATTGCGCGGACGTAAAGTTTGTGATCATTCCGGGCAGAGCTAAATTTTCTCAAACACGAATTTGGCGGCAAAACCAAATCCCAATATTATCCAATCGGTGTTTGCTAAAACAGTGTCGCATAATCTTTGTAAATTAAAACCCGATCCTGGGCCATTGTGTACAAACTGGAAAGGAGTTGATTATAATGCGGGCGTGTTTAAATTTAAAAAAAACATTTACGAGTAACCTCAACGACAGTCAACGACCTCAACAAGAGAAACGGACAACAGAAAATGAAAATAAAATTAAGTAAAGCTGCTCCCTGATCAGGGTGCACCATGGCAGGGGGGGGGGAATGTCTAAAAATGCTTGTTATATATACTGGTGGCCCTTCAAGCTTACATGCACATGCATACGCAACGCCGTAAAATATAATAGTGAGTGGAATAAATGGAAAACTTTTGGAGGGGAGCTTGAGTCTCCTGAGTCCCCATCCCTTGTACCACTGCCCTACTCCTTGCCGAACTCCTCTGTAGACAAGACTTGGGCTCAGATTTTGCTCTCTTTCCCGGCCCCTTCTTTAAAAAAATAAAAATAAAACATCAGCGGGCCCTTGGGGGGGCTCGAGCCCCCCGAGCCCCCCCCCCTTGGGTGCGCCACTGAAGTGAGTGACAAAATGACTCTCCTTAAATTTATCTTCCTTGGTTTTGGCAATTATTACGCAAGGACTTCATTATAAATCTTCATATCGGTGTAGTTTTATTGAAAAGCAACCACCAGTATATATCCTTCTTTTCGATGAATGGATTTTTGCTGAATAATAAGGCACACATCATCTACCTGATAAAATTCAAAACCATACTTTAAAAACATATACATACCCTCCACTTTCTCCCCTCCCCCTTCCACTTTTTGGGCTCACGAGTAAACAAATTATTTAACAAATTCCTCGGCAGCACTTGCGCTTGGAATGACCATCTGATGGACCATTTTTTGTGTTCATTATAGGTACAAAATTTACAAAAACAAATCAAACTCTTTAAAAATGTCATAAGTTTTCCTAATTAATGTTTCCCAATTTTTGAAGTTTTTCTTTCAAACATGGTTACTTTATTTACATATTAATCCGAATGTTGAAAAGTCCTTACGTTTTAGTTTTGTTTGGGATGTAGGGATGATGTTCAGGGGTCATGTAGGATGCACACATTCTGTAGTTACACAAATATGAAGCCCCATGAAAGCATTTCTTATTATGCATGAATACCAATGACACCCAAAGACTGGTTTTCATTCAATTTGTTTGCATAAAATTATTTTGAATCAGGCCTAGACACACGTACAAAAATTCGAATTTTATTCATTACAACGTACTCGTACTCGTACTCAGAGGTGTTTTTGTTTTAAAATTAAGTACTCGTTAAATTACTTAGTTAAATTACTAAGTTAAAAGTTCACTTTTATCTGTTAAGACACACAGCGAAATAAGCTGAACTGTTAAGTTAACTCTTTTCCCGTTTACAAAAGCTTGGATACCAACTGAGTATTGGGCATGGAGTGGGGATGACATTATACAGCAATTCAAGTCAAGAGTTGAGCAGTTTAACGATCACTTTTATTTTAATTAATGAGGCTAATTACTGTGGATTTTGGAGGAATGACTGGCTATTATATAACACACACGCATCCTTGTCATAATGATTGGTGGAACACACATCACGTGTTATCAACTATAGGCCTGGTTTTGCAATTGCTCCTTCGCTCTGGGGTGGGGCGCGCGGGGGCAATGTTTGCGTTAAATAAAACAACATTCAATACGTAAATTGTATCATAGTTTGTACATGCATCATATTGTTTTGGTTAAAGGGTCAGTTTCCATAGGCGTATACACTTTTTTATTACAAAGTAAAATGCTAATGTGCCGCCAAATAACGTGGGGCTCAAATGGGATATATTATTCCCAATAAATTTTGAGAGGATATGGTAACTGATGCAATCACCCATCCCCAATATTGTTGCCACTTGTTAAATTCTCCGTACCTTTAAAAATAGATCAGAACACTTTCAAGAATCAAGATGCATGTTTAAAAATATACCCAAGATCCCACACCGCGCCGTTTTGACTTTTAGCGCCCCACCCCCATGCTCACACTGGATTTACGAATAACATTTTGAAAACAAAAATTGTTAAATGTAAAACATAGTTAAAACATAATTCTGAGATGTCCTTAAATTGTTTGCCTTTACCGTCATAATATGTTAATCATAATAGTTTGCTATATGGTTGAACAATAATCACCATCGATGCGATGGTTTATTTATGGCTAGATTTTAGGGTTTAGTTCAGGCCCTATAAATTGACCCGCATAATACTGTATTGGCCGCTGAAACGGGGTTCAGTGGGTTAAAGATATCATTTTCTTTGTTTTAATGCAAAAATGAAGTAGCCTACACTTAACAGAAAGGCAATTGGCATTATCCCACTACAACAACAGAGGGCGCACTAAGATACAGAATAAAGGACCATCAGGTCCAAGCAGCACCAGCCGGCAAACTTAGGTAAGGTGGGTAGGGGTAATTAAAAAAAGACCGCCCCTGAACGTGACCCCGTCCTAATGTGAAACATTATGATTCAAAACAATAAATAAAAGGGCGAAAAATAGTTTAACTGTGCCCAACAAGTGTGTGTGTTTATGGGGGGGGGGGGGGGTGGAAGGGATGATCCTATGGACATTCCCTCTGGACAAAAGTATGTAAGTATCGTCCATGTACGTAATTCGCCGCACTCGTGAAATGACGCACTTACCTTTGGCTTAGCATTTCTCGGAAAACTTACAAAACTATGGCGTATTAATGGTTGCATAAACTTATCTAAGTCATACTTATTACAAAAATGAAAATCACAGTGAAATTGTATGATTTACTGGAATGTTAGTGCTTGTGAAAGTGGAAAAAGTTGTTTAACCACTGATTTTACTAGATACAAATAGTAAGAGATTTACATGACCTCAATTTTTTTTCACGAACATCTGTGATTTTATTGTTCTATGCCGTCAACGAGCTATTGTCTGTGGAAACCAAAAGATATGAATGCTTTGCATTTGCAATGGCTTTTTAAAGAAATACTGATCCTCAAAATGGACACATTCCTTATAGAAGAAGCGAACGAAGACTACTTAATTTTCGTTGGTGTTTATTTCATCGGCAGTGGAAAATTATTAAGAAAATGAAACATTAATATCATGGTTATGAAAAGAAATCTTTTATTTGACAAAATGTTAACATAATTTTTACACATTTCAAAGTTTTAAAGTACTTTTTGCAAAAATTTTAACCACCTTCCATTTTATTGGTTTTTCAAGAATATTGATTAAAAGTTTTGAGAGCTTCTCCAAATTATACCATTTTATTTTTAAAATCTAGAACAATATTTTTATTTTTAAGATTAAAAACAATTTTACAACTATCTGGAATAAAATGAAACATGATTTAACTGTTTTTCTTCTTGGGTACATTTTCTGTGCCCCCATCAACTTTAACAGTTTGGGGGCGAGTCATTATACCAACATAAATTTTTTGACGACCACAATTCTGTGCGTCTCAAAAAACGGTGCTCATGAAATTCAGCATTTTACAAGAGAATCCTTCACTGAAACAAACTGAAACACCAAACTGCTAATTTCATTTGTAAGTTACTGTCCAGTTGATTATATAACCTTAGGTGCGTCATTTAGGGTAAATTGAGGATACCCCCAATCCCCAAAGATGTACGCAAAATGTCAATTACAATTTGGCAGTGCGCATGCTCAGTGCATTACACTCTATCGACCATGGTCGAAAAATCAACACGTTTTCAACTTTTGTGCTTTGCAAAAGTTTGTGACAAAAATGATGGACCAGCAAACAAACAAAACGAAACAACATCATTTTGGCCGGTTCCAAATTAACGACGAGACTTAGGCCTAATTCAAATTGTCGACATGTCAATACGTTCGATCTATATGCAACTTAATTAATAGTTAAATACAATTCGCAACTTGAGGGTTTTCAAGCAGTATATTTCCGAATGAGTGATAATAAAATTACTAGAATAACACTGAAACGAACTTGGCATGCTGACTTACCAAAAATCACAAGAGTTTGGTTCTTGGCCGCCATTTGTCGGTGCAGTTTTACCGCTCCTTTTCCGCTATTACCATGTTTAAAACGTCTGCAGTTTGCTGTTGACCGTCTTTCACGTCACCTGTATGTTGTCTCCATAGACTTATACTTTCCATAGGGCCTACTAAACTCACTGCAAGTCTACAACGCAACAGCGTAATACACTAGTCACTACTTCACTGTCTTGTTTGGTAGCGTTAGTCTTAAGTCCAACTCTTCACCGTAGGCCCAGTTTGCCAGTGTGTTCCAGCCACATGTTTTTGTCCTGTCCGTTGTCTCCTGCTGCATAAAGTTTCAAGAATATGCCTCATAATTTCCAACTTTCAAGTTACAAAATGAAAGACAATGAAAGAAAGACAAATTGAAGTGTTGTTAAACGTTCACTTAATTATCGTCTGCGCACCACCTGTGTTATACGTTGTTCAAAAGTGGCGGCGGGAAAACAGTATGAAAATCACTCGTCTTATAGAATCATCCGCGGTCGCTGACGTCAATTATCTTAAAGTGAATTTCATTCATCAAACAAACATTATCAACCAAGACATAACATTGTTTTAATATTCATACTAACTATACGACATTATTTGAGTAATTTCCCATGGAGTTTCTGACGTTAGGAAGTAGGAACTTATATTGCGGATGGAACTATATTGTCATCCCATCGATGAGTAAGTAGGCATCATCATGTATTTATTGTAAACAGCACCAGAATTTCATTGTCCGCATTATCAGGGCCGGATACGTTATTATCAAAAGTTGCAACACCAGCCCAAAAAAGGTGGGGGTGAAATAAACGCCAGACCCTGCATAAAATTAGGGGTGTTGAGATAACACAAGTTGAGCAGGGGTGTGATTTGACAAAAGTAAAATAAAAATCATGAAAATGGGTAGCGGGCCTTAGTCCTCAATTTGCTCTAGTGTACATGGACAAAGCCACCTGAACCTCCTCGATGTTTATTTGTGGAGGATTTACAGACTCTCTACATCCCCACAAACAAGCAACTGTAGGTTTTGACAAAATACAGGCTACTTCTTTCTTTCCTTGGTTCCTATGTTGGGGAGGGGTAGGATTCAAATCCAATGACCGCCCCTGAACACCCACCCCAATCCTAATCCCCATAATTCTTGCAACTATGACACACAGATTCCATGCCCTGTTGAAAGTCTGCTCTGTTGACAATACTGTCTCTGTTTTTTGCGATTACCAAAAGTGTATGGGCATTAATATGTTATAATACAAATCAAGGAAGACCAAAAATTCACGTTGTTCAGTTACAAAAATACAATTTTATTCTTCATACAAAATAATACCAAATAGGGCTTTCTGACCTATAATGTATATATTTAAACCTTGGAAAAAGAAAATAACCTACTTGCCATACAATTAGCTAATTAGGCGAATTCTTATTTCAGATACAAGGTCTTGGTGATGGTACCTTTGGGTGGTCAATAGAGTCACATGCATCCAGGGTGGACCCCCCCCCCCCCGATGAACGTGGGTAATTTTTTGTTTAATTCCCCTTTTAAAAAACTTTTTTTCTTATTAAAGAGATTGTACACCATAATGCTATCACAGCTGTAATCCATTTAAAATATGTACTGTCATGTTTTTGGTAACATCACCACCCTCACATCAAGTTACTTTTTAGATTATAATGAATTGGTACACTCCTTTTAACAGTACATTTTTAGAAAGGGAAATTTGGTTTTAGTTACCCACATTTATCCTGGAAACAAAAAGTTACGCCACTTGCAAGTGCCAATTAATTTGCTGTCAGGTAGAATAAACTTCAAAATAAATGGCTTGGCCAAATTTTGTGATACTCAAATGTCGAGCTGGTTACATTTTTGTTGGACTAGAAATCTGTAGCACTTCTATCTATCTGGGTAAAACAAAGTTAAGTTCTAGGTCTGCATACATGCAGGGTTCACAAATTGATGCATCTTGGATGCAAAATCACAGGGAGTATACACAGGTGGATCCAGCAGGTTGGGCAAATAAAATTCAATTTGGGCTGGACAGTGCCAATTTCAAAGAGCTCCTTAACAGATGTATCTGTTTAGAAAATATTTGTATTATAAAGCAAATGAAGGATGACAACTAGCCAAACCCAATATATCGTTTTGTGCCCATGAGAAGGACATAAGACAGACAAGGTTAAGCGTGTGCTTGCATCCTTTTATCGGGCACACGACGATACGATAATTATTTGGTTGGTGACCAAGCAACCCAGGGAAAAATTTCATAGAGCTGCTAAGTAGAGAATTATATGCTCAGGATATATCGTTGCTAAACATTACACCAGCCAAACTATACACATTTTGTATAACAAAACCAATGAATGAAACCTGCTTAGCAAATTCCTCTGGTAAGCAATATTTCTGCTTAGCAGATCTATTTAATTAGCCCCTGCTAGACAAAACTTTCTGCTTAGCATTTTCTTGTGCTAAATGAAAATGGCCACCTGAGTGTTGTTAGAGCTTTTGCCAAAGGGGCAATTTCATAGAGCTGCTAAGCAGAGACTTTTGCTAAGTAAATATTTGTGCTGCGCAATATAAAGCACACTACCAGCAACAATGCATACATTTTGTTTGAAAGATTGGCTGGTAACACCAAAATCTGCTAAGCAAATATTTCTGGTAAGCAATTTTATCTGCTATTAAAGCAGCTCTATGAAATTGGTCCCAGGTAAAGGGATTGTTCACCGCTGATAAAATGTCAGTAAAGGCATCTATTCTATGTAAGAATCAAGAGCTACGCAAGTGCCATGGTCGAGCGGTTTAGTGCATCGGATTTGTGTTCTGATTTGGGTTCGAATCCCAACCGCGACCGGGGTACTTGCGTCCTTCAGCAAGACACTTTACCATAATTGCTTCTCTCCACCCAGGGGTAAATGGGTACCTGTGAGGGCAGAGTTGGTTATTGTGTTTGATTAGCCCATCTGCGCTGAAATGGCAGCAATTGAGCTGTATACTCCCCAGGGAGCTGAGTTGGTTTCAGGAATGATTTAGCCTGATGAGCAGGGGTAATGATATAATGCGCCTTGAGCACCAGTTTGGTGGATACGTGCGCTATATAAGTCCACATTATTATTATTATTATTATTATTATCTGTGAAAGCTTATTTCATTGTGTCATTAACATGAAAAGAGTTAAAATGCATTCGGATTTGTTTGTATCCATTCTGACGTGGAAAACAGATGATGGCTGTTAAATTTCAAATTTGTCTAACATTTCAAGTTTTCATAAAAAAATTACAGAATGTTGAAGGGAAACATTTCACAGGATCTTAGGTACCATCCCAAACTCATCACATCAATTTTTAAATTATAATTTTGGTTATCATCAGGTAATTATCAAAGGTGTACGCTCCTAAGGTGTGCATTTGACATTTTGACAAAAGCAGGAAAACCCAACTCAATATACAATCATTTTAAGATGTATGTAGAGTATATGTAAGAAGCGTAGTCCTTCCTTGAGCCATGGGATAATCAGCAGTGGGCTGATTGCTAAGAACAGCGTTTATAGCACTAAACTTGACTGACAAATGAGGTTTTGTGAAAACCTTCTGTATGAATACAGTTGTGGTTGAACGCATTTGATCAACTGAATAAGTCTTGAATTCCTTTGCAGTCTTGAAGCTGCAAATTCTCGTCACTATTCTTGGTATTTCCACAGTTTTACTGGGTATTGAATGTAGACAATCTAATTGTTTGTAAGACAGCAATCTCAGGCATAACATTCATTTCACGAAGTCGTAGAGGTAGCGTATGACATCAAAGCTCACAGTTCTATCAGTGAGAAATGACAAAAACCAAGCTTAATATTAATATTAATTTTCTGATTAAAAGAAAATTTTCAAGAATCAAAAACACGGGTAATGCATCTTACCCAACCCAGAGAAGAAAACAAATTAAATTTTTGAATTTGGGGATTTTTAAAATGCAACCCCCATATCAAGGATTATCCCCTTTACAATGGCCCATTGGCGGAACCTGGGGGACGGGGACATGTACATTTAACATACTTTGTTTTTTTTGGGGGGGGGAAATTCCCCCTTTTTTGCCCATGTGCCCCCACATGAGACCCAGAATCTGTGCCTAATATGGCTCTTGATTAGTGTCCAATGATAAATGCAGGGGCAGGCATAGTATTAGCCAGCAATACCTTTGGGTGTCTTTTGGACACCCACTTTGCTAAATGGACACCCTGTTTTATTTGCAATACACATGCAAAAGTATTGTAAGTTAAACATTAGGACACCCTGTTTTTCAAAGAGTAATAAATTTTGACACCATATTTTCAAATCCTGGCTTACTCTGGGGGCAGGCAGGTCCAGTGTGCCTGAAAAGTGGTTGGGAGTATTGGGGTATACAGCAACAAAGGTAAACTGGGGGAGGGTGGCACACTCCCCAAAAATATGGGGGAAACAAAGAAATGCATGGTAAATTTGCATGTATGATTATAAAAAAAAGGTGCACTTAATTGTCCCTACCCTTCCTTTGCCAACTGGATCTACCAGTGGATAAATGACAGATGGTAAATGATAAATAGATGGTGAACGCTAAGTGATGAGAGGCTGTTTTAAGAATTAATTAATTAATCACAAACCTTGCAATGGAGCGAATGAACTCCAGAGACACTGTGCACTTGTACTTTGGTGTATCCAGTTGGTCATCGTGGCCTACTTGAGATAATAGCTGCAGGGTTACCAGAGAAGAGATCTGTAGGATACAAATAATACAAAGTTTGTATGTTTATTAAAAGTGCAGGCCTGGAGTTTCCCAGAAGCCACGGATCAAGTCCATTGCCTTTATTGCCCTGGTCATGGCCTTGGTGCCCCTTACAAATGCTCCCATAGACATTTTGTGATTTGACAAAAGTAAAAAATCCTGAAAAATGAGTAGCAGGCCTAGATCTCCCTTTGGTCTAGAGGCCAAAGCCCCCGAACCTCATGTATGTTTAATTGTGGAGGATTTACAGACTCTCCACATCCCCACAAACAAGCAACTGGAGGTTTTGACAAAATACAGGCTACTTCTTTCTTTCCTTTTTCTCTTCTTTTAAGAAAACTTTGAGGCAAAGAGAGATTTGTAAAAAATCCTGAAATCAGGAAAAATCCTGAGAAATTATGATCACAGGCCTGCCTTTAATCAGGAAAAGTGGCCTTGCCCCTACAAGCATGAAATTCCAGGCTTAAAACTATTTACTAAATTCACCAAATATAAGGATCCAGTTTCTGTCTGAGATCATTAAATAGTGCAGCAAAGCATCTTTTAATTTTTCTTTCAAATTTTTTTTTTTTTTGTAATTCAAGTTGATACACATGTGTTATGGTTGTATAACAAAGCTTCTGGGGACCAAACAACAAAATTCAAATGATCTTTACCTGTGAGAATATATTGGCAGTTGGAGCAACTCTGGAGTCCACTATGCTGTAAAATATAGCCATCAGTCTGTCCAATGGGAATGCCTTGGGGCCAAGGAGTTGATGGCTGGTCTGAAAAAACAAACAGTGCGATTGATCACAATTAACATAACATAAACTAACGGAAATGCCTTTGTGTATTTGTGAGCGGCAAGCAAATGCATAGAACTGTAATGTGAAGCTATGATTTTCTTATTCTGAACTGTGCATTACTTTTTGACATTTGTTAGTTCACATTCACGTCTTTACCATGACATTTTCTGTAAAAGTGTTTCAAATATTCATTGTGTATTTATGTGAAATGATTCGCAGACCTGGTGGGGGGGGGGGGCTAGGGGGTGCAGTAATAATATGAGGATTTGGCACAAAAGAAGGCTGAAAAACTGCTTTATCAGGGTATGGTTATTACGTAGATTTAATTTCTGACTAACATCTGGGGGAAAAAATCCAACATTCCAGGTCATGCACAACTGATCATCCAACCACAAACACAGAAAGGTCAGGTCATTTAAAACAACAGGTAACAGTGGGAAATTTTAAGCAAAGAACATGGGGCAAGACAAACATAAAATGAGACCAAGAAATTTTTAATACTCACTTCTTTTTTCCTGTTCACTGCACTCTTCTTAATCTTCCCATGGTGCTTTGAGAAAAACCTACGGTCACACCGTGCAGGGTTGTATGAGGCTAGATAGGCAGCGATTAGAAGATACTTGGAATAAAACGGAAGCTCTATTTGGGCCCTTGATGACAGAATGCTAGACTGTGATGGTAGACCTGGCTGGAGAGATTCACCCTGTTGGTACTTCTCCCATTGTTCACTGTCAAGGAATCAGAAATGTTTTCATAAAAGTGTCAGTGCTGAATTTGCTTCCATAAACTTGCTTCCATAATATGATAACTAACTGATCTTCCACCAAAACAATCTTGGAGGTAGGCTCCCCCCCCCCCATCACATATTAACTCATGAATGCCCAAGCAGAACCACAGTTGTGGCTCAAGAATCAACTTTTTGAAGTGCCCATGGTTTCCAAGGGTTTGTTCCTGCACATACTATTAAGATGATTAGTTCTACAATCAGTTGGCTCATTAGAAGAGCCAATAATGCATTATCAAAGCAAAGGCATACTTTGTGTTGCTGACGTGTTAGGCTCTGATAATTTCATTAATGGCTTAACCCCCTGACTCTGCCTGGGAAAATATGTTGTTTTATTTCACCTCACTGATCTTAATTCACTAACAATGCCTCATTTAGTACCTCGTCACTTCTCTCAGGTATACTGTTTGTAGTGCCTTCTTCAAGTGGGGCTCAATGTTTCTCCACAACTTGTGTGAGTCCTTCTCTGTTGCCTCTCCTTTTGTAATTGGTTTAACGTACTTTGGAAAGTTCAGTTGTGCCTGTTGAAATAATGAATATACATTTGCTTGTCAAAATTTAATGAATGGGATAAGTAGTCCAAGTTCAGGGGTTGGGCACCTCTCAGCAAATGCATATGTTTGGGCTGTTGAATCCTAGACATTGCCACGAAAATGAACATGACAGACATCACACATAGCCTCTCCATCCCCTCTCCAGCCAGAGCAAGCAAGGTAGAATCTTGTATATACCTTGTCCTTGTGGGCCCCTTTTTGCCTTGAACTAACAGGAAATAAAGTAGCACACATTATTCCTAATATACACCATCTTTGGAGGCAATTTGGTTTTGGAGGTGCATCAAGCATTGATAATTTCTTAAAATGCCCTCTGTGTTGCACGTGGTGTTTACAAGTAACTCACAGGTATGCATTAAAAAAAGTTAGCCATTGCCCATAAAGATGGCTGGTTTTCACATGAAGTGAAAAATATCTATAAGAATCCATAATTATTATTCTCCTTTGCCTGTTATCCCCATTTATTTGCCTTGTGCAACCTGCCCCTTTTCAACCCCTGCCCCTTGATCCCCACCCCTGGTAACAGGAATTAAACAGACCAAGATACTCACAAGGTGTCTAATTTCATTGAGGTCTCTACAGACCATGTAGAATATACTCATGAGCAGGTTGACATACGATGAATAAAAGTCCACAGAATATCCCTCTGGGCTATCCTTGGCGATAATCTGCAACAACTCACCTGCAAAGACACAACATGAAAATTTTAACATGGAGGGGGAGGGAGGGGGCATGTTCCCACTTTTATCACAATGCATGTATATTTACTATACACTTTCATGTTTACCCCCTTTTTCACCAAGTCTGTTCATTGCAAAAGTCATTGGCGTGACCTGGTCAGTTAAAGGTTGTTAACAAGATCTGATCAGTTCACTGCTAAAAAACTCAGGTGGGAATTTCAAAGTCATGTTAAGAACCCTCCTATGAGGAAGTAAAGGACCTCTTAGCAATGACCTGACCAGGTCACATTAAAGGGACAGTATTATCATGATCACAGCAGACTTTCAACAGGGTATGGAATCGGTGTCCTAGTTTGAACACAGTGACTGAAAATTTACTGGTAAAACTTGTAGCTTTGCATGGTGAGGATGATAAGTAAGACTAATTGCGGTGACACCATGTGGAATCTCAATTGAGTAGTAATTAGTTCTGAAAAGAACTGGAGGTACAACTCGACGTTTCGATCAGTGTGCTCTGATCGTCCTCAGGAGAAAATTTACTGGCTCATTTATGCAGCAGCAACGGTAATAGGCCCTTATCATGTGGGGTATTATTTTCTGTCACTGAGTTAATCTAAAACTAGCACTCCGATTCCATGTCCTGTTGATCGTGACGATACTGTCCCTTTAATGACCTCTAAATGAACTGACAAGATCCAATAACTGCTTTTAAGCACTGCACCAATGAGTCTAAAATGAACGGTTTCACGACTCACTCTTTGTGTAGTCTGGGAAGTGGATAATAAAAGGCTGAAAGAAGTTGGAGCCAAATCCACAGAGGAATTTCTCCCACACAATCTGGCTGAGAATGAAGACACACACATTGCATCCGGACAGCTGAGACAGGTTGAGAAATGCTGGGAGGATATTTCCATCCATGTTACGGAGACGCTCGGCTTTGTCAAGTACCTACAGTAGAGAAGTTATTTGTTCATTTAATTTCAGCTAATTTTAATTATTTGTTTAAGTTACTCCTTACTCTTATATTAATAATGCCCTCCCGATCTTTCATTATATATTACTGCTGTGTAGTTACACCATGCTGCCTTGTCTCATTAGTGTCTGTCCTGTCTTGTTTATGTGTAGGTAACATTAATATATTTCTCTGTGTGTGTAATTTATGCATCTAGTTGTATTACAGTTGTATTAGCTCAGTTAAATTTCTACACACATTATTTTTGGGGGTCTCTACTCGACAAGCTTGCTTTTTGGAGACCTCCACCACTTAATCACCTTTGTCACATTGGCCTTTCGTTTATAATTACATGTATTATTGTTTAACTGATTTTGTTTTTTTTATTGGCCTTATATCTTAATTTGTTGTGTTCTGATTGAGTGGAAAATAAACTGAAACTAATGAAACTAATGAAAAAAATGGAATCACTAGTTCAAACACAGGTCAAACATGAACAATGGCTTCGAAATAATTACACTGAGGTTCATGCATATGGGACCTGCTTTGTCCTGGTTTTGTAGAAGCGGGTCTTGCATGTGTTTTTTAAATTTCTTGCTGCTTTCGGTTTTTTCTGCATTTTAATGTGAACTATTAGTTGTGAATGTGCTAACAATGCATTTGGATAGCTTTCTGTGCCATTATTAAGATTTGCGTTTGAAAGTGCTGTGTTTTTTAAAATTTCAAAAATCTAGGCAAGACTCACAATATATACTGTTTGGTCCTGAATTCCTCTCTCCTCAATCGTCTTCCTCAACAGTCTAACAAACATGCTCATGTTCTCGCATCGATTCAAGCTGCAATAGTTATTCTCAGGAAGAGGCTCGTGATTGGCCACCTGGTCCAGAATACTGTCCAACAGCTGTCGAGAGGTCTGACATTCTATACAGTTGACGATAGCATGAGGTAAAGACATTGTCTTCAAAAGCGTTGAAATGACAAGGGTTTTTCCAGTTGCTCCATGGCCATATATAAACACCGAAGGGTAAGATGGCTGTGATGGCTGCAAAGAAACAGATTATAACATTTCAGAATAATAAAATAAAGATACACAGGGGTACAACACTGTCACACATAATAAAACAGGATGCGGCCTCCATTGCCCCATCCTGTTATTGGGGCAGTGGGGGGGTATATTAAAAAAAGACAACAAATTTACAACCCACAACAATGCAGAGTATAAGAATGGGTACTTGCAAGATCAAATTAAGTTCTCCCACACATACCTCTCCAATAAGAGACAGCAACAGTGATGTTTGTTTCTGGCGGCAAATGACCTTCTGGTTGAGGTCATTACGTCTGGAATCAGCTTCACTGTCTGCCATTTCTAAAACCTGCAATGAAAAATATAATGTTTTTATTGATAAATACAATCATACATCATACTCCTCTTGATGTGAGATAATGAAATTAACTCATAGGAAATCAGGGGCCACTTTCATAGAGCTGCTAAGCAGTGAAATTTGCTAAGCAAATATTTTTGCTAAGCAACATCAAACTGACCACCAGCCAAAATGCATACATTTTGTATGAAAAATTTTTGGCTGGTAACTAACAAAATACACCAAGCAAATATTTCTTTTTTCCTGCTAAGCAACTCTATGAAATTGGCCCAGATTCGAGATTGATGGAATATTGAAAATCAGTTTGGGGGTTTGGAGTCTATAGTATAAGTCTGTGGTTTCCCCCCCCCCCCCCAAATTTTTTTTTTTAAATCATCTGTCATCTGGTCAACTTGTCCATTCCTGTGTTCATGTTCTTGGCCTGTTTTCTGTACAAAAGCCTTGGCTTCCAGAATATGCTTCCATGATTACAGGCCTGGAATTTCACAGAGGTCATGGCCTTTGCTGCCCTAATCTTGGCCTTGGTGCCCCTTGAAAATGTTCCCATAGACATTCCGATATTCTAATGGAAGTTTCCTAAATTTACTCAAGGAAACTTTCCTTGCCCTGACGAAAATGAAATTTCATGCACGAATTGTTTTTTCTTGCTTCCATATATACTTACTTGGAAAACTGAAATTATACATATTTCCTTTATTCTAATTATGTAAATTTTCCATAAATGGAATTAAAGAAATAAACATAATTTAATTTGAATTTGAAATTTGAACAATTAATAGATAATCTAGTCATAATCCATGCTGGGGGGGGGGGGGGGTGGCGAGGAAGCATGAACCAAAAAAACAAGAATTTCAAACAAATCAAATCAAAAATGAAGTCATAAATTCATGAAGTGGACTCAACAATACTCAAAACCTCTATACACCACAAATAAGTATACACTGTACATGAACTGCATCAGTTTCACCTCAATGAAATTTAAAGGGAAGGTACAAATTACTACCTAGCAGATGTTGACTTGTGACTCAGAATCCCACTCGAGTCCGATACGAGTATTTTTTAGTGACTTATACTATAGACTCGGACTTGAGTCACCATGTACAACGGCTCGGACTCGACCCTTGTTGGGACTCAGACATGGACTCATACTCAAGGTTTGCGACTCAGACTTGGAGGCAAAATGGCCTTTTCAACCTGAAGAACCATTTTTAAACCCAATGAAGATTACTCAATGTGAGTAAAATGGCCTTGTACAAATGCGAATTAAAATCTTTTTTACATTAAAAAAGTTACCATTCACACGATAAGATCTGATCAAAATGGTGGCTGAATCACCACAGGGAAAAAAAATTGTTTAAACTTTTGATTCTGAGTCCAGTAACAGTATTAAAGGGGCAATATCGTCATTGTCATAATCAACAGGGCATGAATCGGAATAACGTTACTTATTTTAGATTAACTCAGTGACTGAAAATAAAACTTCACATGATTGAATGATAAGGTTATATTACCATTGCTGCTGTGTATAAATGAGCTAGTATTTTCAGTTACTGCGTTCATAGGACACCGATTCCATGCCCTAGTGTTAGTGTTGACAGTCTGCTCTGATTGTAATGATACTGGCCCTAAATTTAACATAATTCTAAAAGTTTCATATAAAGACTCGTGACCGGTCAGTCCGTCTTAGTCTCGATCAACCTTTGTGACTTGTGACTTGGACTTTTAACAGTGACTGGTTTTGGAAACAATTTGTGCACATTTTGTGAGACGCTGGTCATTGTCGTCTGCTAAAATCACATGCATAATAACACATGTAATGAAAAATACTACTAAGTACTATTAACGATAGCACACAGCAAATCACAAGAAGTGTGGGTGATGCCTAACGCTACCTCGAGTGAGGAACACAACGGATCTGGATATAGGGAGATGAGTGACTCAGCAAAAATAACAGTAGTTCAATTTGTTCTTTATGATCGAGCCGCAACACGGTGTGATCACAGGCTGAAAATTGCAAAGTCACGTCACCCATCACCGGCACCGCACCTGGAATTGACGTGTGCAAATACACTAGATATAGAGCTAGCTAGCGATTATTGCAGAGCTTTCACGTACACTGCACTGACAGACTGTGGTACTGTGTCCAAATTCAGATACAAGGATAGTCCACTTTAAAGTTGCAGAAGGATGGCGTACATTTTGTTGTTGTTGAAATTTTACATGTCAGATATTATTTATCTGGGTTTTCGGTTTTTTTCATTTCATTTTATGATGTTTTGATGTTAATATGTGTGGAGGTCCAAGTATAAAATGTAAAACTCAAAGAAAAAATAGCCATGTGTGACTTCTGTTTTTTCGCACAATTTACACCGAGTGCTAGTGCCACTCTAATGATTACATCATGCACAATTGCTAAATGGTCATATATCTATAAATGGTCACGCATGCATTCATTCAAGTCTAGCAGTCACTAGACTGTACTGTGCGATTTAGCAAGCTCGATCTAGGTACGGTCAAGAGCCGGAGATCGAGCGCGAGAGCGCTAGCGCAGCTAGCACATGTAGCTGAGTCGAGTATCCATGATGAACTGACCTTGCTCTATGCTTTGCTTGATCCCCTGTGCCTGGCAGATGG
This sequence comes from Zoroaster sp. YZ-2022, assembly GCA_029582265.1. NCBI lineage: Eukaryota > Metazoa > Echinodermata > Asteroidea > Forcipulatida > Zoroasteridae > Zoroaster > Zoroaster sp. YZ-2022. Next base: position 23,623,643 of record CM055820.1, read on the forward strand.
AAATAAGATAATAAGGTAGGCATAATTTAGCTCATACCCTGTATTGCAGAACTGTGGACATCAACAAATGTATATCCTTGGGCCAATACACAGGACTGCCTCCAGTTCTTTTCAGAACTACCGTTAACGTTAATTATTTTAGGGCCAGTAGTAGTAGGCCTACTACTATAAGTAATACTTATTACTAGTAGTATTAGTAATACCATGGAGGAAGGAAATACATATTTCCTTCCTCCATGGTAATACTAATACCATTCCTTCCTCCATGGTAATACTATACTATTACTACTAACTAGTAGTAGTACTACTACTACTAGCAGTAGTTAGTATCCTAAATTTACCCTAAATGACGCACCTAAAGTTATAATCAACTGGACGGTAACTTACAAATGAAATTAGCAGTTTGGTGTTTGTTTGTTTCAGTGAAGGATTCTCTTGTAAAATGCGGAATTTCAATGCATGATCATACGCGTGGACGTCTTGAGCGCCGTTTTTTGAGACGCACAGAATTGTAGTCATCAGAAAATTGATAATGACTCACCCCAAACTGTTAAAGTTTATCACTGTTTATGGGGGGCACAGAAAATGTACACAAGAAGAAAAACAGTTGAATCATGCTTCATCTTATTCCAGATGGTTGTAAAATTGTTTTTAATCTTGAAAATAAAAATATTGTTTTCGATTTTTAAAATAAAATGGTATAATTTGGAGAAGCTCTCAAAACTTTTAATCAATATTCTTGAAAGACCAATAAAATGGAAGGTGGTTAAAATTTTTGCAAAAAGTACTTTAAAACTTTGAAATGTGTAAAAATGCTGTTAACATTTTGTCAAATAAAAGATTTCTTTTCATAACCATGATATTAATGTTTCATTTTCTCAATAATTTTCCACTACCGTCGAAATAAACACCAACAAATTAAGTAGTCTTCGTTCGCTTCTTCTATAAGGAATGGGTCCATTTTGAAGATCAGTATTTCTTTAAAAAGTCATTGCAAATGCAAAGCATTAATATATTTTGGTTTCCACAGACAACAGCTTGTTGACAGCATAGAACAATAAAATCACAGATGTTCGTGAAAAAAAATTGAGATCATGTAAATCTCTTACTATTTGTATCTAGTAAAATCAGTGGTTAAACAACTTTTTCCACTTTCACAAGCACTAACTTTCCAGTAAATCATACAATTTCACTATAATTTTTATTTCTGTAACAAGCACGACTTAGATAAGTTTATGCAACCAGTAATACGCCACAATTTTGTAAGTTTTCCGAGAAATGCTAAGCCAAAAGTAGGTGCGTCATTTCATGAGTGCGGCGAATTTCGTACATTGACGATACTACTCTCTGTACTCAATTGAGAATTTCAAATCGTGTCACCGCAGAAAGTCTTTACTTCCCTCCATATCCTTGGCCCTAACCTTAATTGGCCTAGGCTGCATGTACAAAAAAAAAGCGATTTTTCTTTTCAACTGATACTAGTGATAGTGATAATTATTACAATCTAAAACTTTTTGATAAGGCTAGGTAATCTTGCCCAAGGCCAAGCAGACACTTTTGGCATAAAAATTTTAATCTGTCATTCTGGAATAGCTCACTTTCATGAAATTTTCTAAACATTTTTTCAATTAAAAAAAAAAACAATAATAATTAATATTAAAATTTAAGCAAAATTACTCATCTCATAATAGCAAACTTCATGCCAAAATTGTCTGCTCGGGCAAGCCACAGTGGGCATTAGAGGACATGGGGCCAAAATTTGACCATCTTAAAATGCTTTAAAACTGCTTTTGTTAGATAGGGAAGACTCTGGGGGTCATTTTGCTCTTTAGATCACCTCTCTAGCTCTTCAGGAACCATATTTATTGCATTTTAAAGATCAGAAAAACAAGACGTCAAAACAAGCTGTAGGCCTATATCTTTTGATAGTTTCTACTTATCCTTTAGGCATTTATTGGTCATAATATGTCAAATTTAACCTAATTTCAGGTCAGAAGTACACAATTCTTTTTGAAGATTTTTATAAAAATTCGCCCAAAATTCAAGTGATTTTTAAGGGCAACCAGATAAAAAGTGACAATACTTTTTTTGCCACACTCCGCCACAGTTGTGGATACTTTTAAAATGATTATTGATGTGTTTTGAACTAAATATAAAAGAATTGTTTTAGGCTACCTTGCAGTTTTTGAGAAAAATATTTTTAAAGTTGCAATATCTCCAAAATGAGCAGTCTGATGATCTCTAAACATGTTTAAAACAACTCCTAGGGCAAAATTACCCCCTAGGGGGCTATCTTAGGCGTAAAATTGAAAATTAGTCTCACGTCCCCCTTTACCCCTAAACGCCCCACTGTGCAAGATAACCTAATCACAATATTTTAGATTGTAATAATCAGCAGATCAAAAGTTGAAAAATTACTCCTTTTTTGTACATGTGGGGATAGGGCCAAGGATACGGAGGGAGTCCACTTTATTGGCCCTAGGTATATTGGGGCTAATCCTCTATTTACCCTAATTGACACACCTAATAAGGTTATATAATCCATCTGGACGGTAACGTACAAATGAAATTAGAAGTTTGGTGTTTCGGTTGAAGGTATCTCTTGTAAAATGCTGAATCTCAATGCGTGATCATACCCGTGGACGTCTTGAGTGCCAGTTTTTAAGACGCGCAGAATTGTGGTCATCAAAAAATTGATGTTGGTACACACACCCCAAACTGTTTAAGTTTGGGCACAACAAGTACCCAAGAAAAAAGAATCATGCTTCATCTTATTCCAGATGGTTGTAAAATTGCTTTTAATCTTAAAAATCTCAAATCGTGTCACCGCAGAAAGTCTTTACTTCCCTCCATATCCTTGGCCCTAACCTTAATTGGCCTAGGCTGCATGTACAAAAAAAAGCGATTTTCTTTTCAACTGATAATGATAATTATTACAATTTAAAACTTTTTGATAAGGCTAGGCAATCTTGCCCAAGGCCAAGCAGACACTTTTGGCATAAAAATTTTAATCTGTCATTCTGGAATAGCTCACTTTCATGAAATTTTCTAAACATTTTTTCAATTAAAAAAACCCCAATAATATTAAAATTTAACCAAAATTACTGATCTCATAATAGCAAACTTCATGACAAAATTTTCTGCTCGGGCAAGCCACAGTGGGGCATTAGAGGACATTGGGCCAAAATTTGACCATCTTAAAATGCTTTAAAACTGCTTTTGTTAGATAGGGAAGACTCTGGGGTCATTTTGCTCTTTAGATCACCTCTCTAGCTCTTCAGGAACCATATTTATTGCATTTTAAAGATCAGAAAAACAAGACGTCAAAACAAGCTGTAGGCCTATATCTTTTGATGGTTTCTACTTATCCTTGAGGCATTTATTGGTCATAATATGTCAAATTTAACCTAATTTCAGGTCAGAAGTACATGTACACAATTCTTTTTGAAGATTTTTATAAAAATTTGCCCAAAATTCAAGTGATTTTTAAGGGCAACCAGATAAAAAGTGACAATACTTTTTTTGCCACACTCCGCCACAGTTGTGGATACTTTTAAAATGATTATTGAAGTGTTTTGAACTAAATATAAAAGAATTGTTTTAGGCTACCTTGCAGTTTTTGAGAAAAATATTTTTAAAGTTGCAATATCTCAAAAATGAGCAGTCTGATGATCTCTAAACATGTTTAAAACAACTCCTAGGGCAAAATTACCCCCTAGGGGGCTATCTTAGGCATAAAATTGAAAATTAGTCTCACGTCCCCCTTTACCCCTAAACGCCCCACTGTGCAAGATAACCTAATCACAATATTTTAGATTGTAATAATTAGCAGATCAAAAGTTGAAAAATTACTCCTTTTTTGTACATGTGGGGATAGGGCCAAGGATATGGAGGCAGTCCACTTTATTGGCCCTAGGTATATTGGGGCTAATCCTCTATTTACCCTAATTGACACACCTAATAAGGTTACATGTATATAATCCATCTGGACGGTAACGTACAAATGAAATTAGAAGTTTGGTGTTTCGGTTGAAGGTATCTCTTGTAAAATGCTGAATCTCAATGTGTGATCATACCCGTGGACGTCTTGAGTACCAGTTTTTAAGATGCGCAGAATTGTGGTCATCAAAAAATTGATGTTGGTACACACACCCCAAACTGTTTAAGTTTGGGCACAACAAGTACCCAAGAAAAAAGAATCATGCTTCATCTTATTCCAGATGGTTGTAAAATTGCTTTTAATCTTTAAAATATTTGTTTACATTTTTTAAATAAAATGGTATAATTTGGAGAAGCTCTTAAAACTTTTAATCAGTTATCTTGAAAGACCAATAAAATGGAAGGTGGTTGTAATTTTTGCAATTTTTGTAATTTTTGAAACTTGAAAATGTGTAAAAATGCTGTTAACATTTTGCCAAATACATGTAATAGCTTTATTTTCATAACCATGATATTTTTTTTTCTCAAAAAATTCCACTACTGACGAAGTGAACATCAACGAAATCAAAGTAGTCTTTGTTCGCTTTTTCTATTTAAGAAACAACATGTTCATTTTGAGGATACATATTTCAATAAAAATAAAAAAATGCAAATGCAAAGCATTCATATCTTTTGGTTTCCACAGACAACAGCTCGCTGACAGCGTAGAACAATAAAATCACAGATGTTCATGAAAAAAATTTGAGGTCATCATGTACATTTAGCAAAATCAGTGGTTAAAAAACTTTTTCAACTTTCACAAGTACTAACTTTCCAGTAAGTCATACAATTTCACTATGGTAGAAATTAGCCCTAGAATGGGGCTATGTATTGTACAGTATTCAGCAATTTCACATGGCATGAATAATCAGCTTTGATTGGTCAATATGTAATGGAGCAGAGCTTAATGGATTGGTCTATTGTTCCTTGATGAAGGGCACTTCTATTAGAAAATCAAAATGCCTATATGGTAAAATTGCAAAGGCACCAAGACCAGGACTCGGTGAAATTTAAGATCTACTTTGATACTTTTGCAAAATATGTCTTCTCCTTCCTCCATTTAAGAATGGCCACCAACCTGTGAAAGTGCCCACATTTGTGAAATTTATGAAAGTGTTAACACAAATTTAGGGAAATTCAATCAAACTAAAGTCAGAGCACTATCTAGTCTGAAAAGTTAAACCTCCTGAGCTCAGGGAAAGTCTTGAACAGTATGTACAACAAAATCAAGTTCTTAGTTTTACATTAACCCTCATACTGTTTCAAACCATTCAAACCATTCAAACCATTTGAAACCATTCAAAATTTCCACTTAGCAAAATGCCCATTGGTTTTGTACACACATGGTGATACCATTTGAACAGTGTTGGTAGCAAGCTTTCCATTCAAATCCATTCAAATGCATAGAGGGTCCATTGATTCACCACTTACATGTAGAAGTATCCAAACAAGGTTTTGTATAATTAGCTGTACTACCATTTGGAAAGATCCAAACAAGGTTTTGTATTAGCTGACCTACCATTCAAAACCATTTGGGGGAATCAATACTGTACACAGTTATTTCACCATTCAAAACCACAAAAGCGAATGGTTTCAAATGGTGGATCAACTTGTATGAAAAAGGTACCAGAAGTAGGAGGGTTAATGTGTGACTTATGGTTTGAAAAGCATCACCAAGTTTTTGTTTTAATACTTCATCTGTAGTAGTGTTAATAATGGTTACAGTGCATCTAAATGTAGGTGTATACTTCATTACATGTATGTCCCCTGTTTATCATTTTGCAGTTTTCTGAGAAGTTCCAATATCCCCATTTAGTTCACAATGGATCAAGAACAGACTGTACATGAGAAGTTCAACTGGTATTGTGGAGTTAACAACACAGAGACTCTGGACAACTTCAAATGGGACCTGAACCACACCCTCTATAATACCTGCTTCACTGATCTCATCTACACTGTACCCCATCTCGTCTTCATCATCCTCGGCATTTTGGTGTTGTTTGTTATCGGATGTTGCACAAGAACACGGAAGGAGAAATACCATTTTCTCATTCAGTATCCTGGGCACAATCTACGATGGGTGATTAACTTTATTTTCTTCTCGCTCACTCTGTGTGAGCTTGGAGAAAGCATCTTAAGTGACGTGGATGTGTATCGTAATGAGCCAACGAGACCCCATCTGTACATTCCAGCTGTGCTGGTTCTAGTAGCTGCTATACTTACGATGGTCTATTATACCCAGATGGAGGTATGGAGCCGTAAACACATGTCATGGCTACTGTTGGTCTACTGGATGGCAGCATTGGGTGGGGAGGTCGTCAGGTTTCTCCATTTTTATCATGACTTAAACGGCTTGGATTATACCCTTTTGCGAGTCGATCTCAACATTGTGGCCATTGGGATTTACTTTCTATTCCTGTTGTTGGAACTTAATGTCATCAGGATAAAGGTAAGTTTCTTATCTGTAGGAATTTGGTTTCGGAATTGAAAAAGAAATTTATGATGTTAACATAAGCAATTACATTCAAATTAATACTAGACATACTGACACTGTCAAATTTTATCATCAGAGTTCGAGAACAAATACTTTTCAACAATCGCATTTTATTAGGTTTCCTAGAATATGGGATAGTTTACCTGTAGGTGTTAAGGATCAGATTATTTTTGGTTGTATACCTTTCATAAATGCTTTAACCAGTTCACGTCGGGAATATATATTTTTTTCCGGTCCCCCGTGCGGGTTTATTTTCAGTGAAAAATCAGAAAAAATTTCTAGCCATTAATAATTTTTTTTGTCAATGAAACTACATGTAAGTCCGGACACCCAAATAAACACCTTTACTCATTGACATTTCGAGAATTAAATGGCTAGTTTTTAAAATTACGGTTGTGTTTGTTCAGCACAATTAGACCGTTGGCAAGCTCCGATGCAATGGCCTATTAGCGACCAGCGCCCGGTCGAACAGACGGCATACCCGAAGAAAGAGGAATGGATATAAACAATGGATATAAATCCGTCTTTACAAATTCTTGGCTGGTACGTCAAAGGAACAGGTCTTGGATAAAGGGATTACGCAAAAATCAACAAAAAGAGTGAACTTGTTCATTGTTTGCAGTGCCTTTTGTCCGGGGCCACCGAACTGTGACCCCATGGACTCCGAGAAACGATTGCGTCTATACAAGTCAGCCGCCACGACGGCACGCCACATGTGGCGTGTTGACAAGTCTCCCGGTAACACACACAAAAATCGGAATGCGCGTTTAGATGCTCTCCGATCCGCGGTTCAAAAAAAAAATGCGTGTATACACGGCCTCCGACGCGAACTGGTTAAGAAAACATCTTTTAACTCCTGGTGTAAGTACTGCTTTGCCAAAATAATGAAAATTTTTAAACACTTTCAAACAAATTTTTATAGACTTGCCTTTAATGTTTAATTTGCATAATTTTTATTTTATTGTTTGTTTGGTTTGCTGGCAGTACTTTAAGGAGATCCACTTGATTGTGATTCAGCTCGCATTTGGTAATCCTACAGGGGGTACTATCAACTGGTTTTATTTTGTATAATTGTGTCTTGTGTAATCATTGTATCATTTGAACATGTTTGCATTTTTAATGTTTGTTTGGTTTTGTAACTGCCTTTTTCGTATCCTGTGAAATAATAAATGAAATTAAATGAAACCAAACTATAACATCTACATGTAGAAATGTACATGTACAAATGTACATGTACAGTGCACTTGTTGAGTATATAAAATGAATAGCCACAATTGAAAAAAACAAGTGAAATTTGTAAGCATGTACAGAATTTGTTTGTTTTCTTATTTGATTTTCCGTTTTATTATTTTGAGTGCTTTAATCTTATGGAAAAAGTGTGACTTTGATAGTTGAGGAAATGTAAAATACATACATGTACAAATTTGCCCTATGTACTGTAACAAAAATGTAAAACCTTTGTATATCATTATCAATAGTGGAGCTGTTTATTAACAAGGTGTGTAGGCTGCTCAGTGCAACAAGATCACTAGCTAGAATAATACTTTTTGTTCTCTGTTAAGGGCATTTTGTTACATTGAGTATTTTAGGGTTAAGCTTGTGCTGTGATGATTTGTCAAAAAGGTTGACATTAATGTTTTATAATTGTCTTTCTTTTATCTCCAAGATCTTCAAGTGTTGTACTGAGGAGGAGGAGTTTCCAGAAGACCTCAAGAAAGATGACATGCGTTACATGCAGGGTTACACCAGCCTCTTGTCAGCCGCCTTGTTCTGGTGGCTCAACTGGATCTTCAAGAAAGGTTACAAGAACGCTCTTGAACTGTCAGACCTGGGAAGTCTGTCGGAAATCCATACCACAAAATATCAGAGGGACAAATTCACCAAGGCCCTCGCAAAGGAGCAGGTAACCATGTATTTCAATGAATTCATCACAGTCAAGTTTCAAAATCTTTGATTCATATTCTTAAATGTACTTTTTTACAAACTTGCTCAAAATGACATACTGAAGAAAAACAAGAAAATGATTTCAAAGGGATATTAGGAGCAACTTAAGTATTAAAACTACAATAAATCTAGCAAAAAAAATTTAATAATAATAATTACAAACTTTATACATGGATTTTAAAGTTTCTTTGAAAATGAATTTATAGATATATTTGTTCTCCCAACAGGCCCGAGTCAAGGCAAACAAAAAACCTCTTAGCCTGTATCGTGTGTACATCAGAGCATTTGGTGCTCGCATCTTACTTGGTGGGTTTGTCAAGATTGTTGGGGACAGTTCCACGTTTGTTCCACCCCTAGCATTAGCAGGTGCTATCAGTTACGTCACAGGTATTTTCTATGCCAACGGCACCGCAGAGTATGAATATGTAAGTTGAACATAATTTGTTTATGTAATGTGAACATTTCTTGTGAGTTATATACAATTATATACTTTTGCTATTTTTGTAATAAATGGAGAATTTAAGTACAATGTAGATAATTAATAAACCAATGACGGTTCACCAGATAACGAACAGAAATAGAATATCAGGATCCTCATGTTATTAATAATAATAATAATAATAATGTATAGATTTATATAGCGCACGTATCCACCAACTAAGTGGCGCTCAAGGCGCATTATATTATTATCCCTGCTCATAAGGCTCATAAGGCTCATAAATCATTCCTGAAACCATCTCAGCTCCCTGGGGAGTATACAGCTCAATTGCTGCCATTTCTAGCGCATAGAGAGCAAACCATCTCTGCCTTCACAGGTACCCATTTAACCCCTGGGTGGAGAGAAGCAATTATGGTTAAGTGTCTTGCTCAAGGACACAGGTGTCACGGCCGGGGCTCGAACCCACACTCTGCTGCTGGCAACACCAGAACTTGAGTTCAGTGCGCTAGACCACTCGGCCACGACAATCCACTTTTCGTGCATTATACAACACTGCCTCTAAAATATTTGCTATTAAATGGTATTAACCCTTGTATACATGCAGTCTCCAAAATGCCACAAAAACAAAAACTGCTAAGTACACAATGCTTTTTCTATGCATGCCTTAAAATATTGCATACTGTACACAAGAATGGTACATGGATACCCCAAAATGCCCCTGGGTCTTTGACAAAAACAAAGTGTTCTGACACAGTATGTGTATACCCCCAAGTTACTGCACTGGTTTATTTCAAGTTAACCTTGCAATGAAACAAAGCAGGTGGCTGCTTCAGTTTACCTCATCTCTCTGAAGAGCCTTGGGGTATGCCATTAATCTTTAGATAAGAAAGTGTGTACCTCAAAATGGTTGTGACATTTTGAAGTACAATGTATGGGTCGACTTTGTAAAGAACAACACTACAACACTGATAATAGGATGGTTAAGTTAAGTAAATTACATGTGCACAAAAACCTCATGCTAAATTAACTTCAGAGACAACTTCAACTCAAAATTTCACCCATATTTGATCTCAGACCAAGTACATCACTGGATCAGACTTCTTAAGGAATGGTTTTGTGCTGATCATTATCATGTTCTGGTCAAATATCGTCAAGTTAATGTCCCAGCAAGGCCACTACCACATTGTCATCACAGAGTCTGCTCACATCAAAGTTGCCCTACAGGTAAAAATGTAGCTCATCAACTCCTACACACTATTTAAAACAAAATTTTGTCCTAAACTGGTCGGGCTCCCACAGAAATATCTGATATGGTTGGTAATCACTTAAGGACAATTAGTCAATGATAGTACAATAAAAAATGCAAATCTTATTTACATACTACCGGTGTGCGAGTAAGAATTACAAATTTTAAGGAGTGCTGGGTGAAATGGTTTTTTCGTAATTTTGAGAATAAACAAAAGGCATTCAGTTTCACCTGAAACAGAAAATGTATCAAACATCCTAAAAATAATTATCTTTCCTGATTGTGTTCTGATTTTTAACATCAAAACTAAAGTATCAAAATATTTAGATCTATAACACTATTGTAACTCAAAAATGTATTGACTGTTATTACCTTATTATGTGGAGCATTATTTTCAGTCACTGGGTTAATCTAAAACTAGCACTCTGATTCCATGCCCTGTTGATCATGACGATATTGTTCCTTTAACCCTCGAGCTATAGCTGCACTTTAGTTGCTGTAGAGGTCAAAATCAGTCAACTGATGTGCACACAGGGGCAGTGTTGACTGTTTTTTTATTGTCATTTTGTCCACCAATAACAATATAAGACAATGCCTCTACCAGTCAAAAACAGTGGACTCATTTTGACCTCGAAATGTACTTACTACATGTAAGGTTTGACATTGTTCAACTTTTAAGTGCGTTAGATATACCTTAAGTAAGACTAATTGCGGTGACACCATGTGGAATCTCAATTGACTAGTAATTAGTTCTGAAAAGAACTGGAGGTACAACTCGACGTTTCGATCAGTATGCTCTGATCGTCCTCAGGAGATATACCTTGGCAAGTATATAAACATTTTGACTGATTTTTACCCTTGCAGTCATAGAAGGGTTAATTATATTATGGGAAACCTGTAAATGAATGAGCTTACTTTCAGTGGCGGCGCTACGGGGGGGCAAGGGGGAAAAATGCCCCCTGGTTATTTTTTTTGCCCCCCCCCCCCCAATTTGCCCCCTGCCCCCAATTTTTTCCCCGATGGTAAGTCAATACTTTTTCAGCAGTACAAAATTACATTAAAGATTAATGTTTGTCCCCCTTAAATTTAAGCTTGACCCCCCCCCCCCCCCCCCCACCCCCAGTTTAACAGGTCTGGTGCCGCCGCTGCTTACTTGCGATGCATGCACTTAAATGTGGGTACTGTAGTCAAGAATCAATGACGTACATGTAGCACCATAAATTCATTATTTTGATTAATAAGTTTGTCATTATCATCTATGTATTATGTACACAGGCGGCTATTTATGACAAGTCGCTGCGTCTGTCCAGCTACACCATGACTGGGGGCACTATGACAATGGGTCAGATCACCAATCATATGTCGGTAGATACCATGAACGTCCTCAACGCAACACAGTGGGTCCACTATGTGTGGTCAATACCTTTTGTAGTAAGTACATGTATGCTTCAAGTGAACAGTGTGTTTGTTAAATCATCATAGCCCTCTTGCAGTAAAAATAAACCCAGTGTCTTGATGATATAAGCACTTGTAAGCGCAATGGTACATCACGCATGTGTACCGTAATTTCCTGCGTATAGGACGCTCGGTGTATAAGGCGCATTACCCCAGAATCGGGGGAATGTGATTAAAGTGTCAACGTACAAGGCGCACCGCCGTATAAGGCGCACCATGACCGCTCAATATATAGTGCAGTGCATGCCAGAAGCGCTATAGCACGACCATGCCGCCGCCACCACCACGCCGCGTCGCACTAGGAAAGTAGTCTGGTTGCGCCCAAGTGATCCAGCGGTGTTGTGCGTAATACACTGTGATTAATAATAGAGGTGAAAAACAGACACGGCAAAAGTTGACAACCTTGCACACATCGCATAGAGACTTAGTCATTAGAAAGCGTTGTAGATAAAAATGCGCGATCGTGTACGATGTTGGGCATGCTATTTTTAGAAACAGGGGATTTCTGCTTTTGGTACGACACACGTGAGGTCTTTCGTGAGTATTATTTACGGTGAATGAATGCATGAAAATCTTGCGCTAACGACCTTCATTGGAAAACACGGCCGCTTTGTTAGGTTGAGGTCCACCGAAAGTTACACAAGCGGTAATCATCACTTTGATCTCAAGCGACACCAGATAAGGCGCACCGTTAGATAAGACGCAGTGACGTTTTCGTACCTTTGAAAGTCAGATAAGCCGCGTCTTATACGCAGGAAATTACGGTACTTCTGCTGATGGTCACTGGAGATATTCCACATGCATGCACATCAACTGCCATATATGCCAAATGCAACGCACTATCGCTGCCCTATCAATCTAACTACATATGCCCTCATCAGCTCATGCATGGTACAAATACTAACTCAAGTTCATGACTTGGAGAAAATTTACTTGATGACTTGATGAAAAGGGCAAGTTGTGAACACAGGAAACACGACTGTAGTGCAGCATAAAAATGCATTGCTTGCCTAAGTTATCAAATATAGAAGCCAGCCAGATCATGCATTTTGTAAAAATAATTTATACTTGTCTTTTCTGTTTCAGCTATCGGGTTACCTGATCATTCTGTACTCTCAGCTGGGAGCAGCTTCCCTGATTGGCTCTGTGGTCTTTTTCGTTACAATACCACTCCAAGTTGTCATAGCGAGACAGACGGCCAAGTACCAGAAATCAACCATGGTATGTTAAACCTAACCCCCCCCCCCCCCCCCAATGAATCATTTTTGTTTAAGTAATAAGAATAAAAATAGTTAAATTTTATATGTGTGTAGCACATTCCACATAGACTTATGTCTCAACTCTCTTTACATTACTGCCCCTGGTCATTGGGCTAACATCATTCCTGTAATTTAGCTCGTTGGAGTATACAGCCCATTATTTGGAACCTCTTTTGGGCGCTACAGGGCTAATTTAACACAACCATCTCTACCCTAATAGGTACACAATTATACTCCTAAGTAAAGAGAAAATATTAGTACAGAAGCAGTAGTAATCATCCGCCGTGCCCATTATCTGTATTTAATATGGATGATACAGGCATTGGGATTCAGGTGATCATTATGCAATTTTCAGGATAAAGTCAAAGTTCAATCTCGGGGAAAACATTGCGGCCGCACGGCTAGTATCCGGCGTAATTAACGAGCCTCAAAGCGTGACGTCAGATCTTCAGGCTAGCTTGCTAGTTCCAGGGGCCAACTTTGAAAACTCACCTTTTTGTACAAGCTTATAATGAATGTTAATTTTGTGCATTTTGTTTCATGTATTTATCTTTGTTTATCTAATGTTCCATATCTTTGTGTCTTTTTCATTATCACCAGCGCCTCGGATTAGGTTTCTAGATAGATGGCGCTTTATAAGTTTCCATTATTATTATTATTATTATTATTATTATTATTATTATTATTATTATTATTATTATTATTATTATTATTATTATTATTATTATTATTATTATTATTATTATTATTATTATTATTATTATTATTATTATTATTATTATTATTATTATTATTATTATTATTATTATTATTATTAGCTGCTAAGCAGATAAAATTGCTTACCAGAAAGATTTGCTTAGTGGATTTCTGTGGTTACCGGGCAAACTTTCTTACAACATATATGACATAAAACACAATAAAGGGGGCCTTTGCATCCATCACGTTAGCAGTTTTTCCAATGGTTGTTATTTATTTTTAAGTACCTGAAACCGACCAAAAAGTGTTTCAACATGTGAATGGATATGCAGGCTTATACTAGAACTAATTTGAGTTGATTTATTTTATTTTTTTATTTATTTTTTTAACCTCAAATTTCCATAAAAATTGGACGGAAAAGTTACCTCACTTTTCCGTCCATTTGTTGATGGAAATTTTTGGGTAATTAAAAAAATAATAGTAATAATCAACTCAAATTATCTTTAGGATAAGCATGCATGTCTATTCGAATGTTGAAATTCTTTTTGGGTGGTTTCAGATATTTAAAAAAAAATTACAACCATTAGAAAAACTGCTAACGTGACGGTAGGAAAGTGGGCCCCTTTATTGTGTTTTATGTCATATGCATTTTGGCATTTTCTGCTTAGCAGGTCTATGAAATTGGCCCCAGAATGAAACGGGACATTTACTTACTGGACTTATAGAGAGCTGCACAACATACAGTTTATTCTTATAGTAAGATTTGCAGTGACACCGTGTATTGAAATAGTCTCTTTTGAGTATTGAGGGTTCTGAGAAAAAACTTTTGATTAACTCAACGTTTCGATCAGTATGCTTAGATTGTCTTCAGTTTATTTGCATGATTACAGTGCAGTACGCTTTACATGCAGGTGTGTAGTGTATCTCGCACAAGCCGGCAAGTCACACAGGATGCACTGCATGTATATATGTAATAGACTTCTGATATTGATATGAAAACTATCCTTATATACGCGTACATCTATTTAACACTTTTACATATGCTTTTATTTTGCTTAACCCTCCTATAGGTTTAACAATCAAAGACACTCAAAATTTCCATGTACCTCCCAACCCATTGACTTTGTGCAGTGCACTCAAATAAATGCAAGGACATGTGGGTATGGTAGGAGGTCAAACCAAAACCACTCAACTGTATATGAGTCTGCTGTACATACACAGCTCTGTATGACTCTGCATATAACTTATACACACGTGTGGTTGACTGCCACTAACTCCAGCACTCTTAGAGAAAAATACACATGTATGAACAATTGGCAATGCAACCAAAAATACTCAAGTGACTGTCTGTGGGTGCGGTGCTTACTGGGCCAAATTTCAGCCTGGGCATAGGAGGGTTAAAGGTGGTTAATTAATATAAAATGTAGAATGCACTTCTGATATAAAAACCATATGACACTTTTCCGCTCTGTGCACATCATAGTCCTCTAGTGGTGAAATTTTTTCTAGTGTCTTGATGATAGCCACTTTTGCATCTAGTGAGTACTGTGCATATACTATATGCATGTGTTTTTATGCAGTACTACGCGTGTGTGTACCTCTGCCAGCCAATGATCATTTCAGATATTTTGTGCGTACACACATCAACTTCAAAATATGCCACATGCAGTGCACTATCGCTGCCCTTTCGATCAACAGTGATCTTACAACATGTGCCCTCAACAGCTCATGCACGGTGCGAATACTTTTTTATTGTGGGAAAATATAATGGAATCACAATCGCCTTTATTTCACTCAAGAAATATCTGATGAGTGTCTGAAGAGAACCCTTATTTCACTCAGGAAATATCTGACGAGCATCTGAAGACAACCAATGAGCTGCTGCAAGGAATCAAGGTGTTCATTATCTCTTTGAAACCCTCATTTCATTCAGGAAAAATCTGACGAGCATCTGAAGAGAACCAATGATGAGCTGCTGCAAGGAATCAAGCTGATCAATATCTCTTTGAAACCCTTATTTCACTCAGGAAAAATCTGACGAGCGTCTGAAGAGAACCAATGAGCTGCTGCAATGAATCAAGCTGATCAAATGAATCAAGCTGATCAATATCTCTTTGAAACCCTTATTTCACTCAGGAAAAATCTGACGAGCGTCTGAAGAGAACCAATGAGCTGCTGCAATGAATCAAGCTGATCAAATGAATCAAGCTGATCAATATCTCTTTGAAACCCTTATTTCACTCAGGAAAAATCTGACGAGCGTCTGAAGAGAACCAATGACCTGCTGCAATGAATCAAGCTGATCAAATGAATCAAGCTGATCAAATGAATCAAGCTGATCAATATCTCTTTGAAACCCTTATTTCACTCAGGAAAAATCTGACGAGCGTCTGAAGAGAACCAATGAGCTGCTGCAATGAATCAAGCTGATCAAATGAATCAAGCTGATCAATATCTCTTTGAAACCCTTATTTCACTCAGGAAAAATCTGACGAGCGTCTGAAGAGAACCAATGAGCTGCTGCAAGGAATTAAGCTGATCAAGCTGTATGGATGGGAAGACATGTTCTATACCTCTATCAGTAAAGTACGAGCTCTGGAGATTCTCACCATGATGAAACAGGTGGCATGGAGGGTTGTGCTGAGTAAGTCATGTTTCCATACTCAAAAATTATAGGTTAAAGATGTATAACCAGTGTATTTGTATATTTTACCAGCAATTTCCTTTTAAAAATTAAAAGGTGTACTTTTAAATAAGAGGTTTCGTAAAATAATTGACAAAAAAAATGGATTGAACTTTTATTAACGTCTTTCAAACTTACTGTTTAACCTTGCTTCTAAAGATGTATGTTGTAAAATTCAATTCAATTCTGTCTTAATATCACTTTGTCACAGCGTTGTACATTAATAAAAGATTAGTAAATGATGATAAAGTGATGGAGGCCCTCAAAAAGCAAGCTTGTCGAGTGAGAGCACCACTATAACCCTCGGCGCGTTTGCTTACACATAACTTGAATCCTCCAAACTCCTTCGGTAGTAAAGCAAGCACATGACATGTATGCATGCACACATGTGTTTCTAATCTGTGATACATGTACATGGCCAGGGACCTTCCCTGCATGCATGGAGCAATAAACAGTGTCCACTGACCGAAGAACTGACCTTGCATTCCCAACAACAAACATGGATGTACATGTACCATGGAAAGGCAAGTATGCCTAATAACCTCAATCATCCAAAATCCTTCACTTTGGCAAAGAGGATTTTGGAGGATTTGGGAAGGTTAGGGTTAATAAATATAACATAAGATTAGTAAATGATGATAAAGTGGTGGAGGCCCTCAAAAAACAAGCTTGTCGAGTGAGGGCCCCCACTTTAATCATGTGTAGAGACATAGAAACAATGTTCATGTAGAAAACCAAAATAAACATTAATTTCTTGAAATCACAATGCACTATACACAATAATTTAAATATAAAAGTTGCTCAATACAAAAAGATGGGTCACAACCATTAACAGTACAACAGCAGTACATTACTAGTCACGGCACTGAGACTTCATTTCTTGAAGTAAAATAACATTATTTTCCAATTAACCCTCCTACTATTGATGCACTTTAGTGGAAAGTTGCTGTAGAGATCAAAACCAGTCAACTGCCTGTTTTGACTGTTGACCCAAATGTGCACACAGGGGCATTTTTGACTGGTTTTTACTGTAATTTTGACCACTTTGAACAATACCAGACAATACTTTTACCAGTCAAAAACAGTCGACTCATTTTAACCTGTAAATGTACTTACACTGTACTACACATAAGGTTTGACAGTGTTTGACTTTTAAGTGCACTAGACATACCTTGGCAAGTATATCAAAATTTTGACTGATTTTGACCCTTGTAGTAGTAGGAGGGTTAAAAAGGAAAATGCAGGCAAAAACATGATAGATACATCTTTAAAGCTATTTAGTGTTACTTACAAATAATGGATATTGAAGTGTACTTTTGTATTCTGTGGTTTAAATTATTCTTAAATTTTTCTTGTTATTTTTCTACAGTGACCGTTACTAGTGCCAGTCCACTGTTAGTTACACTTATGGTAAGTTATAAGTACACTTTATTACAATATTCAATGACAGATTCTGAACCTTTTTATGTTTAATTTATGTAAAGTTACCCTAAATACCTAGGCTTATGTGTCAGGTACAGTCCATCAAATTCCATTACTATGCGTTTACTCAATCACTCAACCTTTGTACTTGAACCATCTCATGTGCCGACCGGTTGCTAGTAACCGGATAAGTACCTTTTTAGAAAAATTATTACAATGTTTAAAATAAACATCATACAGCTGTATTTTTTACAGAGTTAAAAAGAGTTCTCTTGAGGCCGCTGTGATGACCTACTTCTGACAACTATCTTGTGAAATACCTCACTTTGAAAATTTGTTTTCCGTTCGAAAGAGGATATAATCAATGTTGTGATTCAAACAAAACAAAGCTGTAAACTTACATTGATAAAACTTTCCTCATGCCAAGAAACATTGGCTGGGCTATACAGAAAGTAAACCCGTCACATTCTATTAACTCTCCTACTACTACAAGGGTCAAAATCAGTCAAAATGTTGATATACTTGCCACGGTATATCTACTGCACTGAACCTGTTGAACCTACTTCATCTGTGATGGGCTCATGAAATAAAAATAAGAAATCACCGCGAAGAACAATATTTTATGGAAACTCTTACAGGACAAAACACAAACAAACACAAACACATACAAACACATTTGTGAAAAGTCGAACACTGTCAAACCTTACGTGTAGTAAGTACATTTACAGGTTTTTGACTGGTATTGTTCAGGGTCGTCAAAATGCCCCTGTGTGCACATTTGGGTCAACAGTCAAAACAGTCAGTTGACTGATTTTGACCTCTGTAGCTGCTTGCCACTAAAGTGCAGCTAGAGTAGGAGGGTTAAACCAGCAATTAGACCTTGATGGACTGTGAGGGTTAACCTTTGTGTTTCTCATCATTCTGTAGTGCTTGCAAATATACATTTCAGCTGCTTCTCTGTTTATTTATTTATTTATTTAATATTTATATAATATCAGAAGTCTATTACCTACATAAGGTATGCCAGCCATGTACTTAACCTAGCCCATGGCATAGTACTTCAAGAACAATGGATTTGAGCCATTCGTATTGTTCTACAGACTGATGTATAAGGTCTCAAAAAGAAGCAGTGCATTCTGGGAGACTTATCCAACGTGTGACAGAACTGTATCTAGCTCGTGCACCTTAGTGTTTAGCATTTGCATACTGCACACACAACAAACATTTATGACTTAACCAGTCTTGTACCTTAACTCTTATTTGGCCAATCTGTGTCTTCATCAGTCCTACGGTCTGTACACCAAGCTGACTGGCAAGCCCTTGACCCCTGACATCGCCTTCGCATCTCTCTCGGTCTTCAATCAGATGACTCTTCCTCTCATTCTCATGCCAAATGTCTTCATGTTTCTCATCAATGCTAAAGTCAGTACAGGCCGCTTAAGGGCATTCTTTGAAGCTCCCGAGATAGAACAACATGAGCAAGAAGATGGGAACCTTGAAGACCGTGTGCACACTGATGCAATTATAAATTATGAGGTAACCAGTGAATCAGAGTACCAGTAATTGATGTAATGTTAGTCAAGTTGATTTTATAGAATTTGTGCATTTTTAAAATAGATTTTCCTTTTTTGGATTAATCTTATATATGACACCTGTTCCCACAAAACCAGGACAAAGTCACCAAAAATACTTCATGTTTTTTATAAATATTCAGTGTGTTTTAAGAGTTTTTATAACCTAGTCCCATCCCCAGTGGGTGTTACCCAACTGTACCACCCACTGGGGATGGGACTAGTTGATAAAAACCCTTCAAACACGAAAACAAAAGTATTTCTGGCGACTTTGTCCTGGTTTTGTGAGAACAGGACTCATATTTGTTAAACTCATTCACTCTGTTAAAAACCCATTTTTTACAGATCAAAAGGTTTTTACTCCACCCTTTTTACATTGCATGAATTTATTTGCTTTTGAACAATTATTTTTAGGTCGAAGTACGTCAACCTAGACGGCAGAAACGTGAGGACAGACATAGGTTGCTGTCCGATGATCACGATGATACATATGATAGCATACCATACGCTCCTTCACCTGTGCCTTCAGTGGTGCCAGACAATATTGCATTGAGGGTAAGAAGTATTCTTTCACAAAAACGTATTCTAAAAGATGGTAGCCTAGCCAAAGGGGAGGGGAGGGGAGGAATCCCCCACTTGTCAGTCCAAATATATAAATAACACCAAATCTTTTTTGTTGGTACATTAACCCTCCTACTACTACAAGGGTCAAAATGTTGATATACTTGCCAAGGTATATCTAGTGCACTTAAAAGTCAAACACTGTCAAACCTTACGTGTAGTAAGTACATTTACAGGTCAGAATGAGTCAACCGTTTTTGACTGGTAAAAGCATTGTCTGGTATTGTTCACGGTGGTCAAAATCACAGTAAAAACCAGTCATAAATGCCCCTGTGTGCACATTTGGGTCAACGGTCAAAACAGGTAGTTGACTGATTTTGACCTCTGTAGCTACTTCCCTCTAAAGTGCAGCTATAGTAGGAGGGTTAACCATTGGCTGCTATATGACAATCCTGGCCATACCACTGCTAACAGGTGGGTGTTTAGCACTTTTCTTATATTTTGTACTTGAACTTTTGTATTAACAAGACATGGGCGGATCCAGAACATTTTTTAGGGGGGGCTGAGAATCAAAAACAATTATTTTTCAGTACAGTACTAAGTAGGTCACCTCCTTATGTTTATCCCGCACACTGTGGGAATGGGAGTGCGTTCTCCCCTCCCCTCCCCCTCTCGTTTTCTCTCTTTTTTTATTTTTTATTTATTTATTTTATTTTTATATATATATTTTTTACGATTTTAGGGGGGGCTACAGCCCCCTTAGCCCTCCCCCCCTGGATCCGCCAATGCAAGATGTATCATTTAGCAACCAAGAGAGAGGAGAGGGGGTCTTCGTGAGACCATACAGTGTGTCCTATTAAAATGTGCCTATTTTTGTTGGCATGTAACTTCAAAACTACATGATTTTTCACAATTATGGAGCCATAAATATGATCGCAATTTCTTTTGCTATAATCTGTGGAAATTTCATCAGATTTGGTTTATTGATTCTATTATACAAAGTCATTTATGTAACATTGATGCTTTTTGCATCATTAAAAGTTTGACAATGAAGCAGAAACTCACAGCATTGTACTGTGATTATATTTGTATGGTGTGAATGAGAAACACAGCAGGCAATGGGGGGGGGTTCTTATTCTCAGATTTGTAATGGCACAAATTAAACTAAAATGCCTTTGATTTTAAAACTTGACAACCAAATCTGACGAAAATTTCACAATCTTGAAAAATATATATGGAAAAATAATTATGGCCAATGTATGTTTTAAATTGTGAAGAAAGTTGTGTATGTATGTTTTTAATTTGGGCTAATGAGGGGGTTTTGACACCTTTTGCTGTTATTTTTGTCGTTCCCCCTGCCGTATGACATCTAATACTGACTTTCTTTGTGTTCTTTTAGATAAGAGGAGACTTTGTTTGGGATGATACTGCCAGTACACCAACTCTGAAGAACCTTGATCTTGATATTCCAGCGGGTAGGTCTCGTTTTATATATATTTTTTTATTTTTTGTTGTTTTGTAACAGCCGCCATCTTGGACTCAGTGGTTGCATATTTTAATAATCATGGGTGCCATGATTTAGGTGTCTTTGTGAACTGTCAGGCAGTACATGAGAGTGAAATTAAATGGAAGGTACATGTACAACATTGGTATTATTTTGATAACGTGTTTTCAATTCAACCCTCTAGTGTTCAAAATATATATCATACTAACTTATACTCAAGTGCCACATAAGTAGGATTTGAAGCCTTGAAGCCGGATTTGAAGCCTTGAAACCCAATTTGAAGCCCATATTCCCAAGTATGGTGGCTGAGAGAGGCCACACAATTCGGGCAAACGTACATACATGTACCCCTATGTGATAGACATTTAAAACACAGCGTGACAATTCCAATTGATCCAGCAATTTTGGCTGCAAAGAAACTGGAGACTTTTTTGGGGGGCCTAAGTGAAACATTGTTCTGTCCACATGGGCACATGCCAATTATGTACACAAATTCTAAATTTTAAATCTATTTTCAAATTTTTAGGCAACATGTCTACCTATTTTTACCACTCAGGATTTCCATCACCCCCCCACCTTTTCCTATTATCAGTTACTCAAATTTCTGAATTAACCGAAATTAAATGAAATTTTGAAATAATCTTACACAGGAAAGCTGACCATGGTAGTGGGTCAGGTTGGGTCTGGCAAGTCCTCCCTGCTGTCGGCCATTCTTGGTGAAATGACCACTGTCTCCGGTGGGGTGCAGTGGAATGAGTAAGTTGTTAACTTATAACATGTCAACTTGTCAGCTTGTCAGTCCGTGTCTGCATGTTTGTCTCTGCTTCATTTGCTGTCTGATGAGTGCTTTCAGGCTTGTGATTTTCCAGGATTTTCCCTGATTTCCGGATTTTTTTGGCAAATCTCCCTTTGCCTCAAAATTGTCTTGAAAGAAGAGAAGTAGCCACCAAGGAAAAAAAACAGAAGTAGCCTGTATTGTGTCCCAACCTTTTAGTTTCTTGTTTGTGGGGACGTGGAGCATTTGTGCTGGCTAAGCTTGGGCGATAACACGATAATATCGAATATCGCGATGCCTTTTTTTGTTCGATAACGATATCGAGAACCTTTTCAAGTTATCAAGATATTGGCAAATCACGATTTAAAAAATATATATCGCGATTAAACAAAAGAATCTTGATTGTGATCCACTTCAGTGGTTAGTTGACTGTCGGATCACAAAGAAGCCGCCATACAGGGTCCAGACCCAGAACTCTGTCAATTCTCTTTATCTACTACCACTCAAAGAAATCTATTCAGACGGATTAACCCTAACCCTGCCAGACGCAGCACAGCGCATCAGGTGGAAAAGTCTGGTGCACTTTGATGCATTCAGCTGTCAACACCAGTGCATAAGCAGCCAAGTCTGAGGCTATTGAAAGCTGGTCCCATTGAACAATGCCAGAGTTGTATCCTGCTGCGTTTGGTGACCACAGACTCTGAGGCAGTTCGGCCTTGAGATTTGTGACCAGATGGATCTTGCTGCATTGGGCAGCCAAGTCACTTTGACAAACGATGCAATCTGATGCGTCTGGCAGGGTTTCTAGCCAAAATACCCTGGAGGGTTAGGGTTAAGTGTGGGGAATTGAATGCATACCTGTGGTTGTGGGCTCTAAAGCAATCATGCGTGAATGAAAAAAATAATTGCGATACTATCGAAAATCGCGATATATGTTTGATGATATATCATGGATCAACAAAAATTATATCGCCCAAGCTTAGTGCTGGCAGATATATTTAATTTTCTTCATGCTGTAATTTTTTGTATATGTATTTTGTATTAATTGGTTTTCTTGGAGAAGGAATACAAAATTACTGATATGATAATCGTTTCGGTTTGCGGTAACACCATGTGTTTATCTCAACTAACGTGAAGCTGAGGTACAGGTTCTGAAAAGAACCGTATCGTACAACTCGTATCTCAACCTTCGTTAAGTGAGAAAGGTTCAAGGGAGAACCAATTTCGGGCAACTCGTTTATCTCTACTGTCGCTAAGTGAGAAATATGGTTCAGGGAGAACCATGGGGACTTCACGGGTTAATATGGTTCAGGGAGAACCATGGGGACTTCACGGGTTCTCCCTGGTTCTCCCTGAACCATATTAACCCGTGAAGTCCCCATGGTTCTCCCTGAACCATATTTCTCACTTAGTGACAGTAGAGATAAACGAGTTGCCCGAAATTGGTTCTCCCTTGAACCTTTCTCACTTAACGAAGGTTGAGATACGAGTTGTACGATACGGTTCTTTTCAGAACCTGTACCTCAGCTTCACGTTAGTTGAGATAAACACATGGTGTTACCGCAAACCGAAACGATATCGATATTCCACCATGCAAAGCCTCAAAACTTATATGATATGATAATATTGTTATATTGTCATCTCACGAAAGAAAAGAAAGGTACAGTTACTTTTTTCACAATCACTCCAAACAGGTTGTCATAATTGTTTCAAACCAACTATCATTATAAACATTTAATATTTCAGGAGATACCACACCATTGCCTATGGAGCACAGAAAGCCTGGTTGTTGAATGCATCTCTCAAAGATAATATCATATTTGACAACATATATGATCACGCAAGGTAATGCATCTCAATATTCTGACTAATTAAGACTGCCTTTATTTTTCTGAATAAATTGTGAAAATTCAGCAACTTTTTGCTCCAATTGCTCTCTGTGCAAAATTTGAATGCTTTTTCACACTTTTCAAATGACGTAGACACTGCGTTGAGCTGAAACTTTCACAGGTTGGTTGTTCAATGTTTAAAATATAAAATGTTTACTAATAGATCTGAAGCAGATTTGACAACATTGTCAATGTTGTACCTTCCCTTTAAATTGACGCACTTCAGTTTTTTTATAAATTAAAAAATGTCTTGCACTGTCTTGCTAGGTAGTGCTTTTATAACAATTATATCTCTCATTTCAAACATTGAAATACAAGAAGTTGCCCATGTGTGTGCATTTGGGGGTTACAAAGAGGTAAATAACCTTTTAATTAGGTGAATTACAAATTGAGTAACAAATTCTGAAAACAAATGACAAAATTTAAGATTAAATCATTAACTTTAATTCAACCTTTGCAATTAAAGAGTGATTTATTTTGTTTATACCCACTCATCTTCAAAGATAAGGGCTATTGTCCGTGGTGTAAATTGCCTTCAATCTCCCTTATCTCAATTTCTTGATGTGTATGTTCCAGGTATAAGACGGTGATAGCTGCCTGTTCCTTGCAGCCGGATATCGACATCCTCCCAGGCGGTGATAAGACAGAGATTGGAGAGAAAGGAATTAACCTGAGCGGGGGACAGAAACAACGAGTGAGCGTCAGTAGGACCTTATACAGCTACAACGATGTGGTGGTTCTGGTAAGTCATTGCCGTATTATGACATGTTTACTTATACAGCACCCTCTGCTGAAATGTGGCAGACAAAAGTACTGTTGTAATTAGTGGTCACCCGAATAAATTCTCATTTATTGTTTTAAGGAGAACAAATTAATATGTATTCTTATTGCAGTTTATAAATGGACAGTCTTATTGGATAAAACGTGATTATGTTGGGGTAAGCTTGGGCGATAACACGATAATATCGAATATCGCGATACCTTTTTTATTCGATTGCGATATCGAGAACCTATTTAAGTTATCGAGATATCGGCAAATCGCGATTAAAAAAAATATATCGCGTTTAAAAAAGATCGCCATTGTGAGTCAAGTCAGGAATTCCATGGAAACAAAATTACAACTGTCTTTTGGAATTGAGAAACAAAAGCGAACTCCTTCAGAAGTACATAAGTACAACGCAAACGAATTAGCAATTTATTGTGATGCTTGTAGAAGGTACTTAACCTGTGGTTATCGGCTCTAAAGCAATCATGCATGAATGAAATAAATAATCGCGATATATTATCGAAAATCGCGATGTATGTTTGCCAATATATCATGGATGAAAAAAATCGATATCGCCCAAGCTTAGTTGGGGATGTATCAAAGGGACAGTATCGTCACGATCAACAGAGCATGGAATCAGAGTGCTAGTTTTAGATTAACTCAGTGACTAACAATAATATCCTACATGGTAAGGTCATATTACTGTTGCTGCTGCATAAATGAGCCAGTAATTTTCAGTCAGTGTGTTCATCTTAAACAGTAGGACACCAATTTCCATTTCCTGTTGAACGTCTGCTCTGATCGTGACGATAGTGTCCCTTTAAACTTTTGCTGATTATTTCTGGCAAGTTGCTATGCATTTCAACTTTTGATGTCACAATTAAATTTATTCGCATGAATTGTAAATCAGCTTTTAGTGTGGCTCAAATAATCATCGTAAAAAATTTGTGGGTAAAGTCCGTTGATGGTGTCTTGATGAAATTCAAGCCTTGAAGCTGGACTTCATCACTAGTGGCATATTTGTGCAACTGTTCTGTGTGACTTTGTGTGGGTTTTTAAAAATAAAGGTTTGTGACAGGCAGATACATGACTTAACCAACAATGAAATCTTCACAGGATGATCCCCTGTCTGCCCTTGACATGCACGTCGGCAGCCACCTCTTCAAGGAAGGCATCGAGGGGTTCCTGATGAGAAAGAGTAAACGTACCGTCATCTTGGTCACCCATCAAGTACAGTATGCCGAGAAAGCAGACAAGGTAATAAGCCTTATTAGCTGTTTCGCAGCGAAGTGCAGCGAAACAGCTCTTGTTTTTGTTCAAGTTTTTTTTTTTTTTTTTTTTTTTTTCAGCGCTTTCCGTACCGGAAGTGCATTGCAATAACACATGTTTCATTCTGAACACCTTTTTGCAGTGTTCCATAAATGCGATTGCAATGAAACTTAAGGGGACCAAAGGCAATAGTGCAATAGTGTGCTTATTGCAATGACGTCATAATGACGTCATCAGGTGTCAAGTTACACTAAATCAAAGATTAATAATGAAAAACATTAAAAAATTAATAACTCCTGAACCACATATGCTATCAATTTCATCTATGTGGCATATTGTAGGTCGTTACCCACTCCGTATTTCGTGCACAGATATGACCCCATTTTGACCTTAGCTTCCGGTCCAAACCGGAAGTTCAAGTTTAAAGAGCTCTACAGCCAATATGATAAAAAATAATGCTATGATTTCTGTGTATGTAATCATCAGTAGGGTGTACTCTTTTGGATAGTAGGTTTGATGACGTCATCATATGCAAGAGTGCCCTCTAGCGACAGGTTTAAAAAGACGTTATTTTCACTTGTACACTTGCCAATGTCACATTACCACAAATGATATGTCATATTGTAGCTTATGAATCAACTTAAATATCAAAACAAATTACGTCATTATGACGTCATCAGGTGTCAAGTTACACTAAGTTAAAGATTAATATTGAAAAACTATTAAAAAATTTATAACTTTTGAACCACAATAGCTATAATTATGATCTTTGAGCCATATTGTAGGTCGTTACCCACTTGACAATTCGTGCAAATATGACCTTATTGTGACGTTTGCTTCCGGTCGAAACCAGAAGTTCAAATGTAGCAATGTTGTTAGAGCTCTACAGATACAGTGGTACAAGATGTCAAATATGGTTTTTGTGTATGACATTATCACTGACGTGTACTCTATCACAATGTACATTTGATGACGTCATTATATGTAAGAGCGCCCTCTAGCGACATGTTTTTAAAAGAGGTGCATTATATAAATTACACTTACCAATGACACATGGATACAAATGATACATGATATTGTAGCTTATGAGCCAATTTAGTCAACAAAACAGGTTATGTCATCATGACGTCATCGGTTTTTGAATTACATTAGTTTGAAGTTTTTTCTGTTAAAACAATCATATCTCATGAACTATATGACATTAACTAACAATCTTTGTGTCATCTTGTAGCTAATTATTTGTATCACAATCCATTCAATAATGTCATAACATTTCAAAAGTCCTCACGGCTCAAAGTGGAAGTTAATATGATAAAAAATAACGAAACAGCTGGGTATTCGTTCACGAATACAATTGAGCTCTAGTTTCTCTTGAAATTGGATGAAATCTTATAATATGGGTGAGGAACTTGTATTACGCGACAATTGAAGATATGCAGAAGCTTGGAAATCAGAGAATGACGGGTCTTAAATCTTTTTTATCCCCACCTTTTTTTTCCTTTTTTTAAAACTTGTCCTCTGGTGCAGGGCACAAGTAAAAAATCGCCTCCTAATTTGGTTTGAAATTGCATTGCTGGTTTGTCTGTTTTGTTGTTTTGACGAGTTTGCATGTTGGCATGCACGTAACCAATCTGGCCTACTATACTCTACACAGAAATCTAGCACTAGGATACCTCGGTGCAAGAAGAGAACTTGTTAAGATGTATATATCACTCATGTTTTTTGTTATTTTACTGGCAAGATATTTTTTAATAAAATGAGATAAAACAATGTACTCCTCTACCTTTCCATGAGAAAAATAGCAACATTCCTGTGTGGATTAACAAGAAAAATGCCGGGAATTTCCAAAACAATTACGAAAAACAGGGGCATCTTTAGACATCTCTAAGGTGCAGGTTATACTACTATCTCGCCCTTTCTCTCTCTCTCTGAAGATTATATACATGAAAGATGGCTGCATCATCCACCAAGGAACCCTGGAAGACATCCGAGAGGAGAATCCAGAGCTTGTTGCTAACTGGAAAACCACGACGACAGATAGAGAAGAATCCGAGTCTGAGATGTCTGGGGCTGAGGATGTGAAAGTAGAGCGAGCCAAACTGATTCATCAAATCTCTTTGAAGATTGAAGAAGAGAAAAAATTGGAACGAGGTTGGTTTTAAAACGTTTCCCTGAAAAGTTGTCATCCGATCAGTGTAGACACTGATTTAAATATTTGTGTACTTTTTGGCTACTTTATCAATTCTGCCAATCTGTCATTTACTCTTTCTGGACGGAGAGGGCACTCATTCTGGGACGGTGCCCTGATATATCCTGATATATTTTGAGGACTCTATGCAACTTGTCTGTAGATCTTTCTCAAGCCTCGGTTTGGTACATCATGTGGATTTTTAAAGAAGATAGCTGCATCTTGATAAAGGTCTATTTTCATTTCACTTGCATCTTTGATTAATCTTGTATATTATTTTCTCCAGCTGAATCAACCCCCGGCCGTCTTGTAGAGAAAGAGGAGCGTGCTGAGGGTTCGGTCTCCTGGCGGGTCTATCTCTCCTACATCAAGGCCATTGGCTACTGGATATTTTCTTTTCAAATATTTCTGTTATTCGGCAAGAATGGACTGGGCGTAGGCACTAACTACTGGCTATCGGCTTGGTCAGAAGAAGGCAACAATCTCACAATGGAAAATGCAACACAGGTAAAACTAAAACAAAAAGTCTTCATCAGGGCATCTGACTTGTGTTATATATGCTGTCTTGTAACAACAGCTATAATAGAGAAAAGCTTTTGGAATATCATATTCGTACTACTGAAATACACTTTTCTGTAGTACTGTATTTTTTCACAAGTACAAGTAAAGACAAATTGTATGGGTACAAATATGATATTCGAACTCCGGACTTGTAGAAGAATACTTTTTCACGCGTACAGAACAATTAACATGAGTACGAGTGTGACACTCAACTCTAGCTTTGTAGTAGAGTACTTTTTAATGAGTAAGTACAGAACAATGTACTTGATCAAAGTACTATAACTCTTCCTTGAGCATCATTTCAGTGTGGAATTGGCAATTTTTGATTGAATTAACCCTCCTACTTCTGGTACCTTTTTCATACAAGTTGATCCACCATTTGAAACCATTCGCTTTTGTGGTTTTGAATGGTGAAATAACTGTACAGTATTGATTCCCCTAAATGGTTTTGAATGGTAGGTCAGCTAATACAAAACCTTGTTTGGATACTTCTAAGTGGTGAATCAATGGACCCTCTATGCATTTGAATGGATTTGAATGGTAGTAAAGCTTGCTACCAACACTGTTCAAATGGGTATCACCATGTGTGTACAAAACCAATGGGCATTTTGGTAAGTGGAAATTTTGAATGGTTTCAAATGGTAGGAGGGTTAATATTGAGTAAAGCAGGTTTTTTTTCTCTATCAAAGATGCTATTTCCTTTTATCTTTCTTCATACAGGATGAATTATTAGCTTCTTTGGAGTACTACTTGGTAGGATATGCTGCCTTGTCCATTAGTAGTATCGCAGCCGGTGCAGCCGCTTCTGCAATCATATATATATCATCTCTCCTTGCAGCTAGACGCCTTCATAACAGTATGCTGAAAACTGTAATACATGCTCCTATGAGGTTAGAATCTCCCAAATTTTATTGAAGTACTTATGTTATATGGGAATGATATATATACTGAGACGCAATAGAAACTTACCACTTTTTCGACCTTGAATTATCAGTAATCACAATGCACAAATGTAATATGTGCACTTATTTTGGCAAGTCAGTGTACCCCCTACAGACAAATCGGTCACACATGGTCACGTGACCTTTGAGTCGTTCTCTTCATGGCCCAGGTGCGTAACACCTGGTTTGACCATCAGCGATTGCTCAAGGGGTATGTGATGATTTTAATTAGCAGTTCGTGATGTCTTATTTTGAACCATTACAATTTTATGCTATTCCAAAACAAGTGGTAAGTTTCTATTGTGTCTCAGTATATATTCATTCCTTGTACAGATCAGAGCAAATAAGGAACATTTTAAGATGCCGATATAGTGGCTCTGATTCATACTGCCTTCCCTGAAATCCTCTTGAATTAAATCCTCCTACTACTACAAGGGTCAAAATCAGTCAAAATGTTGATATACTTGCCAAGGTATATCTAGTGCACTTAAAAGTCAAACACTGTCAAACCTTACGTGTAGTAAGTACATTTACAGGTAAAAATGAGTCGACCATATTTGACTGGTAAAAGCATTGTCTGGTATTGTTCAGAGTGGTCAAAATGACAATAAAAACCAGTCAAAAATG
The DNA here is from genome assembly GCA_029582265.1 of Zoroaster sp. YZ-2022. Classification (NCBI taxonomy): domain Eukaryota; kingdom Metazoa; phylum Echinodermata; class Asteroidea; order Forcipulatida; family Zoroasteridae; genus Zoroaster; species Zoroaster sp. YZ-2022. The sequence goes on from CM055820.1 coordinate 23,653,911, forward strand.
CCCCCCGTGTGCACATTTGGGTCAACAGTCAAAACGGGCAGTTGACTGGTTTTGACCTCTGTAGCAACTTTCCACTAAAGTGCACCAATAGTAGGAGGGTTAATAGCAGTAGGGCATGTTCAGGGTGGTCAAAATGACAATAAAAACCAGTCAAAAATGCCCCCCGTGTGCACATTTGGGTCAACAGTCAAAACAGGCAGTTGACTGGTTTTGACCTCTGTAGCAACTTTCCACTAAAGTGCACCAATAGTAGGAGGGTTAATAGCAGTAGGGCATGTTCAGGGTGGTCAAAATGACAATAAAAACCAGTCAAAAATGCCCTCCCCCGTGTGCACATTTGGGTCAACAGTCAAAACAGGCAGTTGACTGGTTTTGACCTCTGTAGCAACTTTCCACTAAAGTGCACCAATAGTAGGAGGGTTAATAGCAGTAGGGCATGTTCTTAGCACCTTTATTTGTACTTGTTCACATGTATTGGTGACAAACATATAAAATAGGAATAAATTATTGTCGCCCAGTTATTCTGCAGGATATAGACCGATGATGAGGTTATAAAGGACTTTGCTTTCACCATAGTTTTGTTCTTGCTCATGTAGACAACTCCAGAGGGCAATATCCTGTTGTGAAGACCAAACATCAATTTTTTTTCTCATTAATGGAGCCACATGAAATACTTTTGTAGTGCTCAAAACAAAGTTCGCCACTCTTATTGGTCTGATTCTGCACCAGGTATTGTGCACTTGTGGTCTGTGCACATAGGCAATGCTGTGATTTTGATAAATACTGACATTAACCCTCCTATGACTACAAAGGTCAAAATAAGTCATAGTGTTGATATACATGCCTAGTGCACATAAAAGTCAAGCACTGTCAAACCTTACGTTGTAATTAAGTGCATTTACAGGTCAAAATGAGTCAACCGTTTTTGACTGGTATTGTTCAGGGTGGTCAAAATGACAGTAAAAACCAATCAAAAATGCCCCTGTGTGCACATTTGGGTCAACAGTCAAAACAGGCAGTTGACCGATTTTGACTTCTATATCTACTTCCCACTAAAGTGCAGCTATAGTAGGAGGGTTTAATACAACCCCATGTGATCATGTTTCATCCAATTGTCTTAACCGTCTTGGGCCTTATTAATTTATTTTGTAAAGTATCCACATATATTGTAGATATTCGATGATGTGCAACCACAACCACGCTCTGTAGCTTGCATGCTGCATGCACCAGCGAGAAGGCCCAATAATCTGATAGTTCAAAGAAAAGTTAATTCCTGCCTTAACCCTAACCCTGCCAGATGCAGCACAGTGCATCAGGTGGAAAAGTCTGGTGCCATTCGGCTGTCAACACCAGTGCATAAGCAGTCAAGTCTGAGGCTAATGAGAGCTGGTCCCATTGAACAATGCCAGAGTTGTATCCTGCTGCGTTTGGTGACCACAGACTCTGAGGCAGTTCGGCCTTGAGATTTGTGACCAGATGGATCTTGCTGCACTGGGCAGCCAAGTCACTTTGACAAACGATGCAATCTGATGCATCTGGCAGGGTTTCTAGCCAAAATACCCTGGAGGGTTAGGGTTAAGGAATAAATAAATGGATATACATGTAGCTGTGTCCATTAATTTACATAAAATTCGGTAACATTTGAAAGCAAGGTTGCCCCTGCAAACTGGACAAACGGTTACTATAAAATTAGGTCAGGTTACGAGTTCTTGTATTCAGGGAATAAAACATAATATGGCTAACTCATGAATAAGGTGAATTTGTGACAAAATTAAATAATTTATTTTGATCATCTGAAAAAAAATTATAAACGATTATTTCACATGAACGTTTACCCTAGCCACCATACTTTGGTGTGGTTCTAATAACTGTGTGTACAGGTATTACATATTTCATTAGTTGAATTTTTTTTTACAAAAAACCAAAAAAAATTGTCACCGCACCGATTTTGAAGCCAACCTGTGACCAGAAACTGGGGATTTTTTGGGGGCCTTACTAAAAATTAAGTGGAAAACACTGCACATTACAACTCACACACGTGTTGTCAGCCATTCATTGACTCCATCAACATCAATGTTCTTTATTGTGATATTTGGTTCTTTATTGTATAGGTTCTTTGATACTACTCCAATTGGACGAATCCTCAATCGCTTCTCATCTGATACTTCTGTCATTGATCAGGTAAAGGCCGGTTCATATTTCACGCGAAAGTGAATGCGAAGCGAAATTCGTGGCGTCGACAATGGTTCACGGCAAATATTTGTGGCGAAGGTTCGCAAAAGTTGAACACATTTCAACTTTGATGACGTAAAATTCGCTTCGCATTCGCTTTTGCGTCAAGTATGAACCTGGCTTAAGGCAGTAGACAGAATTGCTTTTGTTATTTATTTATTTTAATTTCAACCCTATCTGAGAGAACAAAAAGAGGCTTGCCCAAGCTAAAGATAATTTATTGTGAGCAGCAGCAGGAATATTAGGAGGAATATTAGATTTGAAGGAAAAGAGGCAGGAAAAGAGTTCCAAAGCCTAGCCATAATGCTGAAAAGGACCTCTGATGCTGTGTAGTCCAGGGCCTAATTTCATAGAGCGGCTAAGCAGCCGATTTTTTTGCTTACTGTACATTTTTCATTTCATAGCTCTGCTAACCGTTAAGCATAGAGAAAGGCACACTAACTTGCTGGCTGTTATTGCTAGCAAATGAGTGACCCAACAGTACAAATCCATGGTGAACACACATATGCCGCTCTGAATTTTCTTGCTAACTAAAAGAGTGGTATTTATGTCTGTTTTGAACAGATGCTTGGTGGGACATTGAGCGGATTCTTGAGTTTCACCATTAGCTGTCTGGCAGCTTTACTGGTGGATGCCATTGTGACGTGGTACTTTGTCATTGCATTGATCCCGATTGTGATCATGTATCTCCTGCTTATGAAGGTGTTCATCACTACATCAAGGTGAGGAGATGTAATCGTCCACCCCTGACCAACTAGATTGAACACAACCTGAATTATGTGGTCAATTCTAGACCAATAATTTTAAAAAGTTGAACTTTGCTATTCCTGTTACTTCCCCCCCCCCATATATTCCACGGTTCTTACAAACTGGCAATTCTTTTTCAAAAGGGATTGTGTGAGAAGCGTTATGAGAAAAGGAAGAAAAAGATAACTAAAAAACTCCTGACATTTCGTTTGTTAAAGGACACTCCCTAATTTATTTTGTTTACATTGCCAAACTATATATGAAGGTTTACATTCTAATTTTGTGACATTCTGCAAACACAATAAACCATTTCATCACTCACCACTCTCATATTTGCAAGGATTGTCAGTGGTAGTGAAACTAAAACATCACTGAGACAAAATTGTTGCAGTTGTTCTCTATTTGCATAATGTCAGGCTAAATCTAGCTGTTGTCTAGAGATATTTGGTGGGACTCTAAAGCCTTTTGTTTGCTATATCTACTTATAAGATATGTGTACATGTTATTTTTGTTGTTTTGTATTAATAGAGAGATTCAGCGTCTTGATAGCATCAGCAAGTCTCCAGTCTACGCACATTTCTCAGAATCACTGGGAGGGTTGTCAACCATTAGGGCCTACAGGTAAATTGCGATTTTAACTTGTGGATGTTACACATTTTTATTTTGGATAAACGGCCCCGATGTCACTTTCTAATAAATAATAATGTCGGGCATTTTAAAGCGCTCTTAAACAAGGTATCAGAGCGCTGTACATTATTACCCCTGCTCATCAGGCGCATAAATCATTCCTGAAACCATCTCAGCTCCCTGGGGAGTATACAGCTCAATTGCTGCCATTTCGGCGCATATGGGCTAATCAAACACAACAACCAACTCTGCCCTCACAGGTACCCATTTACTCCTGGGTAGAGAGAAGCAATTATGGTAAAGTGTCTTGCTCAAGGACACAAGTACCACGGTCACGGACAGGATTCGAACCCACATTCTGACGACTCAGCCACCAGAACACAAATCCGATGCACTAAACCGCTCGACCATGGCACTCAAGCTTTCTCTGTGTATCCGATCACCGGTCGGCTAAGCTACTGATGTGATGGGCTGATTCTCCATCCTCTGCACCCTTTACTCTTATTTTGGATACTTTATCATTTACATTGTATTAAATTACTTTCTCTGTACTTATTAATTTCGGTTATTAATCTGAATGGAATCAATATAATCTATTTTATTTTGATGGAGTGTCGTGGCCGAGCGGTCTAGCACACCGAACTCAAGTTCTGGTGTTGCCAGCAGCAGGGTGTGGGTTCGAGCCCCGGTCGTGACACTTGTGTCCTTGAGTAAGGTACTTAACCATAATTGCTTCGTCCTTCGGATGGGACATAAAGCCGTAGGTCCCGTGTGTTGTGTAATGCACGTAAAAGAATGCGCCTTGAGCACCACTTAGTTGGTGGATACGTGCGCTATATAAGTCCACACATTATTATTATTATTATTATTATTATCTCACACTCAACGTATCAGCCTGAATTATTTGTGTTGCTTTAATCTTGTCTTTGTCAGTTGAGTTTTGTTTTGTACATCGTAACATTATGCATCAGTAGCACAATCTCACTTTGCAATAGTATGGTGTTACCGTAAACCAAACCGATATTGCCTACAGGTGAGATATGGCTGTGCAATTAACATTATTTTATAATCAGAAACAACACTTTCTGCTATTAAGCGCAAGAATGTTGTATCTTTCAGCACAAACGCCAATGACATGATGGATAAGATATATATAAAATTACAATACATCAAAATATAAAAACTAACGAGACTTTCCAAACACTAGTTACCAAAAACACAGTCAGCAGAAAGGGATACAGAACAGACAATAAAGATTTAAAACCATAAAATGTGAACAAATAAGCATGAAACCCTTCCTAAGTGGAGTGCCATGGTCGAGCGGTTTAGTGCATCGGATTTGTGTTCTGATGGCTGAGTTGTCAGTATGTGGGATCGAATCCCAACAGCGACCGGGATACTTGTGTCCTTGAGCAAGACACTTTACCATAATTGCTTCTCTCCACCCAGGGGTAAATGGGTACCTGTGAGGGCAGAGTTGGTTGTTGTGTTTGATTAGCCCATATGCGCTGAAATGGCAGCAATTGAGCTGTATACTCCCCAGGGAGCTGAGATGGTTTTAGGAATGATTTATAATGTAATGCGCCTTTAGCACCAATTTGGTGGATACGTGCACTATATAAGTCCACATTATTATTATTATTATTAAGTAATCTCTGGCAATTACTCAATCAATCCCATAGTGCAAAAAGTATAGAACATGTTTAAAATATGGCCTTTTACCTTTTTTGGGATACACCATTTTTGCATTGATTCTACAATATGTTTGGTCATTAAAGGGACAATGGAACAGTGCATGGAATCGGATGTGCTTGTTAACTCAGTGACTGAAAATAATACCCCACATGATAAGGTCACATTACTGTTGCTGCTGCATAAATGACCTAGTAATTTGCAGTCACTGTGGTCATCTTAAACTTGGACACCGATTCCATGCCCTGTTGAAAGTCTGCTCTGATCGTGAGGAGAGTTTCCCTTTAATGCAATACACCCTGCAGAATTTGATCTTATTTCCCGCCCATCCTGAAAAATCACTCATGCTTTCTAGTATTTGGTCAATAATATTTATGAGACATTTGTTTGGATGGTGCATAGGGACAGTGTGATGTGAACACATTCCCACAATTATTTTGACGCTAGACAAGGGTTTGGCCAACCATGCGGTCTGATAATAATAATAATAATAATAATGGACACTTATATTGCGCCGGTATCCGCCAAGTTTGACACTCATGGCGCATGAACATTATTATCCCTGTCATCAGGCCAGTTATATCATTCCTAGAACCATCTCAACTCCCTGGGGAGTATGCAACCCATGCTGCCAAATATGTAGCGCAACAAGCTTAGTCAAACTCAATTACCATACGATGCGGTCTGGGTTTTAATTTTTAAAAATAAAAAAAATATGTATTTGTCACACCAAAGTGTGGAAAATGTCCACCTTAATATTGAGGTAACAATTATACTATCTGGCCCGGTATTATTTTTGTACATAACAATGTGGCCCTCGGTTGGCCACCCTTTCTGTTGTGTATGGGTCACGCGTTCCACCAGGTTGGGGCAAGCTTTGTGATAGGTGTCCCTTGTTACATTGTAAATGTACCATTTATTATCATTTACTATGACTCCTAATAATCAACATTATTGTAACTTCCTATTCAATGCACAGAGATTGATTTCATTCTAATTTGAAGAACAGCTGAGAATGTTGACTCATAATAAGGATGATGAATGGTACATCTACCTACGTAACAAGAACACCATGTCACAAAGCTTGTCCCAACCTGGTGGAATGACCAAAGAATGTGCACTCATAATAATGATAATGAATGGTACATCTACCTACGTAACAAGGACACCATGTCACAAAGCTTGTCCCAACCCGATGGAATGAGCCATATGCAACCAGTGTAATTTGCTGTCCACTCTTGTGTTTATGCATGTACATGTATGTTGTCTGTATCCTGTCTCACTTTTCCTTGAAGAAAGAACCTGCTAGGTTCGAAACGTAAGGCCAATAACAATTATTTTCCAGTGTAATTTGTTTATCTTTTTATCTGCAAACTGTGCTGTGATTGATAGTCCCATGCATGCTGTCCGCATGACTAATTATGGTAATTAACCCATTAACCCTTCATTTTACAGGCAACAGCACCGCTTCCAAAAGGGCATTATTAAGAAGATAGAGTGTAGTAACTTGACCTATCTATACCTGAATACTAGCAACAGATGGCTGGGGAGCAGACTGGTAAGTGACTTTATTAGATTACAGTATGACATATGTCAATTGAGGTTGTGTCAAGATGATCAAGTGAAGACTATTTGTGGTGACACCATGTGAAATTCTCAATGGAGTAGCAATTAGTTCTGAAAAGATCTGGAGGTTACAACTAGACATTTCGATCAGTATGCTCTGATCGTCTTCAGGAGAATACTGATCGAAACGTCCATCAAACTGATCGAAACATCAAGATGTGATAACCTCCAGTTCTTTTCAGAACTAATTACTACTCAATTGAGAATTTCACATGGTGTCACCACAAATAGTCTTTACTTATTCTCTTCACCATGCAAAGCTACAAGTTTTACTTAAGATGATCAAGATGAAGTGTGAAGGTTTTGTTGCCAGTGAACCAAGTCTTGTATTATTATGAGGAAGATAGAGTGTAGTAACTTGAACTTTTCACCTGATCAGTTTTCAGTCGCCAATCATTTTCAAGAAGAACTACTCAGAGCTCTTTAATTTTGTTCTTGTTTTTTTTTTCTTTAAAATTTTTCTGTTTTTTGTCAAGCGCCTTGATCTAGTTTATATTATTTCTATTTTTTTATTATTATTATTATCAAATCAAATGTTATCATTTACCTCATTTATCTTTCCTGGTCAGGACCTGATTGGAGCCACTCTTGTGCTGTTTGCTGGCCTGACTACCATGATCTCCGCCTTGAACGGTACCCTCCAGCCTAGTCTGGTTGGTCTATCTATAACCTATGCCCTCAGTGTAAGTAATTTTCACGCTTTCACACAGAGTAAGGGTCTACAAAGTCTACAGACACTTTCAAGTTAAGGGCTACTCCATTAATTCCCCCCCCCCCAAAATAACACTGTGTAACCTTGAAAAAAGCAAAAGAAATGTGGGAAGAATATTACTGTATGTAAGCAGATCACTGGGAGGAGGAACAGTGCACTGGACAATGCACTTTACAATAGCTATTGTGCTTCATGCTTCAACAAATTATTGGTGCCCTTTCTTTACATCTGGATGTGATATTTTATAAACAGATATCAGGTATGTTGAACTGGGTGATCCGTATGTCAGCTGCCCTTGAGATGCAGATGAATGCTGTGGAGAGAGTGGAATATTATAAATCCGTAGAAACAGAGAATTACGAAGGTAAGGGTTTTTCGCAACAGCATTTATTCAATATCATCTATGAATTCACCTTATTCATGAGTTAGACATCTTATGTCTTATTCCCAGAATACAAGAGGTTGTGTACTTGTACAGGCTTATTATAGTAACCTGCCTAATTTTGTCTGTTTGCAGGGGCAACCTCGCTTTCAAATGTCATTGAGTTTTAAGTAAATTAATGGACATAGTTACATCCATTTATTTGTTCCTGATGTCAGGAATGAACTTTTCTTTGGAACTATCAGATTATTGGGCCTTCTCGCTGGTGCATTGCAGCATGTAAGCTGCAGATTGTGGTTGTGAGAATTACAGCCTCACTTTTGTATTTATCTTGAATAAGGCGAATTGCAGTAGCAATGCCATCAACAATAAAAATCATAATTGATAATTATAGTATTAAATCAACTCGGATTGATATAATCATGTAGATAAATAGCTATAGATGGATGTCAATTGACATCACACCATGCAAAATTGGCCATCTTTATGAGCAATGACAAACCAATTTTTGAAGTGAAGCCGGTGAAGCCCTTTACTGCGTAGGAAAGTTAATATGCTTGATACAACTCAAAGCTTAACCCAAGTTTCCCGTAAAGACGGCGTCTTCAAGATGTATCTATAACAAATTCGCAAAACTTTGTTCCCCTATTCTGGGAAAACTGAACAGACCAACCACTAGAATCTGTCTAATGCATAACATATTTTCTGGTAAAATAAAACTGAAATGTTCCCATCTTGTTTTGCTGAATTATAGGCATCCTGACGCCGAGTCCTGATTGGCCGGATAAAGGTGAGATCGTGTACAGCGGCGTATCGGCACGCTACGCCTCAGAGCTGGAGCCTGTACTCCACAACATTGATATTCACTTCAAATCAGGAGATAAGGTAGATAGGCATTGTAGTTGGTCCGCAAATTGGTAACTATATGGTGTAGAGGGGAGGGGGTAGGGGGAAGGGCTAGAGGGAAGGGCTAGAGGGGAAGGGCTAGAGGGAGGTGGTGGAAGGGCTAGGGGGAGGGTTAGTTATTGGCTTATATATAAATTTGTTCTTTTTTTATTTACCAGGTTTTGTGGTATAAGATTTGAGGCGTTGCATGATGGTGTATTAATATTATTTTCGGTTTGCGATATAACACTTTGTGTTTATCTCAACTATCGCTAAGTAAGGTACAGAGTTCTGAAAAGAATGTTTTTGGGCAACTCTTATCTCAACTGTCACTATTAGTGAGATGATGGTTCAGGGAGAACAAAATCGGGCAACTCGTTTCTCAACTATCGCTAAGTAAGAACGTTGTTCTGGGAGAACCATGGGGTCTTCTCTATGTTTCGATTAGTATGTTTCATCATTAGGAGACAGTGGAAATTATCAAATAAACACAAGGATATACACTACTCAAAAAAATTAAAGGATCAAACTTGTCTACTAATATTTTTCAAAAATAGCATTGACATTGTAACTCATATGACTGCCATTTTATTCAGTTATGTTCAGGCAACAAAACAACACACACTTTTGTTCCAGTCCAATGCACACTTGCACTGCAGAGTACAGAAGACCCATGACATTGAAAAAACAGTTTGGTCAACACCATGAGCCCAAAAGCAGAAGGAATTCAAATCGGGATTTTCAGTGTCTTAGCTGTCTTTTCCGTCATTTCAATACCGTGTGGGACCTCCACGGTTGCGAATGCACTCCCTGCAGCGTTGCGGCATGCTTCTGATGAGTCTGCGAATGACATTTTGGCCAATATCTTACCAGGCCCTACGGAGTGCTTCAGTGAGTTCCTGTACTGTCTGAGGAGGACATGGCTGCCTTCGAACAGTGCGCTGAAGCAGGTCCCACAGATGTTCAAGGGGATTAAGGTCGGGGTATCGTGCTGGCCAGTCCATTCGCTGAATCCCTTCCTCTTCAAGGAAGTTGTTCACCACCCTAGCTCTGTGTGGACGGGCATTGTCATCCATTAACACAAAGTTTTCACCTACTGCACCAGCATATGGCATAACAATTGGGATAAGGATCTCATTGAGGTAGCGCTGTGCATTAATCCCACCCCTAGTGAAGACATAGAGGTCTGTACGACCCCCAATGCTGATTCCTCCCCAGACCATTACTGAACCACCTCCAAAATGATCGTGTTCCACCATGTTGTCCACTTGAAAACGATGTCATCTCTCTCTCCAGACTCGGACACGTCTATCGTTAGTCGAAACACAAAACCTGGATTCATTGGTAAAGAGAACAGGAGTCCAGTGTCTGAGCTGCCAGTCCACATGAGAGTTGGCAAAGTTGCGTCTGGTTCTGCGATGTGCTACAGTCAGAGCAGGTACCACATTTGGTCTTCTGGCATGAAGACCATCACCGTGAAGACGATTGCGTATGGTTTGGTCACAAACTTGCACTCCTGTTGCATTGTGGAAGGCACCACGCAGTTGGACAGCTGTATGGAACCGGTTCCTAGTGGTCAGAATTCTCAGGTAGCGGTCTTGGACAGGGGTTGTGGCCCTTGGCCGACCTTGTCCAGGTCTCCTATGGTACTGACCAGTCTCTCTGTACCTCTGTACACCTCTACTAATGACACTCTGAGACACTCTGAGACACTCCAAGTCTATCAGCCACTTGCCTCTGAGTCATCCCATCTTCAATCATTTGAACTTCTCTGGCAACTTCAACTTCAGTAAGTTGTCTCCGAACAGCACCACAAGTGACTACCACCAGAATTAATGTGCAAAGACAGTGAAAGATGGCCATCTTGAAATTGTGCAATACCTGACCAATGCACATCACCAAATGCTTTTTGATCCTTCCAGTCAACTGGACTCTGAAACACATGACTGAGCAATTGCATCATGTGACATTCTCTGGTGCTTAACCAAGCATGAACATGTGCTGCAGTGTACAATAAGTAAAATCAATGAGGTATACACCTGGCTGAAATTTCCAAAGGCAAATGTTTGATCCTTTAATTTTTTTGAGTAGTGTATATGATCCCTGGCTACTCGGCAGATATGGTTTGGCCTCTGACCTTGCCCCATAGAGCAACAGAGAATTGGCATAAGTGGACCGCCCACCAACATAGGGGTTGGTTAGCTCAGTTGGTAGAGCACTCGTACGGTATTCAAGAGGTCGCGGGTTCGAGTCCGGCATCAGCCAACATTTCTTTGCTGATGAGTTAGATTAATGTGCCATAATGTATGCATCTTGGTGGATTGTTAAACAGATCGGGATCTGTGGACGGACTGGAAGTGGCAAATCATCCCTCACCCTGACTCTCTTCAGAATCATCCAAACATTCAAAGGTACATGTCCTCGGCATATTTTGTGTGTTTTTGTTATTTAATCAAAGTAACAACAATTATATAAAATAATCAATCACAGACGTAAATCACAGGGGATGGTTTTGGCCAAAAATAAAATAACGATGAATAATTTGTGAAAAACAAGCAAAAAAGGGGGAAAATTTAGTTTGTTTAAATATTTGTTTGTTTGTTTGTTTTTTTGTCCGTTTGGGTGTAATCTTTATAAGGCCAAAAAAAAATTTGTTGAGTTGCCCTCCAGTGAAAATATTTGAAGGGGTCGGTCGGTCGGGATTTTTTTTTTTTTTTTTTCTCGACTGTCGTTTTAAGATTGAAATGCATTGGAACTGAAACCACATACCATGTTTTTCATTTGTATACCTACATGTATCAGCAAGGAATTTTGCTTCAGAATAAAAGTATCCCAAGCATTTTTGTTGTACTTTTCGCTGTGATTGACACAGCAAATTCATCCATATTGCGTGCAATGCTCAACATGCAACATGTGAGTGGCCATTCGATTTGAAAACGTGTAGATTGAGTCGCAATCGTTGACACACGTTCAGTGCGGGGAGCCAGTGCTGGCGATGTAAGGGCCATTTGATTTGAAAACGTGTAGATTGAGTCGCAATCGTTGACATACAAAACAGTCTTGTGAAGCCAGTGGAAAACATGTGAGGGGGCCATTCGATTGGAAGCGTGTAGATTTGAGTCGCAATCGTTGGCACACAGTGTGTCTTGAAGGCAGTGCACCATGTGAGGGCCGGGGCCATTCGATTTGAAAACATGTAGATTGAGTCTTGGGTACCGGTAAATTTACCGGTAAAAAAAGTGGAAAATTTCACAAATCAAACGTATTATGTTTTATACAAAGAAAATTGGTAAGTTTCATTAATAAATAGGCCTATGAATCACGGGAAAAAAAAAAAAAAAAAAAAAACCCGACCCGAGATTTCAGCACTTTTGGGTCGGTCGGTGGAGGGCAACTCAACATCTTTTTTTTTTTGGCCTTATAGCCATGGGATTCTGATTGGTGGTGCGCTGCAGTACTTCGTTAAACATTATGCACTCAAATTTCAATATCATCCCCCCACATGGATTTACGCTACTGTAATCAATGTATATTGTGCAATTATTAGGCTGTTTGTATACCAGATATTAAGAAAATTTTAGCAATGTTCTTTTTTTATATTGAACAATCTTGGCAGAGTCGCGTGAATGTAGCAAATAAAAGAACGAACCAATCCAATCTCAAATGCACAATGCTGATGCCAAAAACTATAACAAAATACTGCACAAACTTCCATATTGGTTGACTTTGGGGTACAGTGTAGCTCCAGCAGTTTTTAATACACAGATCCAGCCACTGTCGTAAATCCGTGATGAAAAGTGGGGGGATGATTTTGAAATTTGGGTGCACGATTTTGAAATTTGGGTACACGATATAGCTTGAAGTTCTGCATGTGTATTTTTATTATATATATTTTTTCAATGCATGGAAAATTCTGGGGGGATGATCCTTTGGACCATCCCCCCCAGTCCAAAAAGTGGGGGGGATATATCCCCCCCCCCACATTTCAAGCGCAATGAGGCTTTTATGTGAAATGCAATACAAATCTTTATTGTGGCTATCATTACCACAGGAAGGATTACAGTGGATGGTATGAACATAGCTCATCTTCCTCTGGCTGAGGTCCGTCGTCGCTTTGCAATCATCCCTCAGGACCCAGTGCTCTTCACTGGAACAATCAGGTACATATATAAACAAATTTCTTGCTCTGGAAAAACATAAAATAGTGGAATAATAAAAAATTTTGTGAAAGATGTTTGAAGAAAAGCATATTTTTCTGTAAACAAGTTTCACCAGCCATCAATAAAATTGGATTAAGTCTGTATGAAATTGCTAAATAGCTGGCTTGTAAGCATTCTTTCTCTACGTAGATATATGACGTCAAAGTTGCTTCACTTTTACGTTCACGCAAAGAATAAACCAGGCATAACACTACCTTGAAACATGTATCCTGTCCCATTTTTTGCAGAGAATTTTATATATTCAAAAGGGACTTCATGAAAATTAACCTTTGCCTTTTCAGATTTAACCTGGATGCGAGGAGCGAACATGATGATGATGCATTGTGGGAAGCCATTGAGATTGCGCAGCTGAAAAGTGTTGTGTCTGAACTGGATCTAAAATTAGGTGAGGAAATGTTTAAATATGCATTTAAATTGGTAGTGATTTTAGCTCTCTGACTTTGTATAAGATTGCAGCAGAATTCAGGGTACCCTATGGTTGGATCTCTGTTAATTTTTTACAATCTCACAGAAAATCCATACAGAAATTTAAATATGCTGACAGGAACTTATTTTGAGGGTGGTAGATGTTAGAACGAAAACCTCAGTTGAATTTGCTTTCAGTGACTTCTGTAAATTGTTTCGATTGTGGGGTCTAATTTTACATGCTGATTTGTTTTTTGGTGACAGATGCCATGGTGACAGAGGGAGGAGAGAATTTCAGCGTTGGTCAGAGGCAACTCTTCTGCTTGGCACGTGCCTTCTTGAGAAAGACCCGCATCCTTGTCATGGACGAGGCCACTGCATCCATCGACTTGGAAACGGTAGGTTGAGGATTTTTAGATCTGAGTGGCCCGTTCTTTTGATGTTTTAAAAGGATTTGAAGTTACACAGTGGAAACAATTAATACATGTGATCATGAGGATTATTAGTAAATATTTGTTCATGACAAACCGGCATATGGAAATTAAAGGCACACATGATGTCGATTAACATCAACAGCCACGATGTATGTGACCCAACATGTCAACCAAACAAAATTCCCACATTTCAACAAATATTCAGTAAGCTGCTCGGTTGGGAGAAATTGCAGTTTGTAAACATAAAAGAAACATCCATGAACTTTTTTTTAAACCTGTAAAACCTCATGAGGGCAGTATGACACCCTTAAGCCCGGTTCGTATGCGAAAGCGAATGCGAAGCGAATTTTACGTTATCAAATTTGCGACGAATGATTCAAAATGTGTTCAACCTTTGCGAACCTTCACTGCGAATATTTGCTGTGAACCATTGTCGACGTCACAAATTTCGCTTCGCATGCGCTTTCGACCTTAACAGTAAAAAAAACAGCTGTATTTCTGTATCTTTATAGTGTCATTTACGACATTTAACATGTTTTGTTGTGTTGGGTCACATTATCTACACATTTTTTCTGTGTAAACATGGTTGTGATTACAAAAACATTCCAAGTAATAATATCTTCTTTGTGCTCTTGCTTTTTAGAACAAAAATGTCCTGTAATAATTTATCTACCTGAAGCAATTACAACAAATAAAATGATTCCTAACCATTTTAATTTCTCTTTTCACACAGGATGCTATTCTCCAAGATGTGGTAGCCTGTGCCTTCAAGGAAAGGACAATTCTGACCATAGCGGTAAGAAGTCACCTAATAAGACTGCAAGGGTTAAAATCAGTCAAAATGTTGATATACTTGCCAAGGTATATCTAGTGCACTTAAAAGTCAAACACTGTCAAACCTCATGTGTAGTCAGTACATTCACAGGTCAAAATGAGTTGACCTTTTTTAACTGGTAAAAGCATTATCTTATATTGTTGAGGGTGGTCAAAATGACAGTAAAAACCAGTCAAAAATGCCCCTGTGTGTACATTTGGGTCAACAGTCAAAACGGGCAGTTGACTGGTTTTAACAACTATAGCTACTTGCCACTACAGTTCAGCTAAAATGGGAGGGTTAAAACACTCAAGCAGATTGCCTATGGGAGACTTTGAGTCACTGGGTGGAAGTTAACTTAACCAGTTTCTTTTCCATTGCTCATGTTAATCTAAGCATCTACACATTATCGATAACAATGGAAAAGGACCTGTAAGTCTGCTGCCTTACTAGCATCTCATCAAAATTTCATTAGATGGTTTTGTTGTTTTGTACATACGTTCATTCATTAATTCATTAATTTGTTTAAGGGGTTTACAGACATCTATATATTTCTGATATTCGCCTTTTTTTGACAGGTACTTTTAATACACATTGTTTGTTACTTTTAGGGGGAAGGCTAGGGGAGAGTGAGGGAGAAGGGAGCTTTGACAATTACGTTATGGCTAATCTCTCCCCCCCCCCCCCCCCCCACACACACATACATCCCCCATATTAATCCTTCTGTAAAACCACCCTGTGAGTCAGATGAAACATGGTTTTGGGACTGACTGTATGAACATTTTTATTTTATCATGACAGCATCGTGTGCAAACCATATTGGACTCTGATTACATTTTGGTTCTGAATGAAGGAAGAATTGCAGAGTATGACACCCCGGCAAACCTTCTAGATCAGGAGGACAGCATCTTTGCCTCACTGGTCAAGGCTGGTAGTTAGGATCAAGACGGAAATAGCTGTAGGAATAATTAGGAGGAATACACCAACGACACCTAGAGATGTAAATTTCCTTTACACTTTAAGTAATTTTTTGTTTGTTTTAGGATTGTTTTTATGATCAACACATTTAAGATCAAAACTAGTGTTATTTTAAATTACTTTATGTTTAAACAAACCAAAAATGTTTAATACTTTAAAAAAATGCATTGATAGACTGGTTATTCCATAAATGAGCTATTCTAGAGTTAACATACTGTTTAAGGTGCTCTTGTATAGGTGCTCAACAAAACAAATGACATTTGAACATAAGATTGAGGCTTTGCATGGTTGATTATTGATATCATTTCGGTTTGCGGTACCACCATTTGAGCAAGTACAACAATTAGTTGAAGCTGATTCAGAGATTCTGTTAGGCCAAGTTTGCCGTCATATATGCGACGTGTTCTACCAAAATCAGACGGAATTGGGCAGAGCTTGGAACTGAGAAATATCCAAAATATTAATGTATATGAAACCTTAATAAAGCAATATATAAAAGCAATATTATTCTTCAATTCTAGGGAAAATGAAGTACCTTTGTAAGAAGTTAATTACTTAAATTATACCAAATGAAACTTTAAGAGCAATAACTCTGTTTTGAGTTTTCGTAAAGACAAACTTAAAAAATTATGTAATTCCGCTTTTGCACATCCGATTAAAATAAGAAAGCTATCATTGCAAAGCTGAAGATCTCTACATTCATTATCAATTGCCAACTCAATTTTGATTTCTTGCCCAAATGTGTCCGTTTTCGGTAGAATACATCACATATATCCCTTAGGATATGCATTGCTAAATCTTGTTTCAGTTGTCTCATAAGTGATCACTTCAGGTGGTAACTGTTTTTGTTCATTTCCAGTGTAATGTTATTTTAAACTCTTGTTTCTTCTTTAAAATTTAGGTTAATGCAAAACCAATAGATTGTATAACAAGGAAAAAATATATTTATGTTTCATAAATGTTTTTTTAGGTGTTCGAGCAACAGCACGAACACCTCTTGTTATTGTTCGTTTTTTTAGGTGTTCGGGTATGCACCTGAAACACCTATTGTTTTTGTTCGGTTTTTTCTTTTTTTTCTTTTCTTTTTTTTTACTTCTTCTTCTTCTCCCCCATCTTGTCCGCAAACAAAAACATACTTGCAAACTTCACATGAACTTGAAACTTGGCATGCACTTAGAACTTGGCATGCACTTAGAACTTAACAAGTAGATGAAACTACAGTTGTGAGTGACCCCGATTTGACCTTACTTCCTGTCCAAACCGGAAGTCAAAGTTTAATATTTAAAAAAATCATATCTCAACAACCACAACAGGTAAATGGACATTTTTTGCACTATTGTATAGATTGTTAATTGTCGAAAAATATTTACAAAAACATGACCCCAATTTGACCTTACTTCCTGTCCAAACCGGAAGTCACAATTTAACATTAAAAAAAAATCATCTCAACAACCACAAGAGGTAAATTCACAATTTTTGTACCATTGTACAGATCGTTAATTGTCAAAAAATATTTACAAAAAGGTGACCCTAATTTGACCTTACTTCCTGTCCAAACCGGAAGTCAAAGTTTAATATTTAAAAAAAATAATATCTCAACAACCACAAGAGGTAAATTCACAATTTTTGTACCATTATACAGATTGTTAATTGTCGAAAAATATTTACACAAAGGTGACCCCAATTTGACCTTACTTCCTGTCCAAACCGGAAGTCAAAGTTTAATATTTAAAAAAAATCATATCTCAACAACCACAAGAGGTAAATTCACAAATTTTGTACCATTATACAGATCGGTAATTGTCAAAAATATTTACAAAAAGGTGACCCCAATTTGACCTTACTTCCTGTCCAAACCGGAAGTCAAAGTTTAATATTAAAATAATTTCTAAATTCAGTGTTGTATTGTATTCAAATAAACTTCTCGCGAGAACTTCAACATACGTTAACATTTGACTTCTCCAATACTTCGAATTGATGACGTAACCATTTTAACTTCAACCGAACACCTTGTTTTTGTTGTGACAAAAACTTATATCTAGTTTTACTTTTTCTTCTTCTTCTCAGTGAAACATATCCAGAGACAAAAACATAGTTGCGGAGTTCACAGAACCTTAAAACTTCACACATAGTTAGACCTTAACATGTAGTTGTATCTTAAGTTGTGACATCATAGTGAGGTCATCAGATATCGAATTACACTCAATCAAAGTTTAATATTTCAACAAATTATATCTCATGAACCACAAAAGATATTTTCATAATATTTACACCATGTTATAGATCTTGAATTATGTGATTTTTCGTACACAGACGTGACCCCAATCTGACCTTACTTCCTGTCCAAACCGGAAGTCAAAGTTTAATATTTAAAAAATCACATCTCAACAACCACAAGAGGTAAATTCACAGTTTTTGCACCATTGTACAGATTGTTAATTGTCAAAAATATTTACAAAAACATGACCCCAATTTGACCTTTACTTCCTATCCAAACCGGAAGTCAAAGTTTAATATTTAAAAAAATCACATCTCAACAACCACAAGAGGTAAATTCAGTTTTTGCACCTTTGTACAGATTGTTAATTGTCAAAAATATTTACAAAAACATGACCCCAATTTGACCTTTACTTCCTGTCCAAACCGGAAGTCAAAGTTTAATATTAAAAATATCATCTCAACAACCACAAGCGGCAAATTCACAATCTTTCCACATTGTATAGATTGTTAATAATTGTCGAAAAATATGTACACAAAGGTGACCCCAATTTGACCTTACTTCCTGTCCCAACCGGAAGTCAAAGTTTAATATTAAAAAAATCACATCTCAACAACCACAAGGGGTAAATTCACAATCTTTCCACCATTGTATAGATTGTTAATTGTTAATTTACACAAAGGTGACCCCAATTTGACCTTACTTCCTGTCCAAACCGGAAGTCAAAGTTTAATATTTAAAAAAAATCATATCTCAACAACCACTAGAGGTAAATTCACAGTTTTTGCACCATTGTACATATTGTTAACCAGTTCGCGCCGGGAATAAAAAAGTTTTTCCCGAACCCCGTGGCGGGTTTATTTTTACCGCACAAACACGACCAATGGTGCTCACCAGAGCGTGACCGGGGAGACCGCGTCTTCCACCGTATGCTTATGGCTCGTTGCCACGTCGACCGGGAATCTATACAAATATTCCCGAGAATCCTGTGGCGTGTTTAGACGCTCTCCGATCCGCTGTCCAAAAAATATTGCGTGTATACACGGCCTCCGACGCGAACTGGTTAATTGTCAAAAATATTTTCAAAAATGTGACCCCAATTTGACCTTTACTTCCTGTCCAAACCGGAAGTCAAAGTTGAATATTCAAAAAAATCATATCACAACAACCACAAGGGGTAAATACACAATCTTTCCACCATTGTATAGATTGTTAATTGTCAATAAATATTTATACAAAGGTGACCCCAATTTGACCTTTACTTCCTGTCCAAACCGGAAGTCAAAGTTTAATATTAAAAAAATATTTTCAAAATCGTACATTATTAGCGAGGACGACGGTTTCGTCAAAATCACAATTCGTATCTGGAACTACACGAAAACGGGTTGTAAAAACTCGCCAAAGAAATAAATAAATGCCTTCTCTCAAAGAATTTCGGTACCAAAATTGACCCTTATGTAGCAGAACGGTTGTTTTTCCACATTTGAACTGGTTTTTTTTCAAGAATAAATAATGTGATTAAGTTCAAATCATTGAAATGGACTTCAAACAAATCATCGTTGGTAACCACATCATATTTTACAGGGTACTCTTTAATATGAAAAAAAAAGTAATGCAAAGTTTCTTTAAAAAAACATTCCGACGTCATCATCACTGCCCTGACAAAACTCGAACACCTATGTGTTTGTAATATCACAAACACTTCCGTCTAGTTTTTCTTCATATTTCTTCTTCATATTATCTGATTCATTGTATATGTTTTATGGTGGGAGGTTTGGTATTGTGATTCTTATTAAATAGTTTATGATAATGCATGTATATATTTTTAGTCTTTCAAAAAAATCATTGGCAAAATGAGGGGATTTGATGGGGGTCAGTTTGCGTTTAAAGATTTATTTTGATTTAGAGGTTTACTGCTTTTCTCCTGATACATTTGTGAGTTGTGTGTGTATTGGGAGTTATTCTTACAGTAAGTAATTGGCACTATTTTGGACACATGCATAGAGGATGCGAGTGTGCTTCGCTCGTGACCAGCCCCATGCATCACCACCAGTTTATGATAAAGGCAGTGGGGATGAGCGAATTGGTGAGTGGCAGCTTGCACAAAGAATGACCATGATTTCCAATTTGTGTAATCAAAAATATCGTCATTCTTTTCATCTTGGACAAGTTTAAAACATCATCTGCTTATAGTAACTCATCAAATGCTGTGACAGTTAAATTGACCCTCATGTTAAAGGCCCATGCTAAATATAACCTTGTTATTCATGATGTCTGTTTTAGTTTAACTTCTATTGTTATTTGTTATATACTACTCAAAACAATTTAGGGAACACCGGAATAATCTCAGTTAAAGCAAGATCATTTATTTCAGATAAACACAATGTTTCACAGAATTGATGAGAAACAACTGCTCAATGAAACAGATGATAAAGGATGCATGTAGTGATTACACATTTCATGACATGACTACTGAAAGAGAGGGGGTTGCAAATGAAAATCCCGGTTCATGGAACATTCATGGAACCTATTTGATGTTAAAAATCTGGTGTTCCCTAAATTGTTTTGAGTAGTATATTATCTCTGGAAATGATTTCCAGTTTTATGTGCAAATATGTCATTAAATTTCAAAATGTTGTCCTTTGTCATCAATTTATTTGTGCAAGGTATGGCACTAGAATATAGTTTTACAAATGATTTTAATATATATATATATATATATAAATTCCAGGCAGTATCAGGTATATATAGCTTATTAGACAATCTTTTTATTTTTCAAAGGTCATCATTTAATTGTGTATTAGCTTTATATAGTATAATTATTCTACACATTTAATTGTAGTAGTTTTGTTTTGGAATAACACCAAATGCAGTGATTTTATATTTAAAAAAATTGTCAGATGACCTCAAAATATGATGAGAATGGAATACCTAGGTCAAACTCCATCATGATAATAACGAACAACGCTTTCCTACTCGCTGACTAGAATCTTTATACCATATTTAGTTCAGGGTAGAGGGCCAACTAGGTAATAAATATTTACCTTTTTCAAAGTACGATATATTTTGCCCTTGACTGTCGTGAGAGAACATTTAGGACACCTCCCCCACTCCCCACCCCAAGTTCTAGCCACTGCCCACATTATTATTATTATTAAGTAAACAATACTGCCGTAGAGGTCGCTAGTTTTCAAGATGGCAGCTTCCGTAACTACATTTGTACAGTACGGTGACATTCTATTGAATATACTCTCTGAAATTTCACCAAAAGGAGTCATTGTACAATTGCAGATTTGGTGTCAAAGGTGTGTATGCATTGCCATTGGTAAGTGTTGATACTGTGTCACTTGGTCCGCTCTGGCGAGTTACGATTAACGGTCGTTAGCGAAGCTAACGTGTCGTCCATGTACGTAATTCGCCGCACTCGTGAAATAACGCACTTACCGCTTTGGCTTAGCAATTCTCGGAAAACTTACAAAACTATGGCGTATAATGGTTGCATAAACTTATCTAAGTCATACTTGTTACAAAAATAAAAATCACTATGATTTACTGGAAAGTTAGTGCTTGTGAAAGTGGAAAAAGTTGTTTAGGCCAAGAAGAGAATGAAAGTCATAGATTTGCGTCCGGAAAATTTCGAAAACACATGAGGCTTTTTTCATTATTCATTATTTCCATTGATCATTAATAACACAGCGCAATCACAAGATGTTTCTTCTAATTTGACGTGTCGCCGTACGTATGGTCGCCTGTGTACATACGTTACATGCATCATTATACGTGCGGGCCGCACACACAGGCATAAGATACAAAGGCTCAACAGCGAACGTGTTGTGCATGTGAAGGCGGTGCAGGTGCGGATCGGACGGAGTTTACCATACATACAGTTTTAGTGCGATGCGACCTTTTTTGTGAACGACATACGCGGAACTAAGACTGTAAAAAAGAGAACATGTGCTAATGATTATAGCCCACATACTGGTGGAAATTTGGTAAAAACTTCGTTTTACTGATGTGGATGATTTGGAACTAAATTTGTTTGGTGGAAATACCTTTTTTGTGCAAATAATGATTTTTTTGGCAAATAATGAAAAATTTAGGCGGTAGCTTTCGGGACATGCGGGCGGTGGACGCAAATCTATGACTTTCATTCTCATGGCCTTAACCACTGATTTTACTAGAGTAGATACAGTAAGATACAAAATTAGAAGGGATGTTTGTTTGTTTGTTTATTCTATCTTTATTCTGGATATCTCTTTCAATACAAAGTACTGGTCTCCCAAGAGGTCCAGATTAAAACATTATTGTATTCTACACTACATGTATTCAAAATGTACAAAAGTATATACAAGATATATTTGCAGTATGTGTACATAATATACACAGTCATAACATAGTATTAGGTTTAAAAGTGTAAACATGTAAATGTACATTAGGCCTATATCAATATACATGAAATCATAATATGTCAGCATTAATGAGTACTGATGGCATTTAAAAAAAATATGTGTAGTCATGGTACTAAAGTTGAGCCGAATGTCATTTGACAACTTATTCCAGCGATTTACAGCTCTAAAGTGGAATGACCGTCTACCTGGATTAGTTTTCCATGGTGGAACTGGAAGAAGTAAACATTTAAATGTTTGACTCCGTGTACCCTTGGAATGGGCAGAATCACTGAATAAGAAATTTGACAATAAATATGAAGGTGCATTGCCTTGTAAACATTTAAATGTTGTGATAAGAAGTTGTTCATTCCATCTTTGTTCTAATTTATTCCAGCTAAGTTTAGTCATTAGAT
Organism: Zoroaster sp. YZ-2022; assembly: GCA_029582265.1. Classification (NCBI taxonomy): domain Eukaryota; kingdom Metazoa; phylum Echinodermata; class Asteroidea; order Forcipulatida; family Zoroasteridae; genus Zoroaster; species Zoroaster sp. YZ-2022. Next base: position 23,676,684 of record CM055820.1, read on the forward strand.
CGTTAACTGAAGTAAGACTGTCAGCAGAGAGCAATATTCTGGCAAGCCTATTATGAAGAATTTGAAGAGAATTAGAATATTGAGCATTACAATTAGACCAAACAGAACTACAATAATCAAAAAGAGGCATAACAAGAGCATTGCCAAGCAAATTCAGAGTAGACGAAGGAAGATAATATTTGATTCTTTGAATTATACCAATACGTTTGGATACATTAGAAGTTAATTGATCAATATGATTATTCCAGTCCATGTTAGTTGTGGGTCAAAAACAACACCCAAGTATTTAAAATTGTCCACTCTTTCAACTATATCTGTATCATATGTAAGGGAAATATTCTTGAAGTTTTGTAATGTGTGTTTAGTTCCAAATATCATGAGCTTTGTTTTATTAATGTTAAGAGTTAGTTTGTTTACATTAAACCACTTCGAAATGCTATTTAAGTTTGCATTAAGCTCAGATTGTAAGGTAAGAGAATCTTTTGAACTGCACAAAAGAGTTGTGTCATCAGCATACATTACGCACTTGCAAGATACACAGTCATGACCTCATTTTTTTTTTCACGAACTTCTGTGATTTTATTTTTCTGTGCCGTCAATGAGCTATTGTCTGTGGAATACATAAGATATGAATGCTGTGCATTTGCAATGATTTTTTAAAGAAATACTGATCCTCAAAATGGACACATTCCTTATAGAAGAAGTGAACGAAGACTACTTAATTCGTTGGTGTTTATTTCATCGGCAGTGGAAAATTATTGAGAAAATGAAACATGTACTTTAACAAGTTGAGCAAAAACTCAGACATAGTCATACTACGGTCGTTAGTCATGTCATACTATCCTATGGTGGTTGATCCATCATGCTCATCATTGGACTGTGGTTCGTGTCAGGATCCCATGTCAGACAGTGAATCGAGCACAGACCATGATTTAGCCTGGTCCTTGAATTGCACTAATAATATACGTGTAGAGCAAAGACCATGATGATAGCTAGATGATCCTATCGTTATGTTATTCACATAAGCTAATGTGAATAACATAGGGCCTAACGATAGGATCATCCTAGCTAGGGCCATGCTGAATGGTCCATACTAAAAAAAATTACTATACTTTAATTGTTAATTATAGCTCTCTCTTATCAGTCTCTAAGCTTATTGTGCATAAGCCATAAGGTCCTAATTTACCTCCATATTCAGACCGAGAATGCTTGGAAAGAATGTCGTATCCGACCGCCACTTTTTAAGGGGTTTTTGGAAATGTTTTGTAACCACTAACCAGTTAAAAATGATTCTGTTGAATTTTGGGGGTTACAGAAAGCGAAAACTATCTTTAAAATCCTCTTTTATGATGGTTTCCGGACTTTATTTCCCTTCTAAAAAATCCTCCCCTTCAGAAAATAGAAGGATCCTATTATAGTTGCCACTGCGCATAAGCCTTATCGCTAATAGCAGCTGCAAGGAATTGTGGGATGTCTGTGGGTGCAACAGCGCCACTGCGTGCCGCGCGGACAAACAAAATATTATTGACGTCACAAAAGCTGCGCCAAACAGATGCTCCTTTTTGTATCCCTGTATGCTTTGCGGCAGTTGCTTCAGTGCTATTAGCGATAAGGCTTACATGTATGTACAATGACTATGTTGGTCACTAATGGGGGAGTTGACAAGATCAGACTGACCTGACTGAGGAAGTCATCGAATACCAAAAATGCCTGATTTTTCATAAAATAAATATCGTGGAATAATTTGAAGTATATATCCATTATCATCTCATTAAGTTTGTCCTCTTGTCATTTTTTAAAGAAAAATCTTTTGATATTTGTCATATTTTGACAGAAAAGTGGGAGTTGTATTCTACATTCTTTCTGGATGTTACTGTTTTTGCAGGTTTCTGAGAAGTTCCCATATCCCCCTTTAGTTCACAATGGATCAAGAACAGGTACTTGAGAAGTTCAACTGGTATTGTGGAGTCAACAACACAGAGACTCTGGACAACTTCAAATGGGACCTGAACCACACCCTCTATAATACCTGCTTCACAGATATCGTCTACACCGTACCGCACCTTGTCTTCATTATCCTCAGCATTTTGGTGTTGTTTGTTATCGGATGCTGCACAAGAACACGGAAGGAGAAATACCATTTCCTCATTCAGTACCCTGGGCACAATCTACGATGGGTGATTAACTTTGTTTTCTTCTCGCTCACTCTGTGTGAGCTTGGAGAAAGCATCTTAAGTGACGTGGAAGTGTATCGTAATGAGCCAACGAGACCCCATCTGTACATTCCAGCTGTGCTGGTTCTAGTAGCTGCTATACTTACAATGGTCTATTATACCCAGATGGAGGTATGGAGCCGTAAACACATGTCATGGCTACTGTTGGTCTACTGGATGGCAGCATTGGGTGGGGAGGTCGTCAGGTTTCTCCATTTTTATCATGACTTAAACGGCTTGGATTATACCCTTTTGCGAGTCGACCTCAACATTGTGGCCATTGGGATGTACTTTCTATTCCTGTTGTTGGAACTTAATGTAGTCCGGAAAAAGGTGAGATCTTACAGGAACTTCTTCTTTTTTTTTTTTAAGAAATTGACTGAACAGATCAATCTACGTGGAATTAAAATAATGAAAACTACATGGATTGAAGATTTAGTAAGATTCTCCTGTAAAAACAGGAAATTATTGCACTTAACCCTGATATTACTACAAGGGTCAAATTGCCTTAACCCTCCTACAATCAGTGCAATTTTTGAAACAACCCATTCAGGCCACTCCAAGCCATTAGCTGTTGCCAGTGGCCTCCTATGGTTACCCTTCTGTGCACTGTCACACCACTGAGATTGCAGGGTAAAGTGGTCTCCCATCAATACATTGTAGGCCATACTAATACGTTCATACATTAGGTGGAAAGGACAGAAAGCTTGTACATGTATGTACTGAAGGTTGCTAAAGAACATAATTTAGTGGTTGGGAGTGGCTTCCATGTGTAGGAGGGTTAAGCACTAGGAAGGCAAATCACCTGACAAGTCAATACCAGTCAGCTAGACAAAAAATTTTCCCCAGGGGGCAAAGTTGTGTGGGGCAAAGTTGCTGAAGGCAAAGTACTACATGTACATCAGATATAAAGTTAAAGTACCGTATGTGCCATATTTTTCTCAACAAAGGTTTATTGGGGGTTCTTGTTTTGAAAGGTTACTGTTGATCACTTCACAACTGATGTTGTTTTTAGGGGGCGCAAATTAGAACCAATTGTTTCACAGCAGGAGATATGTGCATGTGCATTGTACATGGCTGGAAAGATTTGTTAAAATAAAATACTATACACAGTCACCTGTTTTTTCTGAAAATGGAAAATGAGAAGACTGTCACTGTCACATAATATTTCTGAGTCAAAATTATGAGTTGACATAGTAGAGAATCAGACTGTACAGACAGACTACAGTTGATGGGAAATTGTTAAAGACATGCTGTGATAAACAGTAGGCCAAAATGCAGAATCTAAATATGATTTGTTTTCTTTTATATCCAAGATCTTCAAGTGTTGTACTGAGGAGGAGAAGTTTCCAGAGGACCTCAAGAAAGATGACATGCGTTACATGCAGGGTTACACCAGCCTCTTGTCAGCTGCCGTCTTTTGGTGGCTCAACTGGATCTTCAAGAAAGGTTACAAGAATGCTCTTGAACTGCCGGACCTGGGAAGTCTGTCGGAAGTCCACACCACAAAATACCAGAGGGATACATTCACCAAGGCCCTCGAAAAGGAACAGGTATTATGAATGTTAAAAAAAAAGTCTCTGGCATCTAGTCTTCAGCTTCAAAATGGGTGTGGTTGTGCATTTTTATTTTAGTCCTTCTTTTGGGGGCAAGCATGCATAATTATTTATTTCAAATGAGAAAGGTCATTTTTTCATAAATGCCCTGCTTTAGTTTTTTGTAAATAGGTTAAATAAAATGCAGTATAGAAACCAAGCTGTAAAAGGTTCAATTCAGTGGGTCTCAGAAAATTCATTTAAAAAATAATTGTTCAAACATATGCTGTTTTCCAAAATATTAATAATGCCCATTTTACAAATCTTGTAAACAGGGAAGGAACAATAACTACACATATATGATGATAGCTGATGTGTACATTGTAAGTCCAATTTGTCCCAAGTCATGAACACAATAAGTACAATGTTACTGTAATGCAGAAAGAGTTCAGATTTTATATATTTATGTTGTAGCCTCCAAATGCTACAGATGGACGTTGATGTCGTGGTTAATAAAGCTCAGGAATTGATACGCACACGGTGACTTAAGTAAACATCTCAATCCTTTATTATAACTTTAATGATGATGACGTATGGATTCCATAAGCGTATGCATGTGACCACGGTGTAACAAAGGTCTGGCAAGGATAAGGCAAAGTTGTGACACAGACGTGTGTGATGCGTGGGTGTGGGGGTGTGCGTGTGTGTGTGTGGTTCAACTGTAACAAATAAATACAGAAAAGAGTACCAAATTAAGTAAATGTCATTTTACAATGAGCCTACAACTTATCAAACAGTGCCTCTGGTAGTCTAGACTGATAATTAATTGCCTTGGAAAACACTAACTCTATGCAAAGGGAAAATCGTAAATATACCCACTACAGTAGGAACAAACAACACTAAGAAACGAGCACCGTTAAACCTTAAAAATAGCGCCCCCTATAGAGGGATCATGACGTGACATGGCCATTATAAGAAATAATCACTACAGAATTTCACCTCAAACTACAGCTTTATCCAACTACTAACCATAACAATAAATCGCCAAGCTTATCTATGGATATTTAAGAATAAGCGGTAAGACTTACTTTATCTGAGCTGTCCAGGGTTGACGATTAATTAACCAGAAATAAATTAAAAATGTGTCGGAAAAATGTCGCTCACATTGGGCTTCTCAAAGCGCGGCAAAAATGTAGCGCCCTTAAGTGAGCAACAGAAAACATGGATTTAGTTGCGTGTCTCTGAAACTACAAAGCGCATAGCTTAACACGACAAAAAATGTCAACAATAATCATTAAGATATTCCGGCCGCTACATACATGTATGTCCTGATAATTTAAAGTATTAATTTGCTTTTTCTTAAAAATATTGACTGAATAATTTCTCAGATTGTTAGATAACTTCACCAATATTTGCACAAGATGCCTGTAAAGTGTAAGTTTTATTTGTAATAAAGTTTTCATCTGAATATTGATAAAAAGGAAAGCTAAACTTTTTGTTAGAAGTTTGGTTTAATGCCCAGTGCATTTATGATGTTAGGGGTGGACGATATCACGATAATATCGTAACGATATGGTATTCAAAAAAAAAATTGGCTAAATCGGTTATGGTTTTGAAGATATCGAAATATCACCATATTGACGATATTCCAAAAATATCGCCGATATCAAATTTATATCGCTCATTTTAGTTAAAATATTGCCAGAGTGACAAATTGTTTCCAAATTTCATGTCATTATACGGTAAAATCAATGAAGAGCTAAAAAATCATGACGCAGTGCCGCTCATGTCCCTAGGACCATAACAGTAATTGCAGACACAGCACCAACAAGCACTTGGCTCGTTTTGGAGTGATTCAGTTGCATTTTTGAAAAATTTCAGAACTGTTTATTACATGTACCTATGCAACTTCCCTGTATAACTTGCATGTAATTTAGTAGTTCATATTTTGGTGTCCAATGTAGTTAATGTACGATACATACATTTTTCATGTATTTAAAAAATCCTCGCATTGAGACGATAATATCGTATATCGCCGATATCATGGCCATCGATAATCGACTGTCACAAAAATTCAATATCGTCACCCCTATTATGATGGGACCCACTAAGACTTATTTCAGAAGATATTTACTGTAAAATCATGTGCACAGATTGTCACAATTATTTTGTGAAATGGGTCATTTTATTTAAGCATTTGTCCTCCTTTTCTCAATCACAATAGCAATGAAAATAATAATGAAATAAATAGAGAATTAACTGTTGCAAACTGCTTACTAACCTAAAGGACCTGAAGTATAAATGCAATATAATTGTTATTGGCCTTACGTTTCGAACGTAGCAGGTTCTTTCTCAAAAAGGACAGAATACAGACAAAATACATACATACATACATAACCACAAGAGTAGGCTGAAGATATTGTCAGGTGTGAATTGAACACAAAAGAAAAAGATATAAAAAACAGTCAGGTTCTGGGACCGGACGAAAGGGAGATTGAGTATGAAGCATGGTACTTCTATATGTAAGGCCAATAACAATTATTTTCAAAATAATTAATGGTAAAATAGTGCAAAGTACAAGCTATACATCTTTAAGTCTAGTTGATATTTCAAAATAAAATTGAGGAAAATGTGAGTATTTTGTTTCCCCCTCCCCACAGGCCCGAGCCAAGGTGAACAAGAAACCTCTTAGCCTGTACCGTGTGTACATCAGAGCATTTGGTGCTCGCATCTTACTTGGTGGGTTTGTCAAGATTGTTGGGGACAGTTCCACGTTTGTTCCACCCCTAGCGCTAGCAGGTGCTATCAGTTATGTCACAGGTATTTTCTACGCAAACGGCACCACAGAGTATGAGTATGTAAGTTGAACTTAATTTGTGTATGTAATTTGCAAATGTTTTTGAGCATGTTTTTTATTTAATTTTCTATATCGTATTCTTTTATATCAGCATAATTTACAATTTAATATTAACCCTAACCACCTCAAACCATTCAAACTCCAACAGCAGGGTTTGTTGGATTTTGATTCTGTATAGCCCAGACAGGGATACTTTACATGGGGCCGGGTGTCCCAATTCAAGCTAAGTCCAACAGTTGGGTGGTAGTGTTACTGCTTTGTGTTGTATTTTGATGGACTCGATACTATATAGCCCCCCCGGGATACTTTGCATAGGGTAGGGTGTCCCAATTCCAGCTAAGTCCAACAGTTGGGTGGTTGTGTGTGTTGGTGTTGGATTTTGACAGATTCAGGAAGGTTCCTAGCCAAAATAGCGAGAGTTTAGGTTTTATAAATTGAATTAGGGACTGAATAATTATAATATTGGTCATTAACATCAGGAAGATTTAGGGGGGTAAAGCCAAGGCTTGTATGAGTCTGGGAATCATAATGAAAAATGTCAGGAAAGATCAAGTAAGACTAATTGCGGTGACATCATGTGAAAATCTCTATTGAACTGGAGGTTATAACTCGGCGTTTCGATCAGTATGCTCTGATTGTCCTCAGGAGAATGCGGGACTCTGAGAAATGCAGCTGCTTAAGTAGGCTGCTGGAGGATCACGCAATGGCTGGAGGATCACGCAATGGCTGGAGGATCACGCAATGGCTGGAGGATCACGCAATGGCTGGAGGATCACGCAATGGCTGGAGGATCACGCAATGGCTGGAGGATCACGCAATGGCTGGAGGATCACGCAATGGCTGGAGGATCACGCAATGGCTGGAGGATCACGCAATGGCTGGAGGATCACGCAATGGCTGGAGGATCACGCAATGGCTGGAGGATCACGCAATGGCTGGAGGATCACGCAATGGCTGGAGGATCACGCAATGGCTGGAGGATCACGCAATGGCTGGAGGATCACGCAATGGCTGGAGGATCACGCAATGGCTGGAGGATCACGCAATGGCTGGAGGATCACGCAATGGCTGGAGGATCACGCAATGGCTGGAGGATCACGCAATGGCTGGAGGATCACGCAATGGCTGGAGGATCACGCAATGGCTGGAGGATCACGCAATGGCTGGAGGATCACGCAATGGCTGGAGGATCACGCAATGGCTGGAGGATCACGCAATGGCTGGAGGAATGATTAAGACATGTATTAACCCTTAGCACGCTACCATATTGCACACACACTAATCCCGTGGCACTGTATTTCCTGTGGGGCTCTACATGAAATCCACCTACATTTGTTCTCAAGCCTTTTACTCTGTGAAATAAGCTTTGTAGGAAAAAATGCAAAATAAAGAATTTATTCAGTATGAAATTTCCTATCTTCTGAAATAAAAATTATTCTTCTAGCCTTTACAATAATCGAGATATGACCTTATCACGGGGATGGGTGAAGTCGACCAGCCAGTCATCATCGTAGGCCCTCAGGAAGACGCCATTCAGCGCGGCATGACCAGCCGTCGTGCCCGCATCTCGCCGATTTTCCTCGGGGCCACCGTTCGATTCGTCCCCATCGCTGCCTTCATCAGCTGTGGTATGTACACGGACATCGTCATCGCTAATGGGACTTTCATCGTAGTCAGAATCACCATGAAACAGCTCTTCAAAGTCAGATTCTCCGGAGTCCGAGTCCTGGAAAAGTTCACGAAATGCAGCCTGGGTGTCCATTGTGTCCGTCTTTTGTTTTAGAGCACGTCTTTTTGATCGGAAATTACGAGAAATTTTGCGAGAAACGATGGTTGTTTTACGATTGAATATCGTTGTACATGTATAAATGAAGCTGTATGGAGTTTATTGGGGGTCAGGGGTCATGCATTTCCCAGAATTCCTCAATGATATGTACACAGTAATGCTGGGCGACTGGAGTCGCCGTCAGCGTGCAGGGAATAAACACATCGGGCGACTACAGTCGCCGATAGCGTGCAAAGGGTTAAACAACCTCAATATACATGATTCAATTCAATTCAAATGATGTGACCTTTGTTTACAAAATTGTGGTGTGGTCACGTTTTCTGCCCAACAGTATATGCACGCTCATCAGGTCACAGGTCACATCATCTCATTATCTCATTGATCTCCATAATCAATACAATATAGATCAAATCTTCATCTGTAGACGATGTGACCTGTGACGTCACTCCTGCACGCACATGCCGCCAGGCAGAAACGTCCTGTTTTAGTTTGCGATATCAGAGGTCACATCGTCTATACTTGATGGTTCATGACACATTTACAGTTAATAGATAAATGCAATTTTTTACACAAGCTAGGAAAGTTAATCTTTAAGTATTGATATCACTACAATGTGGTTACCCCTGCTCATCAGGCTCATAAATCATTCCTGAAACAATCTCAGCTCCCTGGGGAGTATACAGCTCAATTGCTGCCATTATAGCGCATATAGGGCTAATCAAACACAACAACCAACTCTGCCCTCACAGGTACCCATTTACCCCCTGGGTGGAGAGAAGCAATTATGGTAAAGTGTCTTGCTCAAGGACACAAGCACCATGGTCGCGCTCGGGATTCGAACCCACATTCTGACGACTCAGCCATCAGAACACAAATCCGATGCACTAAACCGCTCGACCATGGCACTCCATAGATGATGGGGACTAACACTAGTAACCCTCCTGCTACTACAAGTGTCAAAATCAGTCAAAATGTTGATATCTAGGTGTATCTAGTGCATCTAAAAGTCAAACACTGTCAAACCTTACGTGTAGTAAGTACATTTACAGGTCAAAATGAGTAAACCGTTAAAAAGCATTGTCTTGTATTGTTCAGGGTGGTCAAAATGAGAGTAAAAACCAGTACAAATGCTCCTGTGTGCACATCTGGGTCAACAGTCAAAACGGGCAGTTGACTGGTTTTGACCTCTATAGCAACTTCCCACTAAAGTGCAGCTATAGTACAAGGGTTAAAATGAGGTCCTTGATGCCTGACAGATGATTTAAAGTTTGAGGTTCTTAATAATAATAATAATAATGTGTGGATTTATATAGCGCACGTATCCACCAACTAAGTGGTGCTCAAGGCGCATTATATTATTATCCCTGCTCATAAGGCTCATAAATCATTCCTGAAACCATCTCAGCTCCCTGGGGAGTATACAGCTCAATTGCTGCCATTTCTAGCGCATATAGAGCAAACCAACTCTGCCTTCACAGGTACCCATTTAACCCCTGGGTGGAGAGAAGCAATTATGATTAAGTGTCTTGCTCAAGGACACAAGTGTCACGGCCGTGATTCGAACTACCCACATTATGTTGCTAACACCAGAACTTGAATCCGGTAAGCTAGTCCGCTCGGCCACGACACTCCTGCACAGATGTGAAAGTTTATTGCATTATTATATAGGGAAACAAATATATCCGAGTTTCTATCCAAGAGAAATGGTTTAAATACAATTTTGAAATTAAATTTGCCTCAAGCACAGACCATACAGCTTTAACCCTAACCGTGCTAGGGTAACTTTCTTATCACCCTGCTTAATGCAACGACGTACAACAGTGGTCAATGATTGAGGCCTGTAACAAGATCCATGTTTAGTAAATTGGACTGTGGTTTTTCAAGCACAGTGCTGTCTGCAACAACATACAATAAGGGGATTATTTAGCTGCACAAGCTTTGTGCTTCTCTGCTACGGTAATCATCATTGTCTTTTCCCTTTATTTACATGCTTGTTACTTTTATGTTTTCAGTTTTTCTTTGCTTCTTTCTGTTTTCTTCATTTACATAAAAGTAACTTTCTTTATTTCCTTCTTTATTTACATGTTAAACAATGCTAAATGCAACCAGACACAACACAGACTATTTGTTTTACAAACACAGTCCAGTGCTGAATGCAACAAATGTCCATCAGAATTTTACAACTGTTGCATCCTGTTGCATTTAGCATGGTTAGGGTTAATTTTCATGTCTGTAAGAAAAAAAATTAATTACATTTTGGGGGAGAAAAAATTAAATTTAAAGATTAATTTAATTGAATTTAAGGCATTTTAAATTTGCATAATCTTCAAAAACAAACCAAAGCCTAATTGAGACCAGACCGTCTCATAGTTTCACCCGTATTTGATCTCAGACCAAGTACATCTCCGGATCAGACTTCTTAAAGAATGGTTTTGTGCTGATCTTTATCATGTTCTGGGCCAGTATCATCAAGCTACTGGCCTGGCAAGGCCACTACCACATCGTCATCACAGAGTCTGCTCACATCAAAGTTGCCCTGCAGGTAAAGAATATTACTGGCTTGACTTCTTGGCAAAACAAAATTAGAAAAAGGATACAATTTTGAATAAACCCCATACCAAGTGGAAATGACTAGGAACATACATTGATTATAAGGATTGAACAACAACAAAATGTTGAATCTTGACCTCTACATTAATACTGCAAAAGTAAATGTATCTAAAGAAAATTTATCAAATTAAAATACATTTCAAACTAATTTGTTTACCTTTTTGAAGGATTGTGTCAGTGTTCACTATTTTGTGAGCAAACTGTAAAATGAGGGCAGTGCAGTGAAACTTAGCAAAGTTATTTTTATTAAATGAGTAAATATTGTTTTTTTTTCATTCAATTATTCTGTCCCAAATCAAACATACTTTTCTGAAATGGGGAAATTCCAGTCATCAGAGTTTTTCATTGAGCAAGTTTTTTTAACTGTGGTTTTTGGATCCACAGGCAGCTATTTATGACAAGTCGCTGCGTCTGTCCAGCTACACCATGACTGGGGGCGCTATGACAATGGGTCAGATCACCAATCATATGTCGGTAGATACCATGAACGTCCTCAACGCAACACAGTGGGTCCACTATATGTGGTCAATACCTTACGTGGTACGTATCGGAGGCATTATAGCAGGGGGAGAGTGAGAGTAAAACAGTTCTACAAGAAGATTCAAATAGAATAAACATTTTCACGATAATATGCGGCATGTTTTTGAACACTCGTTGCTGGCAACCCAGTGCTCAAACTTCACTTATGCATCTGGACTGCGCACCAGAAGTTTGTGCAATGGGTCACAGACAGCAACAAGTGTTCGAAAACAATTTTGCGAGTAAAAAACATGGCGCATATTACCGTGACAGGGTTTATTGATTTTGTTTAATTCATTCTTTTTTTGCCAAGAAGAATGAGAAAAATCAACTAAGAACAACAACTTGAAAACATGGAGTTAATATTACGACTTTATTACACCAAGTATTATTATGAAGCAGATATATAAAATATTTTGCTCAAACAACTAAAGTCAAGTTCATACGTCATGTAAACGCAAACACAAATGCAACTTCAAATCTTAAGATTTGCGCAGATGATTTCAACTTCAACTTGTTCAAATCAAGTTATGATGTCAAGACTCACTTTACGTTTGGTTCGTATCAAGTATGAACCGAGCCTTATACGATGTGATACTTTTTGTCAAATCATTTATTTCATGCATTTTCTAAGCTTGCTGTAATTTATCTCTTTCTATTTCCAGATTTCAGGTTACCTGGTCATTCTGTACTTTGAGTTAGGAGTAGCTTCCCTGATTGGATCACTTATCTTCTTCATTACCATACCAATCCAAGTTGTCATAGCGAGACAGACGGCCAAGTACCAGAAAATATCCATGGTATTTCCTACCTCCATCCCACCTTTTCAAAATGAACACTTGTGTGATGCTTTTGTAAATTCCGATAATTTACAGGATGTGATTTAATATCGGAGTCTTTGCATAAATCTTTCATGAGTACAGAAAAATAAAGTGTGAGTATTGAGTACAAGTATGAATTCAAGTACAACTACTACAAGTATAAACTGCTTGAATGCCCTGGGGATGAGATTGAATCAACAAATTAAATTTATTACATGGTGCTACCACAAACTTCCTTTTAAAGGAGTGTATAACAATGGTAATAACCAGATTATCAAATTAAAAATGAGTAAATATTCCGTTTGAAGTGCTTTCATCTTTGTGAAATCAGAAATTGTAAAGTAAATTTTATTTTAAAAGTGGCCGTCTTTGGGCAAAATTGTGAGCACCTATTGTAAAGAAACTTTCACAGGCGAGTTTTATGATATATTTCTGAAAAACTTAGTGGTTGAAATGAATGTATATTGTACCTTGCCTTTAACCAAATAAATACTTATTCCACCCATGATGTAGTGTCAGTTTTAAACACTCACTTAAATGATATTGGCTAAATATCTCTTTGAAACCCTCAATTCACTCAAGCAAAATCTGGCAAGTGTCTGAAGAGAACCAATGAGCTGCTGAAATGAATCAAGCTGATCAATATCTCTTTGAAACCCTCATTTCTCTCAGGAAAAATCTGACGAGTGTCTGAAGAGAACCAATGAGCTGCTGCAAGGAATCAAGCTGATCAATATCTCTTTGAAACCCTTATTTCACTCAGGAAAAATCTGACGAGCGTCTGAAGAGAACCAATGAGCTGCTGCAAGGAATTAAGCTGATCAAGCTGTATGGATGGGAAGACATGTTCTACACCGCTATCAGTAAAGTACGAGCTCTGGAGATTCTCACCATGATGAAACAGATGGGATGGAGGGTTGTGCTGAGTAAGTCATATCACCCTATCTTTGTCTAATTCCCTGAGGGCGTAGCACTAAAAGACTGATTCTACTTCATAGATATTTAGTACATCATGGGTACCAGGCTATTTGCATCAAGAGCATCACTACGGAAGAAAATCAAAATAGCATGAGAAAAATCAGTACCACATGTTTGTGACTTGACAGTTGTGTTCAAAAGGTTCTCGTACAAGAATAGTAGAAGACGATCAGAGTATTCTGATCGAAATGTCAAGTTTCACACCAACGAATCTTCTCAGAACCAACAACTATTAGAAAGATGTTGGTATGTTTAATGGCGTGTTTTCCTGGCACCACCCATTGTGAGTAGAGCATTGCTCAGTATTGATAGAGGTTTGAAGCTCATACAGATTTGTACAGATTATGGACAATTCAAGTGTGTGTTCCTTGGTATTAATAATTTGTTTATTTTTCTCTTTTTTGGAACAGTGACTATTACTAATGCCAGTCCTTTGCTAGTGACAATAGTGGTAAGTTTTTTTTAACCCATTTTAGTGTCTTTTATCAAAATAGTAATATCAGATTCCATATAGTGATCTTATTTTAATTTCTTTGTTTATGAAACCCCCCATCTCACAGAACTATTGCGATATTGTATCCAGTCTTGTACCCAATCTCATTTTTGACCAATCCTTGCCTTTCTTGTTCTTCACAGTCCTACAGTCTGTACACCAAGCTGACGGGCAAACCTCTGACCCCTGACATCGCCTTCGCAGCTCTCGCTGTCTTCAATCAGATGACCACCCCGTTATTTGTCATGCCCAATGTTTTTGTCTTAAACATCAATGCCATAATCAGTACAGGCCGCTTGAGGGCATTCTTTGAAGCTCCCGAGATAGAACAACATGAGGATGGGATTCTTGAAGACAGTCTGCACGCCGAGGGAATTATAAATCGTGAGGTAACTAGTGAATCAGAGATATAGTAATCTAATTTGCAGTAGTCTTTTTGCTCTGATTGTCATCAGCTTCAAATCTTAAATATCCCAAAAAATGGGTGTGATGGAATTCTTACTTCAGTATAGTGATGTGAAACTGTTTTTATAAACTTTTTTTTCTTCTTCAAATGTTCATAGGTCGAAATACGTCAGTCTAGACGAAATAAACAAGAGGACAGACGTAGGTTGCTGTCCAATGATCACAATGATACATATGACAGCATACCTTATGCTCCATCACCCGTACCTTCGGTGGTTCCAGACAATTCTGCATTGAGGGTAAGATATGTACTGCCTCATCGGCAACTTTGTTCTTTAAGGTGATGGCCAAATTTATAATAGGGAAAGTATACATCAGTATTCGTCCATTCTGCTGTGTCTTTATGTGAATAAAGATATAAAACAAGAGATCAAGGAAAATCTTGGCTCGCTATGTTGTTAACAATTTTGAGACCCATCCCCAATTGAAGCAACATTTGTGCATGACTGCATGCATGTCATTTATCTCTGAAAATCACTACTCAATAGAGATTTTCACATGGTGTCACCGCAATTAGTCTTACTTATCCTCTTCTCCATGCAAAGCTACAAGTTTTACATGTCATTTATCATCCATCTATCACTAACCAACCATCTAACGGATTCTGGAAGGAAAATAAGTGGTCTTTGATTCTACATTGTTGTTATCTGCATGCCTTTATATTTTAAGAGTATTAGGACACAACTCAGTATTTGATTGTAATGTCCTTTTTAATTATTCAAAGACTAGTAAACCAGTCTAACTACTAACTCCTTGTTTTCCTTAAGATAAGAGGTGATTTTATTTCCTTGGGAGAGATTAATTGATTGAGGATTTGGCTTATCGTTTCATAACACCTTGGCTCAAAACATAACCAAAGTGAGACTGGGAGGAAAATAGTCTGGCCCCATTTGTGTATTGAGAATCAGCCCTTTACTTGCATACATCTGACATAGAAAAGCGGACTTTCTTTGTGTTCCTACAGATAACAGGCAATTTTGTTTGGGATGAAACTGCCAGTACACCAACTCTGAAGAACATTGATCTCGATATTCCTGCAGGTAGCCACATTTTTGGATTATTTTCTTTATCTTTGATACATATATATCATTCTTTATTAGGTGTTCGAGCCACAGCACGAACACCTCTTACTTTTTCTTCTCCTTCTTCTTTTTCTTCTTTTCAGTGAATATCCAGAGCAAAAATCGTAGTTGCAGAGTTCACAGAACCTTAAAACTTCACACATACTTAGACCTTAACATGTAGTTGTATCTTAAGTTGTGACGTCATAGTGAGGTCATCAGATATCGAATTACACTCAATCAAAGTTTAATATTTCAAAAAATTATATCTCATGAACCCATAAGATATTTTCACAATATTTACACCATGTTATAGATCTTGAATTATATGATTTTTCGTACACAGACGTGACCCCAATCTGACCTTACTTCGTGTCCAAACCGGAAGACAAAGTTTAATATTTAAAAAAAATCATATCTCAACAACTACAAGAGGTAAATTCACAGTTTTTGCACCATTGTACAGATTGTTAATTGTCAAAAATATTTACAAAAACATGACCCCAATTTGACTTTTACTTCCTGTCCAAACCGGAAGTCAAAGTTTAATATTAAAAAAAGTCATATCTCAACAACCGCAAGAGGTAAATTCACAGTTTTTGCACCTTTGTACAGATTGTTAATTGTCAAAAATATTTTCAAAAACATGACCCCAATTTGACCTTTACTTCCTGTCTAAACCGGAAGTCAAAATTTAATATTAAAAATATCATATCTCAACAACCACAAGGGGTAAATTCACAATCTTTCCACCATTGTATAGATTGTTAATAATTGTCGAGAAATATTTACACAAAGGTGACCCAATTTGACCTTACTTCCTGTCCCAACCGGAAGTCAAAGTTTAATATTGAAAAAAATCATATCTCAACAACCACAAGAGGTAAATTCACAGTTTTTTGCACCATTGTACAGATTGTTAATTTTCAAAAATATTTACAAAAACATGACCCCAATTTGACCTTTACTTCCTGTCCAAACCGGAAGTCAAAGTTTAATATTTAAAAAAAAAATTCAAAATCGTACATTATTAGCGAGGACGACGGTTTCATCAAAATGACAATTCGTATCTGGAACTACACGAAAACGGGTTGTAAAAACTCGCCAAAGAAATAAATGCCTTCTCTCAAAGAATTTCGGTACCAAAATTGACCCTTATGTAGCAGAACAGTTGTTTTTCACATTTGAACTGTTTTTTCAAAAATAAATAATGTGATTAAGTTCAAATCATTGAAATTGACTTCAAACAAATCATCGTTGGTAACCACATCATATTTTACAGGGTACTCTTTAATATGAAAAAAAAATAATAATGCAAAGTTTCTTTAAAAAACATTCTGATGTCATCATCACTGCCCTGACAAAACTCGAACACCTATGTGTTTGTAATATCACAAACACTTCCATCTAGTTTACCTTGTTATCTTAGAGTAGCTCAACAGACCGATCTATTAAGGCCCCGCCCACCATAGTAACGGCCAAGCAATGGCACACGTGGCTACAACATGTGAGCCTCACCCCTCAATCGTTGAGCCGCCACACACATGCCCATACATATTAGCAGCACAATACAGCTATTTTAACATGTTTGGACTTCTGTCAGACTTTTGGATGTGTAATCGCAGCTGTGATTGGACAATAAATAATGGGGCAGGGCTTAACTCTAACTCCCTAAGCCCATTTGCTACACATAACCTGAATCCTCCAAAATCCTCCAGTAGTAAAGCAAGCACATGACATGTATGCACACGTGTTTCTAATCTGTGGTACATGTACATGGCCAGGGATCCTCCCTGCATGCATGAAGCAGGCAAGTATGCCTAATAACCTCAATCCTCCAAAATCCTTCACTTTAGCAAAGAGGATTTGGGAGGATTTGGGAAGGTTAGGGTTAATGGAACAGTCTTTTGATTGGTGATTTGACTCATCATTTCATAAGAGCTGGGTTCAAACTGAGACTGATTGAAAATAATGTGTTGTGATCAGACCTTTACTTTCATACATCTGACATAGATGGTTGCATGTATGTGCAGGGTGATTATAGCAAAAGTCTCTAGAGAAGAAAACCTGAACCTTGGCAGTAAGTTTTTTCCAGTTGAACCTTTTCATCATTGTGACCTATATGTGGTATCTGAATTTATACATAATTGATTTTGACATTTTCTCACACAGGAAAACTTACCATGGTAGTGGGTCAGGTTGGGTCTGGCAAGTCCTCCCTGCTGTCGGCCATTCTTGGTGAAATGACCACTGTCTCCGGTGGGGTGCAGTGGAATGAGTAAGTTGTTAACTTCCTACAGCTTGGTCAGTTTGTCTAACTGGCTGTCTACCTATTTGTCTCCCATGTATTTCCCCCTGTGGATTGATCTTTTGTTAAATATTGTAAACAAATTGTTACAATTATTCTAAAACCATCTCCCTTTTTAGGTGTTTGGGTTGGTGCCCAAACACCTCTTGATATTGTTCGGGTTTTTTTTTTTCTTCTTCTTCTTCTTCTTCTTCTTCTTAATAAGAATTATCCAGAGACAAAAACATAGTTGCAGAGTTCACAGAACCTTAAAACTTCACACATAGTTAGACCTTAACATGTAGTTTTATGTCAAATTGTGACGTCATAGTGAGATCATCAGATATCGAATTACACTAAATCAAAGTTTAATATTTTCAAAAAATCATATCTCATGAACCACAAACGATATTTTCACAATCTTTGCAGCATGTTATAGATCTTTAATTATGTGATTTTTCGTACACAGACGTGACCCCAATCCGACCTCTGCTTCCGGTCGAAACCGGAAGTTGAAAATTTCAAAAAATTCAAAAAATCATATCTCATGAACCACAGAAAATATTTTCACAATCTTTACATCATCTTAAAGACCTTGAACTATGTCACATTTCTTACACAGACATGACCCCAATTTGACCTCTCCTTCCGGTCGAAAACAGAAGTTTAAACGAACAACTATTCAGAAGCACAGCCATACTGACGTTCTCTTACACACAGACATATCGGCCTATAGTGTGTGTATATGCATTATCTAATTAGAATAGAATAGTTCGAGTTTACGAAGACCGCGCAGGTCATGACCTGCCATGCATGCACGCCACACAGTATAGTACCATGCAGCAGCAAAAACAATGGCTTCCTGAGTGTCGGGCCCGTCCTGCAGAAAATGCGTCGCAGAAAATGTACTAATTTAGCATGGAATCCAAATTGTTATCATTTTTGGAGATGAGTTTGACAAAGATTCTTTCATGTGCAAGTGGATGGAAGAAATAGACGGTATGGTTGAGTGTGATATTGCCAATGTCTAAGCGTTAGGGCTGTTGGAGCTAACGTACATAACATACGTCCGCAGCTAACGTTACAGGTAATGTAGGAATTAATTTTAAAAGAATTTGAAAAATATCTGGACCTAATCAGACTACATATATTTTGTAAAATTGTTGGACTTAGGCCTATATGAAAATATATCTTGACAATTTAACTTATGTCTTCAGACTTTTACTATCTCATTGTGATCTGTCCCTCAGTATCGTGTAGTGACAATTTAAAAATAAGATCATTCCTGGTGATTATTTTCAATAGTTACCATGTTAATACCTTGACCAACAAAATAAACTATAACCCTAACCACCCCAAATCCATCAAAATTCTGAAAGGGGGCACTTTTTGGGGAAAAAAATCAGCACTGTTGAAAAATGGAATCTTTATAATGGAGTTTTATCAGATACTTAAAAGTAATACTACATGTATTGTAGTTGCACAAACATAACTTTGTACATGAGCCAAGAATATTCAACCTTTGGCGGTGTAAATAAGCATGGAAATGAACTTCAAGCTGAACTAAAGTTTTGGGTTATTTTTTCATAGTGTATACAATGAAGATGGATGCTGACCCAATTATTTATTATTTTACATGTATGGATGAATAGCCGACATTCCTAAAATTAATTACCATTCGATTTACAGATTTATGGGTACCACTCTGAGTGGTACAAATGCTTCCATGCCATTTGCAGGGCTGAGAGGAAGAAATAAGATTAAGAAGAAACAGAAACATCAAGGTAGGCAAATATTGAAAATACGGGTAGAATGTCGATCCGACCGACTTCACATTATTCCAGGATATTTATTTCATGAAAAATCAGCCATTTTGCTATACGATGAATTCCTCAGTCATGTCAGTCTGATGTCAAACTCCACAATTAGTGACCAGCACAGTCATTTGTACATGCGCAGTGGCAACTATAATAGGATCCTTCTATTTTCTGAAGGGAGGATTTTAGAAGGGAAATAAAAGTGGATTTTAAAGATAGTTTTCGCTTTCTGTACCACCAAAAATCGATAGAATAATTTTTAACTGGTTAGTGGTTGCAAAAATTCCCAAAACCCTTTAAAAGTGGTGGTCGGATACGACATTCTTTCCAAAAATTCAATCAAGTTTCAAGTATGCAGTAAGCTTGGGCGATAACGATTTTTTTTATCCACGATATATCGGCAAACATATATTGCAATTTTCAATAATATCGCAATTCTTTTTTTGCATTCATGCATGATTGCTTTAGAGCCAATAACCACAGGTATGTACCCCTCTACAAGTGTCACAATAAATTGCAAATTTATTTGCAGAGCGTGTATGTACTTCTGATATCATCATACTTTTTTAGTGACAATTTCAAAAAAAGATCATTCCTGGTGATTATTTTCAATAGTTACCATGTTAATACCTTGACCAACAAAATAACCTTGACCAACAAAATAAACTAACCTTAACCACCCCAAATCCATGAAAATCCTGAAAGGGGCACTTTTTTGGTAAAAAATCAGCACTGTTGAAAAATGGGATCTTTATAATAGAGTTTTATCAGATGCTTAAAAGTAATACTAGTTGCACAAACATAACTTTGTATATGAACTAAGAATATTCAACCTTCGGTGTGAATAAGCATGGAAATGAACTTCAAGCTGAACTAAAGTTTTGGATTTTTTCATAGTGTATACAATGAAGATGGATGCTGACCCAATTATTTATTATTTTACATGTATGGATGAATAGCCGACATTCCTAAAATTAATTACCATTTGATTTACAGATCTATGGGTACCACTCAGAGTGGTACAAATGCTTCCATGCCATTTGCAGGGCTGAGAGGAAGAAATGAGAAGAAACAGAAACATCAAGGTAGGCAAATATTGAAAAATTCGGTTAGAATGTCGAATTGAACCGCCACTTTTCTCATTCAATATAACCAATAAAGTAATCTTACCTACCTCGTAAGGTGGAGAACATATGGATGATGATGGACATATACTTCAAATTATTCCAGGATATTTATTTCATGAAAAATCAGCCATTTTGGTATACAATGAATTCCTCAGTCATGTCAGTCTGATGTAAATTCCACAATTAGTGACCAACAGTCATTGTACATGTGCAGTGGCAACTATAATATGATCCTTCTATTTTCTGAAGGGGAGGATTTTTTAGAAGGGAAATAAAGTCCGAAAACCATCATAAAAGTGGATTTTAAAGATAGTTTCACCAAAAATCGATAGAATAATTTTTAACTGGTTAGTGGTTGGAATTTATTTTCAAAAAAAACCCTTAAAAAGTGGCGGTTGGATGTGACATTCTTTCCACAAATTCAATCAAGTTTCAAGTATGCAGTAAGCTTGGGCGATAACGATTTTTTTTTTTCCATGATATATCGGCAAACATATATTGCAATTTTCAATAATATCGCAATTCTTTTTTTGCATTCATGCATGATTGCTTTAGAGCCGATAACCACAGGTATGTACCTCTCTACAAGTGTCACAATAAATTGCAAATTTATTTGCAGAGCGTGTATGTACTTCTGAAGTAGTTTGCTTTTGTTTCTCATTTCTAAAAGCTCAAAACACTAATGATTTTATTTCCATGGAATTTCTGACTTGACTCACAATGTCGATTTATATTTTATTGTGATATATTTGTATTCGCTGATTCACCGATATGCCGATAACTTAAATAGGTTCTCGATATTGTAATCGAATAAAAAGTTATCGCAATATTCGATATCGTGTTTATCACCCAAGCTTAGTATGCAGTAAAATTGTTTCAAGTTAGATGTTGCTTTTTCGCTTCTTTCATCTGTTTACCTTGTCTTGTGTGTGTACTTTTTAATTTTCAATCTCTTTCTGTCTACAATGCCCATTCCCCTTACTCAGTTATTCCTCTATTTCTATTAAATATTTATCATTCTTTCTTCATACATATTTAGGTCAAGATGAGGTTGAGCGGTGAGAATGCAGCATTGAACCCCAGAGAAGAAAACTGTGGTCTTCATCAGAGATCCTCCCTGACAAACCGAGAAAAATTGAGAAAAAACTGTTTTCACAGTGCCAAACCTTGATTGCATGCCCAACGGAAAGATGAGAGGTTACTTTTGCAAATCGAAGATAAAGATCTTGTGGGTTTAGAAGTTTGCTATCATTGTCTTTGCTATAATGAGTATGTACCCAATTTTTGACAAGGCCAGATTCATCAGATGAAAGACCTATTTGGTACAATGATGCATAAATAAAATTCTGTGAAGTCATCCAGAAGAAAATAATAAAAACAATGAAATTCTTTTCACAAAGTCATTACATCGTAAGTTCATCAAGTGCGTACAAGAAGTGGAGGGAGTTGACTGCAGTAAGTACAGGTCCCACAATCTGAAAACACGTCTGAAAAGTACATTTCCTACACTGGTAATTCATAGATCATTTACTAAGAATACAATTAACTTGGTGTACAGCCAATCTCTAGCTGCAAAAGAACTGGTAGAGACTGCAGTTGGCTCAGATACATTATGTACTGATACTGATATACACTCACTGGCCAAAAGTATTGCAACACACACCAAAGTTCAGTTTGGAGAACTGTGTTACAATAATTTATTTTATTTTATTTACACTACTTAAGACTTCTTGAAAGTGCCTGTGTTTTGAAGTCAATGTTCTTTTTTACTGTTCTTGCTCGGAAATTGTGTAATACACAATCGATGACATCAGATTAAATGATCATCTCACCTGTTACTGTAAAGTGCTATTTTGAGCATGTTGCAATATTTTTGGCCAGTGAGTGTAGACAGCAGTGAAGGTGCTGGAGAAGCAGAGATATTTTCACATGAAAGTGCCTATCTTCACACACTTTTCAATGCATCAGCTGTACTATATAATACACTTATAATGAACAAAATCACATGGCATTACAGCTACCCTGGTCATCAATTTCAGATGACTTATCCTTGCAGACTGCTTAACAAATGAGCCAGTAATTTTCAATCACCCGCTTTGTTCATCTTACACTAGGACACTGATTCCATGACCCGTTGAAAGTCTACTCTGATTGAGATAATGTTGCTCCTTTAACCATTAACTTTAATTAAAACATTCTGTTGACTTTCTTTTCATGCACCAGTAAAAGTTTTTTTTAAGTGCCAAAGATTTAACAATACTAGCCAAATCCAATTAATGTTAGGGACTACAGGTTCACTTATTTTGTATTTTGTACTTCAGAAGAAAAACAATTATTTTCATTGCAAATTAGACCTAGAAGTTTGGATAACCTTTATCCTGTATGAAATGGATTATTATTGATGGGTGCAAAAATGGATGGAAAAGGAGTATCATGACCATGACAAAATAAAGCAGAAGTGTCATTCAAAAGATAATGTTGTTTCGCATTTCCTTTATTTAAATATCTTATTAATTTTATGTATTAACGAAGAATGTGTTTAATCAATTTAAATATTTACACAAAACGTTGACAATTAATAACCAATAATTTACTTTTTAAAGATGAGAAAAGATTCACAAATTGGTCTTTGATGTAGGTAGGGTTAGATCCAGGGTTGCCTAAAGAGGGTGGAGCTCAAGGTACGGAGATGGGGGATGGGAAATGAAACCCCAAAATATTGAAATGTATGGACAAGTTAGAAGTTTTTCACATGATCAATTAAATTGGAATACTACACCACGACACCATAGATCCTACCCTAAGAGTAATGGGGGGGGGGGGTCAGACGTTCAGGGAGCAGTCGGGTTCAGACCTTTTATTCAAGGCAAGATTTTTTTAAACTGGTTCATTTCTTTACAATGACATCAAATATTTCCCAAATATGGAATCCCCTTTCCAAACTCTTCCCTACCTCACTGGACCGATTTGACAGATTAGGGTAGGGGAAACATAAAAAACATAGCCCATGTGAACTATTCAATTATACAAAATATCCCCATTAAAATGTACAGTTTTTTAAGAATGACCGAAAGAGGGCGCTATTTTCATGTCATAGTTCAAATGCAAATATCTGCCAAACTGGCAAGTTTTGTGAGTGTGGATTTATATAATTAGAATTTACATGTAATTATCTATTAAACTGTTTCTACGCTCATGCCTGATATGCGTCACGAAACTCAATTTCTGAATGCATTTTCATTGCACGCTCACATGTCAAGTCACATG
Source organism: Zoroaster sp. YZ-2022 (assembly GCA_029582265.1). NCBI lineage: Eukaryota > Metazoa > Echinodermata > Asteroidea > Forcipulatida > Zoroasteridae > Zoroaster > Zoroaster sp. YZ-2022. Next base: position 23,700,520 of record CM055820.1, read on the forward strand.
CTGAACTTAACTCCATAGCCGTAGTCTCTTGTCAAGTCGCACTTGGCACCACGGATGCAAGTTTTATCATGAAACTTTTCTGAAGAGGAAACCATATTTACCAAGTTCAGACTTAATTAATGTACTTTTAAACAACTTTAGGTGATGACGTCATAACATGATGAACAACCAAATACCTTGAGAACGAGCATTCTACTCACTAGACTAACATGCTCGTGCAAGTTTTTGGTGAATTAACTATTGAAGAACCTTTCAACCTTTGTAACATTAGATTTTTATGGGAATTTGTAAGTGAATGAGGAATTGTACTGCAGAAAAAATAGCTGCCTGGCTTGGCTCGTTCCTGCAATGTCTCCCCATTTTAGCTGTAATAATGGGCGTTCTATTAAGGATTAGATTTCTTAAATGCTTATCATAACTGGGAGAAAGACAATAATCTGATAATAAAAAGCTTTTTAATTCATAGTACACTTAAAATATGCTCTTTATTTCTGTTAAATACAAACTTATACAATGTTAACATTTTGGATGTATTTTGCATTTTTAAACAACTTTAGGTGATGACACCATAACATGAACCCCCAAACACCTTGAGTTTGTTTTTTACAAACTCTATACCTCTAGTTATCCTTTTTGTTTTGTTTTTTCCAGGAGATATCACACCATTGCCTACGGAGCACAGAAAGCCTGGTTGTTGAATGCTTCTCTCAAAGATAATATCATATTTGAAAACATATATGATCGCGCAAGGTAATACATCTATTGATTTTAGACTTGCATCAAGAAACTTAATTCAATTATGAACTTAATTTTTCCAGACAGTGTGTGCAAAATGCAACAAAATGGCAGATATTCAGATGTTCTTATTGTCCAAATACTTTCCTTTTTCTTTCTCCAAAAAAGTACTTTAGACATACAGTTGGAAAAATTGTTTTTAATCTTAATGGTTCAGGTATAAGACGGTGATAGCTGCCTGTTCCTTGCAGCCAGATATTGACATCCTCCCGGGCGGTGATCAGACAGAGATTGGAGAGAAAGGAATTAACCTCAGCGGGGGACAGAAACAACGAGTCAGTGTCGCCAGGACAATGTACAGCTACAATGATGTGGTGGTTCTGGTAAGTCATATAGATTTATTTACCAGAATGGAAATTATTATTTTCATGCTGTAAAAGATTTGAAAAGTGAAATTCCACAGAAGAATGAGTACAAAATAAATTAATTCATTTTCACTATTTTCTTTTGATCAACACAACGTGGTAAGCTAAACCTGTCAAAGGATGGTTTTTAAATATTTATCTTGATTCAAAGAGAATAACCATAGTCTTGGAAGCAGATAAGCCAAACTTACCAATGCAGTACTTTCCTTTAAAAAATTTCAGTTATTGATACTATTTTACACGATGAAACATGAGGCGCATATTAGTTTTCTAATATATGAATTAAATATTGTTTGTGGTAACACCATGTGAAATTCTCAATTGAGTAGTAATTAATTCTGAAAAGAACTGGTGGTTACGTTTCGATCAGTATGCTCTGATCGTTTTCAGGAGAATGCCGGACTCTGGGAGACACTGCTGCTTATTAGACTGCTGAAGGCTTGCGCTAACACTGGATACTGAAGGATTAGTGTGTTGTAGCGTGCAGGCAGGAGTCCGTGGAACTGGGATCCTTAGATATATGCTGCCATTTATTTTTTGTTCTCAAGAGAATCATATCAGACCACGTGATCCCTTGGATCTTGACTAATCTTTGCATGAATGCTCTTGCAGGATGATCCCCTGTCTGCCCTTGACATGCACGTCGGCAGCCACCTCTTCAAGGAAGGCATCGAGGGATTCCTGATGACAAAGAGTAAACGTACCGTCATTTTGGTCACTCATCAAGTACAGTATGCCGAGAAAGCAGACAAGGTGATAATTTGTAATTCTTGAAGATGTATCGCTTGTGTTTTTACCAGCAATTTCTGGAAATTTTGGTTTTCATAATAATAATAATAATAATAATGTATAGATTTATATAGCGCACGTATCCACCAACTAAGTGGCGCTCAAGGCGCATTATATTATTATCCCTGCTCATAAGGCTCATAAATCATTCCTGAATCCATCTCAGCTCCCTGGGGAGTATACAGCTCAATTGCTGCCATTTCTAGCGCATAGAGAGCAAACCATCTCTGCCTTCACAGGTACCCATTTAACCCCTGGGTGGAGAGAAGCAATTATGGTTAAGTGTCTTGCTCAAGGACACAGGTGTCACGGCTGGGGCTCGAACCCACTCTGCTGCTGGCAACACCAGAACTTGAGTTCAGTCGCTAGACCGCTCGCCACGACAATCCATTTTACGGCATTATACAACACATCGGGACCTACGGCTTTACGTCCCATCCGAAGGACGAAGCAATTATGGTTAAGTACCTTGCTCAAGGATACAAGTGTCACGACCGGGGCTCGAACCCACACCCTGCTGCTGGCAACACCAGAACTTGAGTTCGGTGCGCTAGACCGCTCGGCCACGACACTTTAGAACATTTAACAGTTCCTTTTAGAAGGAAAAACAAATAGTTTGAAATGAGATAGTTCACAAACAAAATAGTTGTCAGAAGCTTGGTTTAACAGTTAAAAAAAAAAAAAGTGACATGATACACCATAAATTAATTTCCTTACATGTTTACGATGGAGAAGAACATTGTTGGAAATTGCTGTTAAAATAATGAAGCAATACACCTTTAAATTTGATAAAATCTTGTAATCGTCAAACATCCAAGCTCTTAGTCAAATCTTGGTTCACAATTATCCGTGCCTGTTCACAGGAATGTCAGTAACTGTTTCGTGGATTAGCAATAAACCTTTTATTATCGCGGTGCAGCCATCTTGCTTTGCTTCCATACTAATCCATGTGACCAGATCAAGGCAAGAAGGGAAAATAGTCTAGTCCATTGTATGCATTATAATTCATGTCTGTAATTGTACTTGCATCAGACAAAGATTGCCTCAGTATGATTAAGCTCTACTGTACATTATATCAGCCTGTCTTCCTTTCAAAGGCTTTTAGAGTACACCAAATGTTTGACACGTCTGGCATAAGTGCTCTGTCCTCCTCCCTTCTTTTCAAGATTGTGTACATGAAAGACGGCTGCATCCTCCACCAAGGAACCCTGGAAGACATCCGAGAGGAGAATCCAGAGCTTGTTGCTAACTGGAAAGCCACAGCGACAGATATTGAAGAATCAGAGTCTGAGATGTCTGGGGCTGAAGCTGTGTATGAAGAGCGAGCCAAACTGGTTCGTCAGATCTCTATGAAGATGGAAGAGAAAAAAATAGAACGAGGTTGGTTTTGCAGAATAATCTACTTAAAATGATTAATTCTATTTTATGTATATACAGTTGGACAGAAATGAAAACTAGATATAAACAAGTGACGTTGTGTGTTAAATCCATAGATTGCTTTGCCATGTTAGTTACCAACTCATCATTACACTGATCCCAGAATAAGAAAAGAAATATTATGTTTGCAGTTAACACTATGTGTAATAATCTCTCTTGGAAGAAGTTGTGTGTTTCTGAAAACAACTGGTAGTGAGGATATTTCAAACAAAGTGCTCTTCAGGAGGAATTCTGTAAAACTGATATACAAACTGTTTGAATATTCATCTCATTTTTCATCCTCCATTGTGATTTTTTTCCTTTCCTCAGTTGAATCTTCAACCGGCCGTCTTGTAGAGAAAGAGGAGCGTGCTGAGGGGTCAGTCTCCTGGCGAGTCTATCTCTCCTACATCAAGGCCATTGGCTACTGGATATTTGCACTTCAGTTATCTCTTACATTTGGCCAGAATGGACTGGGCATAGGCACTAACTACTGGCTATCGGCTTGGTCAGAAGAAGGCAACAATCTCACAATGGAAAATGCAACACAGGTAAAACTAAAACAAAAAGTCTTTATCATGACTTGTGTTATATATGCCGTCTTGTGTTATATATGCCGTCTTGTGTTATATATACTGTCTTGTGTTATATATACTGTCTTGTGTTATGTATGCCGTCTTGTGTTATATATGCTGTCTTGTGTTACATGTATATATGCAGTCTTGTGTTATATATGCCGTCTTGTGTTATATATGCAGTCTTGTGTTATATATATGCTGTCTTGTGTTATATATGCCGTCTTGTGTTATATATATGCTGTCTTGTGTTATATATATGTTGTCTTGTGTTATATATGCCGTCTTGTGTTATATATGCAGTCTTGTGTTATATATATGCTGTCTTGTGTTATATATGCCGTCTTGTGTTATATATGCAGTCTTGTGTTATATATGCCGTCTTGTGTTATATATGCTGTCTTGTGTTGTATATGCCGTCTTGTGTTGTATATGTTGTCTTGTGTTATATATGCTGTCTTGTGTTATATATGCTGTCTTGTGTTATATATGCTGTCTTGTGTTATATATGCCGTCTTGTGTTATATATGCCGTTTTGTGTTATATATGCCGTCTTGTGTTATATATACTGTCTTGTGTTATATATACTGTCTTGTGTTATGTATGCCGTCTTGTGTTATATATGCCGTCTTGTGTTATATATGCCGTCTTGTGTTATATATGCTGTCTTGTGTTATATATGCAGTCTTGTGTTATATACGCCGTCTTGTGTTATATATGCAGTCTTGTGTTATATATACTGTCTTGTGTTATGTATGCCGTCTTGTGTTATATATGCCGTCTTGTGTTATATATGCCGTGTTATATATGCCGTCTTGTGTTATACATGCCGTCTTGTGTTATATATGCCGTCTTGTGTTATATATGCCGTCTTGTGTTATATATATGCTGTCTTGTGTTATATATGCCGTCTTGTGTTATATATGCAGTCTTGTGTTATATATGCCGTGTTATATATGCCGTCTTGTGTTATATATGCCGTCTTGTGTTATATATGCCGTCTTGTGTTATATATGCCGTCTTGTGTTATATATGCCGTCTTGTGTTATATATGCCGTCTTGTGTTATATATGCAGTCTTGTGTTATATATGCCGTCTTGTGTTATATATGCTGTCTTGTGTTATATATGCCGCCTTGTGTTATATATGCCGCCTTGTGTTATATATGCTGTCTTGTGTTATATATGCCGCCTTGTGTTATATATGCTGTCTTGTGTTATATATGCCGTCTTGTGTTATATATGCCGTCTTGTGTTATATATGCTGTCTTGTGTTATATATGCCGTCTTGTGTTATATATGCCGTCTTGTGTTATATATGCTGTCTTGTGTTATATATGCCGTCTTGTGTTATATATGCCGTCTTGTGTTATATATGCAGTCTTGTGTTATATATGCCGTCTTGTGTTATATATGCCGTGTTATATATACTGTCTTGTGTTATATATATGCCGTCTTGTGTTATATATGCCGTGTTATATATACTGTCTTGTGTTATATATATGCCGTCTTGTGTTATATATGCCGTCTTGTGTTATATATGCTGTCTTGTGTTATATATGCCGTCTTGTGTTATATATGCCGTCTTGTGTTATATATGCAGTCTTGTGTTATATATGCCGTCTTGTGTTATATATGCAGTCTTGTGTTATATATGCCGTTTTGTGTTATATATGCTGTCTTGTGTTATATATGCCGTCTTGTGTTATATATGCAGGCCTGGAATTACACGGCGGCCACGACGGCCATGGCCGTCGATGCCCTTGTAACTGGCCGTGGTGCCCCTCAAGAAAATACCATCTTCACGGCCATAATTGCCGCGGCCCTTTCCCCTTGGCCGGTGCCCCTTTTAATAATTTTCAATTTTACATACATTTCTATTTTTGGGCGACGATGTATCTTATAATATCCAGCGCAATCCATTCACACGAGTCAGAGTCTCGCAACACACGCTGTTCTTCTATCGTGATTTCCTTCCGCAACACTGCACACGAACAGAGGGCGCTGTTACTGTACAAGCGCCTCTATCGGTGGAGTTTTCACGCCGTATAAATCACGTGGTATACGACGTGTGCAGCTGGTTTGTGAATGGAAAACTTTAACGATGAAAAGTTATCGTTGCTCGAAAAACTTTTCGAGAAAATTAATAAGGCCTAAACAAACAACAATGCCGCGAAAAGATAAAGAGGCCTTTAAAAAATAAATTAAAAACCAACAGAAAACCAAACAACTTCGTGTATCGTTAGTTGTAATTTGTTTTACAACTCTCGTATTAAACTAATAACTTAATGGCCTTCGCGCCTTTTCTATTTTTCATAATATGGCCTTGGTGCCCTATCAACTGGCCTTGGTGCCCTCCAAAATTTGGCTTGCTCCAAGGCCAAAGTGGCCTTGCCCTAAAAAAATTGTAATTCCAGGCCTGTATATGCCGTCTTGTGTTATATATGCAGTCTTGTGTTATATATGCCGTCTTGTGTTATATATGCCGTCTTGTGTTGTATATGCTGTCTTGTGTTGTATATGCCGTCTTGTGTTATATATGCCGTCTTGTGTTATATATGCCGTCTTGTGTTATATATGCCGTCTTGTGTTATATATGCAGTCTTGTGTTATATATGCCGTCTTGTGTTATATATGCCGTCTTGTGTTATATATGCCGTCTTGTGTTATATATGCCGTCTTGTGTTATATATGCCGTCTTGTGTTATATATGCCGTCTTGTGTTATATATGCCGTCTTGTGTTATATATGCCATCTTGTGTTATATATGCCGTCTTGTGTTATATATGCCGTCTTGTGTTATATATGCCGTCTTGTGTTATATATGCCGTCTTGTGTTATATATGTTGTCTTGTGTTATATATGATGTCTTGTGTTATATATGCCGTCTTGTGTTATATATGCCGTCTTGTGTTATATATACCGTCTTGTGTTATATATGCCGTCTTGTGTTATATATGCTGTCTTGTGTTATATATGCCGTCTTGTGTTATATATACCGTCTTGTGTTATATATGCTGTCTTGTGTTATATATGTTGTCTTGTGTTATATATGATGTCTTGTGTTATATATGCCGTCTTGTGTTATATATGCCGTCTTGTGTTATATATACCGTCTTGTGTTATATATACCGTCTTGTGTTATATATGCTGTCTTGTGTTATATATGTTGTCTTGTGTTATATATGATGTCTTGTGTTATATATGCCGTCTTGTGTTATATATGCCGTCTTGTGTTATATATACCGTCTTGTGTTATATATACCGTCTTGTGTTATATATGCTGTCTTGTGTTATATATGTTGTCTTGTGTTATATATGATGTCTTGTGTTATATATGCCGTCTTGTGTTATATATGCCGTCTTGTGTTATATATACCGTCTTGTGTTATATATGCCGTCTTGTGTTATATATGCCGTCTTGTGTTATATATGCCGTCTTGTGTTATATATGCCGTCTTGTGTTATATATGCCGTCTTGTGTTATATATGCCGTCTTGTGTTATGTTTGTGTTATATATATGCCGTCTTGTGTTACATATGCCGTCTTGTGTTATATATGCCGTTTTGTGTTACATATGCCGTCTTGTGTTATACATGCCGTCTTGTGTTATATATATGCCGTCTTGTGTTATATATATATATGCTGTCTTGTGTTATATCTGCCGTCTTGTGTTATATCTGCCGTCTTGTGTTATATATATGCCGTCTTGTGTTATATATATGCCGTCTTGTGTTATATATGCCGTCTTGTGTTATATATATGCCGTCTTGTGTTATGCCGTCTTGTGTTATATATGCCGTCTTGTGTTATATATGCCGTCTTGTGTTATATATGCCGTCTTGTGTTATATATGCCGTCTTGTGTTATATATGCAGTCTTGTGTTATATATGCCGTCTTGTGTTATATATGCTGTCTTGTGTTATATATGCCGTCTTGTGTTATATATGCCGTCTTGTGTTATATATGCCGTCTTGTGTTATATATGCCGTCTTGTGTTATATATGCCGTCTTGTGTTATATATGCCGTCTTGTGTTATATATGCCGTCTTGTGTTATATATATGCCGTCTTGTGTTATATATATGCCGTCTTGTGTTATATATGCCGTCTTGTGTTACATATGCCGTCTTGTGTTATATATGCCGTCTTGTGTTATATATGCCGTCTTGTGTTACATATGCCGTCTTGTGTTATATATGCCGTTTTGTGTTACATATGCCGTCTTGTGTTATACATGCCGTCTTGTGTTATATATATGCCGTCTTGTGTTATATATATGCCGTCTTGTGTTATATATATGCCGTCTTGTGTTATATATATGCCGTCTTGTGTTATATATATATGCCGTCTTGTGTTATATATATGCCGTCTTGTGTTATATATATGCCGCCTTGTGTTATATATGCCGTCTTGTGTTATATATATGCCGTCTTGTGTTATATATATGCCGTCTTGTGTTATATATGCCGTCTTGTGTTATATATATGCCGTCTTGTGTTATATATATATGCCGTCTTGTGTTATATATATATGCCGTCTTGTGTTATATATATGCCGTCTTGTGTTATATATATGCCGTCTTGTGTTATATATATGCCGTCTTGTGTTATATATATATGCCGTCTTGTGTTATATATATGCCGTCTTGTGTTATATATGCCGTCTTGTGTTATATATATGCCGTCTTGTGTTATATATGCCGTCTTGTGTTATATATATGCCGTCTTGTGTTATATATATGCCGTCTTGTGTTATATATATGCCGTCTTGTGTTATATATATATATGCTGTCTTGTGTTATATCTGCCGTCTTGTGTTATATCTGCCGTCTTGTGTTATGTATGCCGTCTTGTGTTATATCTGCCGTCTTGTGTTATATCTGCCGTCTTGTGTTATATATATGCCGTCTTGTGTTATATATATGCCGTCTTGTGTTATATATATGCCGTCTTGTGTTATATATATGCCGTCTTGTGTTATATATGCCGTCTTGTGTTATATATATGCCGCCTTGTGTTATATATATGCCGCCTTGTGTTATATATATATATGTTGTCTTGTGTTATATCTGCCGCCTTGTGTTATATATGCCGCCTTTGTGTATATATATGCCGCCTTGTGTTATATATATGCCGCCTTGTGTTATAATATATGCTGTCTTGTGTTATATCTGCCGCCTTGTGTTATATCTGCCGCCTTGTGTTATATATATGCCGCCTTGTGTTATATATATATATGTCTTGTGTTATATCTGCCGCCTTGTGTTATATCTGCCGCCTTGTGTTATATATATGTCCGCTTTGTGTTATATATATGCCGCCTTGTGTTATATATGCCGTCTTGTGTTATATATATGCCGTCTTGTGTTATATATATGCCGTCTTGTGTTATATATGCCGTCTTGTGTTATATATATGCCGTCTTGTGTTATATATATGCCGTCTTGTGTTATATATATGCCGTCTTGTGTTATATATATGCCGTCTTGTGTTATATACATGCCGTCTTGTGTTATATGTATGCCGCCTTGTGTTATATATATGCCGTCTTGTGTTATATATATGCCGCCTTGTGTTATATATGCCGTCTTGTGTTATATATATGCCGTCTTGTGTTATATATATGCCGTCTTGTGTTATATATGCCGTCTTGTGTTATATATGCCGCCTTGTGTTATATATATGCGCCTTGTGTTATATATATGCCGTCTTGTGTTATATATGCCGTCTTGTGTTATATATATGCCGTCTTGTGTTATATATATGCCGTCTTGTGTTATATATATGCCGTCTTGTGTTATATATATGCCGTCTTGTGTTATATATGCCGTCTTGTGTTATATATATGCCGTCTTGTGTTATATATATGCCGTCTTGTGTTATATATGCCGTCTTGTGTTATATATATGCCGCCTTGTGTTATATATGCCGTCTTGTGTTATATATATGCCGCCTTGTGTTATATATATGCCGCTCTGTGTTATATATATGCCGCCTTGTGTTATATATATGCCTTGTGTTATATATATACCGCCTTGTGTTATATATATGCACTTTGTGTTATATATGCCGCCTTGTGTTATATATATGCCGCCTTGTGTTATATATATGCCGCCTTGTGTTATATATGCCGCCTTGTGTTATATATATGCCGCCTTGTGTATATATATGCCGATCTTGTGTTATATATATGCCTTGTGTGTTATATATATGCCGCCTTGTGTTATATATATGCCGCCTTGTGTTATATATGCGCCTTGTGTTATATATGCCGCCTTGTGTTATATATATGCCGCCTTTTGTGTTATATATATGCCGCCTTGTGTTATATATGCCGTCCTTGTGTTATATATATGCCGCCTTGTGTTATATATATGCCGCCTTGTGTTATATATATGCCGTCTTGTGTTATATATATGCCGTCTTTGTGTTATATATATGCCGCCTTGTGTTATATATATGCCGCCTTGTGTTATATATGCCGCCTTGTGTTATATATATGCCGCCTTGTGTTATATATATGCCGCCTTGTGTTATATATATGCCGCTTGTGTTATATATATGCCGCCTTTGTGTTATATATATGCCGTGCCTTGTGTTATATATGCCGCCTTGTGTTATATATATGCCGCCTTGTGTTATATATGCCGCCTTGTGTTATATATATGCCGTCTTTGTGTTATATATATGCTGCCTTGTGTTATATATATGCCGTCCTTGTGTTATATATATGCCGCCTTGTGTTATATATATGCCGCCTTGTGTTATATATATATGCCGCCTTGTGTTATATATGCCGCCTTGTGTTATATATATGCCGCCTTGTGTTATATATGCCTTGTGTTATATATATGCCGCCTTGTGTTATATATATGCCGTCTTGTGTTATATATATGCCGTCTTGTGTTATATATATGCCGTCTTGTGTTATATATATGCCGTCTTGTGTTATATATATATATGCCGTCTTGTGTTATATATATATATGCCGTCTTGTGTTATATATATGCCGTCTTGTGTTATATATATGCCGTCTTGTGTTATATATATATATATATGCCGTCCTTGTGTTATATATGCCGCCTTGTGTTATATATATGCCACCTTGTGTTATATATGCCGCCTTGTGTTATATATGCCGCCTTGTGTTATATATATGCCGCCTTGTGTTATATATACCGTGTTATATATATGCCGCCTTGTGTTATATATATGCCGTCTTATGTTATATATATGCCGCCTTGTGTTATATATATGTCAGTCTTGTGTTATATATATGCCGGCCTTGTGTTATATATATGCCGCCTTGTGTTATATATATGCGCCTTGTGTTATATATATGCCGCCTTGTGTTATATATATGTCCTTGTGTTATATATATGCCTTGTGTTATATATATCCTTGTGTTATATATGCCGCCTTGTGTTATATATATGCCGCCTTGTGTTATATATATCCGCCTTGTGTTATATATATGCCGCCTTGTGTTATATATATGCCGCCTGTGTTATATATATATGCCGTCTTGTGTTATATATATGCCGTCTTGTGTTATATATATGCCGTCTTGTGTTATATATGCCGTCTTGTGTTATATATATATATGCTGTCTTGTGTTATATCTGCCGTCTTGTGTTATATATATGCCGTCTTGTGTTATATATATGCCGTCTTGTGTTATATATATGCCGTCTTGTGTTATATATATATATGCTGTCTTGTGTTATATCTGCCGTCTTGTGTTATATCTGCCGTCTTGTGTTATATATATGCCGTCTTGTGTTATATATATGCCGTCTTGTGTTATATATATGCCGTCTTGTGTTATATATATGCCGTCTTGTGTTATATATGCCGTCTTGTGTTATATATGCCGTCTTGTGTTATATATATGCCGTCTTGTGTTATATATATGCCGTCTTGTGTTATATATATGCCGTCTTGTGTTATATATGCCGTCTTGTGTTATATATGCCGTCTTGTGTTATATATATGCCGTCTTGTGTTATATATGCCGTCTTGTGTTATATATATGCCGTCTTGTGTTATATATATGCCGTCTTGTGTTATATATATATGCCGTCTTGTGTTATATATATGCCGCCTTGTGTTATATATATATGCAGTCTTGTGTTATATATATCGCCTTGTGTTATATATATGCCGTCTTGTGTTATATATATGCCGTCTTGTGTTATATATATGCCGTCTTGTGTTATATATATGCCGTCTTGTGTTATATATGCCGTCTTGTGTTATATATATGCCGTCTTGTGTTATATATATGCCGTCTTGTGTTATATATATGCCGTCTTGTGTTATATATATGCCGTCTTGTGTTATATATGCCGTCTTGTGTTATATATATGCCGTCTTGTGTTATATATGTTATATATGCCGTCTTGTGTTATATATATATATGCTGTCTTGTGTTATATCTGCCGTCTTGTGTTATATATATGCCGTCTTGTGTTATATATATGCCGTCTTGTGTTATATATATGCCGTCTTGTGTTATAATATATGCTGTCTTGTGTTATATCTGCCGTCTTGTGTTATATCTGCCGTCTTGTGTTATATATATGCCGTCTTGTGTTATATATATATATGCTGTCTTGTGTTATATCTGCCGTCTTGTGTTATATCTGCCGTCTTGTGTTATATATATGCCGTCTTGTGTTATATATATGCCGTCTTGTGTTATATATATGCCGTCTTGTGTTATATATGCCGTCTTGTGTTATATATATGCCGTCTTGTGTTATATATATGCCGTCTCAGGTTATATATATGCCGCCTTGTGTTATATATGCCCCAGGTGTTGTTATATATATGCCGCCTTGTGTTATATATATGCGCCTTGTGTTATATATATGTTATATATATGCCGCCTTGTGTTATATATATACCGCCTTATGTTATATATATGCCGCCTTGTGTTATATATATGCCGTCTTGTGTTATATATATGCCGCCTTGTGTTATATATATGCCGCCTTTGTGTTATATATATGCCGCCTTGTGTTATATATATGCCGCCCTTGTGTTATATATATGCGCCCTTGTGTTATATATATGCCGTCTTGTGTTATATATATGCCGTCTTGTGTTATATATATATGCCGTCTTGTGTTATATATATGCCGTCTTGTGTTATATATATGCCGTCTTGTGTTATATATATATGCCGTCTTGTGTTATATATATGCCGTCTTGTGTTATATATATGCCGTCTTGTGTTATATATATGCCGTCTTGTGTTATATATATGCCGTCTTGTGTTATATATATGCCGTCTTGTGTTATATATATGCCGTCTTGTGTTATATATGCCGTCTTGTGTTATATATATGCCGTCTTGTGTTATATATATGCCGTCTTGTGTTATATATATATATGCTGTCTTGTGTTATATCTGCCGTCTTGTGTTATATCTGCCGTCTTGTGTTATGTATGCCGTCTTGTGTTATGTATGCCGTCTTGTGTTATGTATGCCGTCTTGTGTTATATCTGCCGTCGTGTGTTATATATGCCGTCTTGTGTAATATATATGCCGTCTTGTGTTATATATATGCCGTCTTGTGTTATGCCGTCTTGTGTTATGTATGCCGTCTTGTGTTATATATATATGCCGTCTTGTGTTATGTATGCCGTCTTGTGTTATATATATGCCGTCTTGTGTTATATATGCCGTCTTATGTTATATATGCCGTCTTGTGTTATATATGCCGTCTTGTGTTGTATCTGCCGTCTTGTGTTATATATGCCGTCTTGTGTTATGTATGCCGTCTTGTGTTATATGTTGTCTTGTGTTATATATGTTGTCTTGTGTTATATATGCCGTCTTGTGTTATGTATGCCGTCTTGTGTTATATATGTTGTCTTGTGTTATATATGCCGTCTTATGTTATATATGCCGTCTTGTGTTGTATCTGCCGTCTTGTGTTGTATCTGCCGTCTTGTGTTATGTATGCCATCTTGTGTTATATATGCCGTCTTGTGTTATATATGTTGTCTTGTGTTGTATATGTTGTCTTGTGTTATATATGTTGTCTTGTGTTATATATGCCGTCTTGTGTTATGTATGCCGTCTTGTGTTATATATGTTGTCTTGTGTTTCTATGCCGTCTTGTGTTATATATGCCGTCTTGTGTTGTATCTGCCGTCTTGTGTTATATATGCCGTCTTGTGTTATGTATGCCGTCTTGTGTTATATATGCCGTCATGTGTTGTATATGTTGTCTTGTGTTGTATATGTTGTCTTGTGTTATATGTTGTCTTGTGTTATATATGCCGTCTTGTGTTATATGTGATGTTTTGTGTTATATATATATGCCGTCTTGTGTTATATATGCCGTCTTGTGTTATATATGCCATCTTGTGTTATATATGCCGTCTTGTGTTATATATGCCGTCTTGTGTTATATATGCCGTCTTGTGTTATATATGCCGTCTTGTGTTATATATGCAGTCTTGTGTTATATATATGCCGTCTTGTGTTATATATGCCGTCTTGTGTTATATATGCTGTCTTGTGTTATATATGCCGTCTTGTGTTATATATGCCGTCTTGTGTTATATATATGCCGTCTTGTGTTATATATGCCGTCTTGTGTTATACATGCCGTCTTGTGTTATATATGCCGTCTTGTGTTATATATGCCGTCTTGTGTTATACATGCAGTCTTGTGTTATATATGCCGTCTTGTGTTATACATGCAGTCTTGTGTTATATATGTTGTCTTGTGTTATATATGCCGTCTTGTGTTATATATGCCGTCTTGTGTTATACATGCCGTCTTGTGTTATATATGCCGTCTTGTGTTACATGTATATATGCTGTCTTGTGATGACAGTCCTAATAAAGAACAAAACCTTGAGCCAGAACTGGCGTATCATACAACAAAAAATCTAAATTATCTGCATTTCTGGTCTCTGTGTACATATGTGACCCGCTCTGTGAAAATGAGTCACAAGTCGCAAATTTGAAAAATTTAGATTTCTATGTGGCTGGAAAGAGTACATCATCATCTTTAATTTGGTATATGTTAGAGGCGTGTGACGTGTTGCATTATGGAGATGCCATTTTTAATAATTAATAATTTGCATAATTAACACAATTGAATTCTTAGGAAAATGAGCAATCAAAAGGAAAACAAATGACAGAAGTTAAACAATCTATTCTCAAAAAAATCATTGATTTAAATATTTTATTGATTGAAGCTGATGTCAATTTCAATCAATAAAATATTAAAGCCACATAGAAATCTCAATTTTTCAAATTTGCCACTTGTGACTCATTTTCACAGAGCGGGTCACATATACTCTCCTCACCCAATTGAAGTGCTTCTTTTACACAAAACTGTGCTTAAATTACAGGTTTTTGGGTTTATTGTATTTCGTTTTGTACTGGGTAATTATAGGATAGACTTGAGGCAAGTATTCAATAATCTTGTTCATTAATCTTGGAATGCAATATGATACAGACAACCAGCCAAACCTACACGTAAATTGTACATAATTGGCTGGGAAACAACACGACTTTTGATGTGTACCACTTTGGCAAAGCCTGACTTTACATTTATTACCTAATTTCAGAATTTATCAAAGCTACATTTCGTTTAAACTTTCTTTATATAGGATGAACTGATAGCTTCTTTGGAGTACTACTTGGGTGGATATGCTGCCTTATCCACTGGTAGTATCATAACCGGTGCAGCTGCTACTGCAATCATCTATTTATCAACTCTCTTTGCAGCTAGAAACCTTCATAATAGTATGCTGAAAACTGTAATACACGCTCCAATGAGGTTAGAATCAAATCCAACCTCCTCCCCAGTGAATAAGCCATGATTTGAAATTAGAGCGTCCAAATTTGTTATTCTTTGAAAAATAGGGTGTCCATTATTTATTTATTTATTTATTGTCCAATTCCAACAGCGGACGAGCTGCCAATTACAGGAAATGATAAATAAAAATATAAATATAAAAACAATGAATTAAAAATTACATATCAATAGAATACAAAGATTTTAAAGATTATGTTTAACTTCCAATACTTTTCCATGTGTTTTACAAACAAAGCAGGGTTTCCATTTAGCAAACAGGGTATCCAAAAGAATCCCAAAGGTATTGCTGGCTAAGACTATGCTCCTTCCCTCACGCTTCACCTATCCTGTTTGTAAGTGTGACATAATTATAACATAAACCACGCCCACTTTGCACAAGCTGGCTCCAACGATCGTCAGAAGCCCATTGGAAATGCTTTGACCACACTTTTCTTTAATGATTTACGCAAGAAATTAGAAAGCTTGGGACTTGCATTTAACATATGTGTTGTAAAGACTCAAAATCTTATTAACAAAGTAAATTTCTGCCTCAAAAATCGCTTTGGAACTTTAAAACCAAACAAATTTAGGTTAAATTACACACAAAGGTATGCCATTTTTGGAACCGGAAGTAGTCAAAAGATTACGTGTACTGTCAATGCGTGCGTGTATTACGTAGTGACTTAAGAACAGAATTCCAATATTAGCATTGTGCGTGTAACGTTTGATATAATCTGGTACACTGACTCATCCTCCAGTTCTGAAGAATATGGTACTTTTATGCCATGCACATACATTATAAAAACAGCATATGGGTATTGGATCTTTCTGAAGTTATTATGCAAAATCTTGCCCTGAATCATGTGATAAAGCAACAGTGTGTCTAATCAGCAAAATTCAAATTTAACTAGAGCTCAACGGTATTTGCGAGAACTTGCGGTTCAATGAAATTATCATCGATGATGTCACAATCATAGTTTTCAAATGTGGATCATCTTTTATTATAAAACAATATCAATTTCGTAATCAAAAGTCCTATACATTTTGCATTATAATGTGTTGAATTTGAACTTCCTGTTTGGAAGTAAAGGTCAGATGAGGTTATTTGAAGGTCATACATCTGACACAATAAAACTTCCTCATGTTCATGAAAAAATAGCGTTAGTATCTACTTTGGTTTCACATAATTAAGATTTCCGTTCTTAGTTCACAGGAGATATGATTTTCTGAAAGGTCAGATTGGAGTCATGTTTGTGAACAAAATGTGACATAATTCAAGATCTTTAAGATGATGTAAAGATTGTGAAAATATCTTTTGTGGTTCATGAGATATAATTTTTTGAAATAGTATTAAAATTCAATACACTCAAGTTTTACCTAAACTCGGTACATGTACATGTATACACGTGTGTAGCACACATGCTTAGCATCCGTTCAGTCTGAGTCATTGAGGGCGGAATGTATTTAATTACTAATAATTAAATAGAAAATCAATTAGTGACGATTTTCTTACATCGTTGGTGTTAGAGCAATCTAGGAATTCCAAGGATTGTAAGTGCAAAATATGAAGTCATTCTGAGATTTGCAACTATGGTTTTTTTGCTGGATAGGTTTCACGAGGAGGTAGGAGGAGAAGAAAAAAAACGAACAATTTCAAGAGGTGTTCGCACTGTCGCACGCAAACACCTAAATATGCACTTGTCACTGACTTGATTCAGTGTACCAGATTATGTCAAAGGTTACACACACAAGGCTTATTGAGCCCAACTGTTAAACGCATTTGGACACACTTAATGTTGACTGCTGTCAGTTCTCGGATGGGAGATCATTCCATGAATTGTTTGCTGTTGCATGGCTCATCGAGGGCTTGTTAGGGCCCTTTTAAAAACAATTTGTCTTTCGGACGAAACATTTAGCTGAGGTTCCTTGTATGTATCAATGCAAGCAAAAAAAAAACTTACTGTAAAAGAGAAGGTGGTTATGTACATGTTTCTTGGCAAGCACATCTGCAGTAATTGGTTTGATTTTGCTTCCAGAAAGGTTGAACAGTCTTCCACTCCATGGATCCCCTCCATCTTAATATTTCATTCTTTATTGTGTACAGGTTCTTTGACATTACTCCCATCGGACGAGTTCTCAATCGCTTCTCATCTGATACCTCTGTCATTGATCAGGTAAGTCTGGTGCGCAGACATAATTTACCTATCGGTGCCTATCGGTTTAAGTAATATGTCTGTAAAGGCATCCATACTTTATGGGAATCAATATATATGTATAAAAACCAACCTGTGAAAGTTTTCATTTATTTCATTGTGTTGCTAATGAGAATTTATTGAAAATGTGTTCATATTGTTTGTATTCATTTCAACGTGGAATTTCTGTCTTAATTTTTGAAAACAATAGCACCTGGGGCATAAATATTTCAAGAAAAATTTGTATAGACTAATCCGTCGACCAGTTCACTGGGTGCCACCAATAACTGCGGTGGTACCTACATACTGCGTCAAGCGTTCGTTTCCAAAGCAGTCCAGTGCTTCTTCGACCAATCTGTGCACTCTATTTGATGGAACGCTAGCGTACCACGTATTTAAGAATGCGTGTGACACGCGCGTGTAGTGTGTTTCCACCGCAGTAATGGCAGAAAACAGTGGTTGCCAGATAAGTCTATACCATCACCAACCAAGTGTTTCACCAACCAAAACACAAAAAGTCTGCACACTGCATGAGCACTTGCACCAGTTCTTGCATTGTGTGGAGTGTCGTGGCCGAGCGGTCTAGCGCACCGAACTCAAGTTCTGGTGTTGCCAGCAGCAGGGTGTGGGTTCGAGCCCCGGTCGTGACACTTGTGTTCTTGAGCAAGGTACTTAACCATAATTGCTTCGTCCTTCGGATGGGACGTAAAGCCGTAGGTCCCGTGTGTTGTGTAACGCACGTAAAAGAACCCAGGATACTTATCGTGAAAGTGTTTCTGGTTTAGCGCCTCGGAATAGGCAACTAGATTGATGGCGCTTTATAAATGCAGATTGGATTGGATTGTGATGATATCACTAAGAAAATGCTGTATTCAGCCGTGGTATTAATGTTTGTTTCAATCCAACAGAGGCTAGGCGGAACTCTGAGTACCTTCTTGCGTTTCACCATTAACTGTCTGGCAGCTGTCCTTGTGAATGCCATTGTGACGTGGTACTTTGTCATTGCATTGATCCCAATTGTCATCATGTATCTCCTGCTTATGAAGGTATTCATCACTACATCAAGGTGAGGAGATGGGTAATGAAGATGTATGTTAATAAGATGTTAATATTTTCATATTGAGTGCTTGGAGCACAAACACGTTAAGTGCATTGTTTTTTAGTTTTCAGTTTTGAGAAAAATGCAATTCAAGGTTTGGACCATTGTCAAAAATCATATTTCTATTCATGTGCAAATGGAAATATACACTTTTTTCTCATGCAATTTTCATCTTCAATGCAAATCATTGACATTTATCTGATGTGTCTGATATCTAGAGAGTGTATTTTTACATAATATTATGCTAAAACCCCAAAGTCTCCATAAATGCATTTAACATTTTTGCGTTCCAAGCACTTGATAATATGTAAATATTTGATTTCATGTAAATATAAATATTCTTGATTGTATTGATTCTTGTTTGAGCATTGAATTGTCAATGGATAAGAAATAAAAGGTTGTTAGCTTTATAGATAATTCTAAGTATTTACATATTATGAGTTAAGTGTGTTTTGTTTTTTTGTTCTATATTAATAGAGAGATTCAGCGTCTTGATAGCATCAGCAAGTCTCCAGTCTACGCACATTTCTCAGAATCACTGGGAGGGTTGTCCACCATCAGGGCCTACAGGTAAATTGCGATTTTAACTTAATATGGATGTTACACACTTTATGCATCAGAAGTGCAATCTCACTCTGCGTTAGTTTAGATCCTAACCACTAACCTGCTTTTTTTTCTTGAGAAAGTGAAAACGAATTCTTTCAAATGACACATTCCTCAAAGTAATTGTGAGAATCATAAATTTACAGTAAAAAAATTACATTAATGTTGGGTCATAAATTAATGTTGACACTTTTTTTGATAAACCAAGCTTCTGACAACCTGTATATTATTTCAAAGTATTTGTTTTCCTTTCTAAATGGAAAATTTCAATGTTCCAATTTTTCATTCAAAATTTCAGGAAATTGGCAGTAAAATACTGGCAATACATCTTTAAAGTTATTGGTTTGATTAACCCTAACCCCCTAGGTATTCTGGCTAGGAACCTTCCTGAACCCTAACCCAATATAGGTATTCTGGCTAGGAACCTTCCTGAACCCTAACCCCCTAGGTATTCTGGCTAGGAACCTTCCTGAATCCTCCAAAATCCATCAATGTACTTTTGGAAACATGCCCTAATCTTTAAAATGCACTATGCATTTTCGTTGATCTTTCATATTCAGCACTTTAGTCCGTACTTCTTGCCAGGAAGTAATTTTGTCCCATTTAAAGAGGTGAAAGTACCACTTTCCAACAGTGCTGAATTTTTCCCAAAAAGTGCCCCTTTGAGGATTTTGCAGGATATGGGGTGGTTTAATAGCATTAATAGGCCCATAGCCTTCATAACAACTAGCATTTAAATATGCTCTTTTTAGCATAAGTAAATCACAGCGCTTACAATGAATTAAATACACAACGCAAAAAATTACTGTACAACCAAACATGGGGTGTTAATGTTGCACCAGTGGAGTTCAAATCGATTGACCCTTGGCTCTTATGAATAACATAAGCAGAAGCAAAAAATATCTTGCTGTATTTCATTCACTTTATTGACCTTCCATCCTATATAGGCAACAGAACCGCTTCCAAAAAGCCATTGTCAAGAAGATAGAGTGTAGTAACTTGACTTTCCTTTACATCAACACAAGCAACAGATGGCTGGGGAGCAGACTGGTAAGTGCAGCTAATAGGACCAGTTACAGGCCCCCCAAAATAGCCTCCGGTTTCTGGTCTCTGCACGCGTCACATCAGACCTGTGCATCAGTATTTTTAATTTTCCTTTTGTTTTTTGCTATGTCCAGTTGCAGCAAAAATTGCTGAATCGATTGGAATTCTGCCGTGCTGTGTTTTAACGACTTTTTCACACAGGGGTATGAATATCTGTTTGATTTGTGCGGCCTCGCTTAGCTGTCATACTTTGTGTAGTGGAAATTTTGTCTGGTTCCAATAACATATACATGTATCACATATTTCACTGGTTTGCAAAAAAAAAAGATGTGAGTTTCAGTATTTCTGAGTTTTTAATTATTCCAGTTTGGACCAACCACTGTAAAGACCTCTATGCACTTTTACTGACCAGGGGTAAATTTCATAGTAATGGGTAAGGTGATGTGATAATATTCTTACTATACTTACCCATTTTTATTGCATACTCGGCTGTCATTTTCATAATTTTCCCCATTTTCCCCTCACCACAGGACCTGATTGGAGCCACAATTGTATTATTTGCTGGCCTGACGACCATGATCACCGCCTTGACTGGTGGCCTTCAGCCTAGTCTGGTTGGTCTAGCTATAACCTATGCACTCAGTGTAAGTTTGCATATCATATTTGCATAGACAATGAAGTGATCATCCATTTGTGATTTCATCATAGTTCATAAGTGTACTCATTCTTTTCAGGGCCCCTCCCCCAAAGGGGTGGGGGTATTTAAATACCCTAAACATCCCCAAGTTGGGCATGTTAAATGGGTATAACCATTCTTTACCGTGTGCATAAAGCCCATGCATTTGTTTTTTTGTCAACAGATATCAGGTCAATTGAACTGGGTGATCCGTATGTCAGCTGATCTAGAGATGCAAATGAATGCCATGGAGAGAGTGGAATATTATAAATCCATAGAAACGGAGGATTATGATGGTGAGTAGTAACAAAAATTGCTTGCAAATGACTCAGCAATTTAAATTCAGTTTACTATTTCTGGACGGCAAACCTTTTAAAAGGCTTGTGCACACATTGCGTTTTGACAATGAGCATTTTAAAAGGCTTGACGTCATCACGTGACAATGGGTCTTGTTTTGACTTGTTTTGACTTGTTTTGACTTGTTTTGACTTGTTTTGACTTGTTTTGACTTGTTTTGACAACAGAGCGCAGAGTTGACCAATATGAATCATAACCTTTATTTTGATACCTTACTCTTATTAATAATTTCCACACTCCCATAGTTGACTAATCTGTGCAAGAAATTCAATAAAATTTATATAAGTAGCAAAAGTATAAAAAAAATGTATACGCAAAACATAATTAAAGATTAAATACAAAACATGATATGACAATGAGGACAATATGGATGGTTACTAACCCTAACTCCTTAAGCATTGTTACTGAACAATAAAAATCCTTCAAAATCCTCCAACTGCCTTTGTTGTCTAGGGAGTTAGGGCTAATGAAAAATAGGAATTCAATGGCCACTGTACAAGGCAGCTGACATATGACCAGAAACTGGAGGGTTTTTTGGTTTTTTTTGGCCTAAAGAATAATGAATTTTTCTCTGATGAATTAGGCATCGTGATGCCACGTTCTGATTGGCCGGATAAGGGTAACATCATTTACAGTGGCGTATCGGCACGCTATGCCTCAGAGCTGGAGCCTGTACTCCACAACATTGATATTCACTTCAAATCAGGAGATAAGGTAGATAATTTCAATATTATGTCAATGTTAATAAATGCCTTCACAAAGATGATTACATAACTGATGGTCGGTTGAAGCACAGCTTCACAATATCAAAATGTGCCAGTTTTTTAGACTAAAACTTTTACTTTTAATCTTTGTAGTGGCATCCTGTCTACGATGCTATTTTCTGTATTGAAATCCTAGGCCTCGACAGCCTATCATGGAGGTACAGTCCTCATGTTAATGTGGACAAACGCCTTACAAATACTCTAGAAGACGGTTAACTTTATAGTTTCAGTTAAGCTCAATTTAATGATCCGAAAATGAAGAATCGCGATGCTCTGTATGGTTGAAAAAACACCCCTCAGATATAACAAAACCCCATTGCCTGGAATGAAACACAAAATACACACAATATGTAAGTATGAATGAATGCATACAGACAACATTAATCCCATAACACATGGCCAAACGTATTATGCACATGTATCTCACAGCACACAACAACACACAACAAAACTCATGAGTGACAACTTTCAAGCTAAACAGAAAACCCACAATTTCTCTAACAATACAGGGGAATGAGCAATAGACTCATTTACCAATCCCCACATTTTAAAAAGAGAATTCAAAGTACAAGACTGACTGAATAACTTGACAATAAAGGTATAATACAATTTCTTTTTAATTGTTAAACAGATTGGGATCTGCGGTCGGACTGGGAGTGGCAAATCATCCCTCACCCTGACTCTCTTCAGAATCATCCAGACATTCAAAGGTAAATTTGGAATAACTATCATTCAGTTCATTAATAGAACAGCATTTTAGCAATACATTTTTTCCCCTAAAATGTTACTGATCAAAATACCACCCGAACATTTTCTTGGGTGGCGAAACATTATTAAACTATTCTGTGAATGGTGCTATCTTTTTAAAATATAATCGACAGGCTCATGATCATAATAATGGATCAAAGGGTATGAAGGGAGCAGTTTCCCCTCACCCTATTTTTTATTTTTATTTATAAATAACAGGATTACAACCAAAATTGGCCCAATAGCAAAATATTTTACCAAATATTTACCCTTTAAGTTGTTTTGTGACCTCAATCATGGTATTTCCAGGAATAACTCTTGACTACTAAGCCAACATGTACATACATAAACATGTACAAGAGGAAATGTTCCATACAGATAAACTTGTCATTAAAATTAGTCATATATTATACAAATCTTCTATATTGTGACTATCATTACCACAGGAAGGATTACGGTGGATGGTATGAACATAGCTCATCTTTTGTGACCTCAATCATGGTATTTCCATGAGGTGTCGTGGCCGAGCGGTCTAGCTTACCGGATTCAAGTTCTGGTGTTAGCAACAGAATGTGGGTTCGAATCACGGCCGTGACACTTGTGTCCTTGAGCAAGACACTTAATCATAATTGCTTCTCTCCACCCAGGGGTTAAATGGGTACCTGTGAAGGCAGAGTTGGTTTGCTCTATATGCGCTAGAAATGGCAGCAATTGAGCTGTATACTCCCCAGGGAGCTGAGATGGTTTCAGGAATGATTTATGAGCCTTATGAGCCTTATGAGCAGGGATAATAATATAATGCGCCTTGAGCACCACTTAGTTGGTGGATACGTGCGCTATATAAATCCACACATTATTATTATTATTATTATTTCCAGGAATAACTCTTGACTACTAAGCCAACATGTACATACATAAACATGTACAAGAGGAAATGTTCCATACAGATAAACTTGTCATTAAAATTAGTCATATCTTCTATATTGTGACTATCATTACCACAGGAAGGATTACGGTGGATGGTATGAACATAGCTCATCTTCCTCTGGCTGAGGTCCGTCGTCGTATTGCTATTATCCCTCAGGACCCGGTGCTCTTCACTGGAACAATCCGGTATGTGTGATAACAAGATTCTTAAAGACCTTCCTGGGTCTTTAAAGTCAGTGCAATTATGAAAAGGGATGTTGGGAAATATGACAAGATGTCTAACTTGACACTCATTCAGGCATATAGTTTTGTAATTGGAATTAAGATACCAATCAGTAACTTTTTCAATCAATTAACATTGACTTTAAATTGTTGCCACCCTTCATGTTCCGACTAGTATCATGATCATCCCAGTGATATTAAGTATGACAAACCTATTGAGCCACAGTTATTGAGTAAGTTTTTACATGGCATTTATGTACCACAATTAATGGCTATTGTTTTTCATGCCAAATAAATAAAAACTAAATCATTTGCCTTAAGGTTTAACCTAGATGCAAGGAGTGAACATGACGACGATGCATTATGGGAAGCCCTTGAGATTGCTCAACTGAAAGGTGTGGTGTCTGAGCTGGATCTCAAATTGGGTATGATATTTTTGTTTATTCTTTATTTTTATTAAGTTTTTTGGCTGAAAGGGGATATGGTCTTCTATATTTTTTTATAATATTAGCACTTTGTCCATCTACATTAGGCAATTAATATTATAATTTATCCCGCAAGCGCAAATGGAACACGGAAAAATATAGTGCTCCTGCGTCCCATATGCCATGATATGAGGCTGTATTTGTCCATGTTTCATGAGTGCGCGCAGGATAACGAATAGAGACGATCAAAGCAGACTTTCAACATAGCATGGAATCGGCACCTTATCATGTGGGGTATTATTTTCAATCAGGGAATTAACCAAAACTCTGATTCCATGACCTATTGATCGTGACGATATTGTCCCTTTAATCAAATGTTTGTTTATATTTATTATAGTGGCAATCTCCATTATATTGTGATTGCTGGAAAATTTCAAGGGATCTCTTAATTTTATGTCTATTTTTTTGGTAACAGATGCCATGGTGACAGAGGGAGGAGAGAATTTCAGCGTTGGTCAGAGGCAACTGTTCTGCTTGGCACGTGCCTTCTTGAGAAAGACCCGCATTCTTGTCATGGACGAGGCCACCGCATCCATTGACTTGGAAACGGTAAAGATTTTTAGACAAGAAACATACATTTATTTATTACATTACATTTATTTATTACATTTGATTAATTGTTGAATTTCTTTGTGATCAAATATGACCTGGTATCATAAAGTAAGCAGAAAGTCGACAGGTGTAATTTTCCAGTATTTTAGCCAGCCATTCAAATACAAATATCCGTTTCCTTAAATTTGTAAATTTGTTATTTGTCTGCAAGCCAGAATATAATGTTGGTAAAATGTCAATAAATGCATCCATACTTACATGTATAAGGATCAAGAGATATGAACAGAAAGCAACTTGTGAGGATTGTGAAGATGCATTTTTACCTTTTTGTTTGTTACTGAGATGATGTTAGAGTTGGACACTGAATACGTTTCAACAATCAATCAATGATTTCCCCCACCCCCAGGATGCTGTTCTCCAAGATGTGGTTGCCCATGCATTCAAGGAAAGGACAATTCTCACCATAGCGGTAAGAAAAATAAGAAAGAGAAACCGGGGGTGTGTGTGCTTATTTAAGGGAATTTAAAAAAAAAAATTTTAAAAAAACATTTACAAATTTTTGCAAAGTGTAATTATACATACTCTTAGAAGCAATTATGCCGACATTGTACCTACCCTTTAATTTATTTCGTTTATGGCTGATGTGGGGTAGCTTACCAATTGATTTAGGGATGGATAAGGAATGAGGATTGTCAAACATGTAATTGTTTTCATCTCATAAATTTCCTTGGGAACCACATTGAGGCCATATTGCGTGAAACGTGATTTCTCAGGATTTTTTACAAATCTCCCTTTGCCTCAGAATTTCCTTGAAAGAAGAGAAGTAGCTACCAGTGAAAGAAAGAAGTAGCCTGTATTGTGTCCAAACCTCTAATTTCTTGTTTGTGGGGATGTAGAGAGTCTGTAAATCCTCCAAAACTAAAACGTACAGGAAGTTCAGGGCGCTTTGTCCTCTAGGTCAAAGGGAGACTGAGGCCTGCTACCCATTCTTCAGGATTTTTTACTTTTGTCAAATTACACCACTGGAAAAGGTTTAAGGAAATTTACTATAATTTTTTTTTTTTTAATTATCTTGACAGCATCGTGTGCAAACCATCATGGATTCTAACCACATTCTGGTTCTGAACGAAGGAAGAATTGCAGAGTATGACACCCCGGCAAACCTTCTCGATCAGGAGGACAGCATCTTTGCCTCACTAGTCAAGGCTAGTAATTTATAGGATCATAGTTATTGTCCTAAAGATAGAAATGGTTGTGGGACCAGCGGTGGCGCTGCCCCCCAATTCCCCCCCCCCCCCCCCAATTTTTTCCCCAATGGTAAGTCAATGCTTTTTCAGCAGTACAAAATTACATTAAAGATTAATGTTTATGTTTAAGCTTGCCCCCTCTTGCCCCCCCAGTTTAACAGGTCTGGTGCCGCCGCTGTGTGTGACTAATTAATGGGTTTTCTTTGGAATAGAAATACATGTACATCAAAGACAACCAGAAATAGAAAGTCCATAAGCACTTGAGAAATTATGCTGTTAGTTAAGAGAGAAAAATTTATTATTTATTATTTCAATAATTATTTCAAATTTCAAATGTTTTGATTTAGCTACTTCTACATTTTTTACATCACTGCACCCTTTGATTATCAGAAAAATAAATTAATCTTAACAATGTTACCCAATAACCCAAGTGCACTCATATTCACATACTGTATTTAAATGTTGCCAAATTTTGGGGGGATTTGCAGAGCATTACTAAACTTACCAAGATGAAGATTCTTTTGATTTTGGTAGAATGTTCAGTATGGTAAATCATAGTTGTAGTTAAGCATGCATGGAGTGGCTTGATGATCCAATATAATTCAATTTCATTTAATTTATGTATTCATCATGATAAGGATATAATTTTCTCTCTCTCTCTCTCTCTCTCTCTCAGTCATTACGGACAGGTGTCTAGGACTCACATGTGCAATATGCATTTACCTAGATTGGCAAAAACTGTCCATACACTGGGTTAGAGCTGGTTGTGAAAATATTTCCTGCTGGCTGCTCTGCATATAAGTGTAAAGGCAGTGAGTTTTCGGTTATTTCGGGAACCGTATACCCAAAATTGGAAATCTTCGGATAACCAGGTACCCGTAAACGATTTTGTAAAAACATGTAAATTCTCCTGAATGTATACGAGTAACGTATACTAGTAAATCCAGTCAATTATTGTGGCATGTTACAAGTCTAAGTTTAATAAAAAATAGTTTTTACTAAGCTTTTTGGAACTATCCACTGATGAGAGCCATGAACGGATAAAGAAGAAAACAAAGAAGAGTAATAAAATAAGTACTGTCATGTTCATTGGGTCTCAATCTCGGGACACGTCAGACACATTCACCACTGGACCACCAAATATCCTTAGCATGTAATCGATTATTGTGCCAAAGTACAAATACAACTCTGTAAATCATTCAATTTGTGAGTTATAGTGCTTTTAAACTTCCACTGTTTTAGCCCATTTTACTGGTACAGATGACGTTTTTGTGACTTATTATTTAAGATACATCTAAATAGGTAAAACTTGTAGCTTTGCATGGTGAGGATGATAAGTAAGACTAATTGCGGTGACACCATGTGGAATCTCAATTGAGTAGTAATTAGTTATGAAAAAGAACTGGGGGTACAACTCGACGTTTCGATCAGTATGCTCTGATCGTCCTCAGGAGAATGCCGGACGATCAGAGGACGATCAGAGCATACTGATCGAAACGTCGAGTTGTACCCCCAGTTCTTTTTCAGAACTAATTACTACTCAATTGAGATTCCACATGGTGTCACCGCAATTAGTCTTACTTATACATCTAAATATTATACAAAATGTTTGTGCAAGTTTCAAGTCTGTACATCATTCCTTCCAGGAGTTATAATGCTTTCAAATGATCATTGTTTTAGTCTATTGTGCCTGAACTGTTTAAGTTTGTATGACTTTAGACACATATTGGGACAGATGAAAGTGCAAATTACAAGTCTGTACGCCTTTCCATTAAGGGAGGACGGCGAAATAGGTAGTACAGCTAGGCCTTTGAGAATACCAGCCAGGCTCAGGCAGGGCTCAAGCCTTGCGGCCTTCGTTAATCCCCTCGCGCAAACAAAGAGGAGCCAACAGCTCCTTAGTCCCCATTGTAATATAAGACTTGACTGACAGCCCGACTCGTGGCACTGACTAACAAAAGAATTTATAGACGCCGGCAGTTCCAGCCTAAAACGTATTCATGCATAACAAGAAGTTTTACGGCATAAGACAATTTTGATAAGCCCGTCTTATCAACAGCAAGGCTGGCCCACGCTTCAGCTATTGACGTAATACTGTCCGTGAATTACAGCTGCCTGTGAATTACAGCTGCCTGTATTATGGCTCAGGAATAGATCCGACCACGTCATGTTCATTGAAAACCGCGACTATTAAAAAGGATTCCAAATGTTTCAGTAAATAACGTTTACATGTATATTTCCGACCAAAGAATATCGAGCTATCCGTCCCAACTGGGTTTGTTTCCGTGTGGCGCCAGACCACGCCGGGGGTTAAGTCCGTGCGACGTACGGTACGTGTTCAACGATGACTTTACGCCGACGCGACGGTGTTGATGCAACAGTAAACACAACTATTTTTCCAGCAATCCATAAAGTTTTTTTTTCCGCAATGCCTAAAATTCTATGTGCATGCATTATTTTTCTGCTGATGAATTAACTACGGGCGAAATTCCTGAAATGGAAAACAACGCAACAACCGCCCAGTTTTTTTAAAGCTTCGCACGTGTTTATTTTTTCTTCTTCTGAGTTTGGGGGTTGGAACATTGAGCAATTGAGCCACCCCCTATACACAATAGTACCGTGTTCAGTTCACATGTGCGCTTTCATACGATCACTACGGCCGTGTTCAACAAACTCTAGAAACGTTACTAACTTGTTTTATAATAAATGTTTTTGAAAATTAACAAAATGAGCATTCATTTATATATGTAGTGGTGAGATTTACAATCATTTCGGCACACAATATGATCGCGCTTTCAACCACTCATTTTCCTGATGAATTTTTTAAAAACAGAGGCAATATCACGAAAACAAATTACCGACTGCGACATGTTCGGGTGCTTTTTAAAGTGAATTTCGCCGAGTGTAACGTTACTTTGTGGTATGATCAAGCTTGATTTTGATAATTAAAAATTCGTCAGGAAAATGACTGCGCGATCATATTGTGTGCCGAAATGATTCTAAATCTCACCACTACATATATAAATGAATGCTCATTTTGTTAATTTCAAAAACTTTTATTATAAAACGAATTTAAGGTAACGTTTCTAGAGTTTGTTGAACACGGCCGTAGTGATCGTATGAAAGCGCACATGTGAACTGAACACGGTACTATTGTGTATAGGGGGTGGCTCAATTGCTCAATGTTCCAACCCCCAAACTCAGGAGAAGAAAAAATAAACACGTGCGAAGCTAAACATAAAATGGGCGGTTGTTGCGTGTTTTCCATTTCGGGAATTTCGCCCGTAGTTAATTCATCAGCAGAAAAATAATGCATGCACATAGAATTTTAGGCATTGCGGAAAAAAAACCTTTACGGATTGCTGGAAAATAGTTGTGTTTACTGTTGCATCAACACCGTCACGTCGGCGTAAAGTCATCGTTGAACACGTACGTCGCACGGACGTACCCCCGGCGTGGTCTGGCCACACGAAAACAAACCCAGTCGGGACGGAGAGCTCGATACTTTTTGGTCGGAAATATACATGTAAACGTTATTTCGGGAAAGGTTTAGAATATGATTTCAAAAATGTTTATAAATCTGTCTAAATTTGTATCGCAAAATATGCGATGCATTGTTTGAAATTCCATCGCAGATTGCCCAAATTTCATCGCATTTTGCGATGCGATACAGTAATGGAAACAACGGACAAAATGAAAACAAAAGGCACACAAAAATCTTAATTTATTCCACTTTCTTCATACAAATCAGCTTTTTTGATTTATAAATATGAAAATACAGATACTAAAGAACCGAAATAATGGATAATCAGAAAATCAATTTCCAATTTTTTTTCACCCTCCAAACATTCATCTGAATTTAAGTAGGCAAGAATCAAAGTTATGGGAAAATAATGTTGGCCAGTCGAACATTGTGTTCCATTTCTTCAGCCAGGTTTGGTAATGTGTATACTCAAAGAAATTCCTCAAAATTGAACGTTGGGCTTGCCGTGTACTACATAACAAAAGACCATGATATGTTGGGCAAGAGGCCAAGCCGTCCAGAAGTCGAGATTTTCTAATGAGCTGGTCTTCTATTGTTAACAACTCTAGTGGGCAGGCGCTGATAGCAGCCAGGCCGTCCAGAAGCCGAGATATGCTAATAACCTGCTCCTCTATTGTTAAAAGATTAAGGACATAAATAGCCGGATTAAGAGGCTCGAGGGCTTGAGCCTGGCTGGTATTCTCAAAGGCCTAGCTGTACTACCTATTTCGCCGTCCTCCCTAAGGAGTTATAGTGCTTTTTACATTTCCATTGTTTTAGCACATTAAACCGGCACCGATGGATTTTTTTAATGAATTTTAGGTACATGTCATAATAAATTCTGTACATCATTTCGATTCAACATATTGCATAGTATTCTCTCGACTAAAATAGAGGCCGCTGAAAAAAGAAAAATATGAGTGAATCTAAATCTACAAAGAAGCTAAGATTGTCTTCCCGCTCGGCAGCCAGTGATACCAACAAAGATGGCGGCGGTACACCGGACATATGGCACCAAATACGAAATCTCAGCCGGTGTCCCCCAACGGCAGCTATGATCCCGGAAAAGAAACCTCTATGGATGAACAACTAAAAAACAAAGTCTTACCAAGGTGATCATGACTAATCCAGCGAATTTGAACCCCATTATTGCTGCAGTAGCCGATGCTTTGGTCACTAAGCTTTTGTCCCCCGAGTCTGGCCATAAAAACTTGCATACTGCAACAAGAAATATGAATAAAAATAAATATCGGTGACTTGTTTTTAGCCAACATACTGACTTTAAACCTTCAAAAGACATCATGTTTAGTCCTAGAAGAAAAAAAACCGTGATGATACAGTTCCAATTTCCATACATAACACAATTCCTTGGTGTTTGTATCAATGAAAATTCTAAATAGATTAAAGTTTTTCTTACCCAAACATGCTCTTTATTCCTTATACAATTCTCATATACACCCTTGCTTGAATTATGCTATTCTAGCATGGGGACACGTAGCACATCATAAGAAACTTGAATTGTTACAAAAAAGGGCCATCCATGCCGTATCAAATGTGAACTACCTAACCTATACTGCCCCATTATTTGTTGATCTTAAAATACTTAAAATACTTAAAATACTTAAAAAGTCTCAGACCTATATCAAATAAATTTAGGAAAATTCATGTTCAAGTGTTCACATAACCAATTACCTAAATGTTTTATATTATATTTTTAATAGGGCGTCAGAAATTCACTCTCATAACACTCGCAGCGCAACAAAAGGAAATTTGTTATGTTAATTATAATAGAACTACTTTAAAAATAGCGTCAAACAACATTGAGTATTATTTTGGAACAAACTTTGAATAAAACTATCCTCCCCCCTTATTATTCCAAAAGAAGTTTAAACAGAAAATCTTGAACTCATATCTGCACTATGTAACTTGGAAATTATAAACATTGTACATATTATTCAAAATGATGCATGTTTGTTAAGTTTTGTCTTTTGTTTTTATTCATCCAGAAAACGAAAATGTCTTTTGTTTATTCGTCCAAAAAATTAACTATCATGGGATTGTTATTGTAAAAGTGTATAGTTAATTTGTTATATCTGTCAAAAGGGAAAGAGTAAAAAAAGCCTTAAGTTGTTATTGTTCGGGAGTTATAGGGATTTACAATTTCCATTGTTTTAGTCCATAATACCGGAACCACTTAAGTTTGTATGGATTTTATGATTTTAGATATACCTACATATTGGGACAAATATTTGTGCAAAATTACATGTCTACGCCATTTCATTTGGGAGTTATTGTGGTTTTTACATTTCCATTGTTTTAGCCCATTACACCGGAACCGATGGATATGTTTACGAATTTTAGATAAATCTACATATCATAATAAAATGTTTGTCCTAAGTTACAAGTCTACACATCGTTTCGTTCGGGAGTTATTGGCTTCTCAACTTTCCATTGGTGTACAATAGAACAGCCCTCCATTTGATAACCAGCAAGTATAATTTTTTTGCCAAATCATACAATGTTCCTCTTTCATTGTTCATATTTGCGGTGTAATAAATGTGTTAGTGAAAGGCAAGTTTATATTTAATATATGCCTTCACTTTAATTCTATGTAAAGTTTATTTAAAAGCTCAGATGTGATCTGTCTTCATGTTCTAATGTCAAATGTTGTCAACATGTTCTCAATAGTATTATATCATGCAGCAGCCTTTACTCCAAACTGAGGCTGGCAGTAAGATATGCTGGCCACTTTTACCTTTTTAGGAAACGCACTTGAGTAGGCCCTACTAGAATACAAAGGGAATCTGACAAAGGTGGCCTCCGTTTGATAAAGGTATTTATTTATAGACTTGACATTAATTTTAAGATAAGTATTCTTGAATAATGTTGCAAAATAACACCAATGCAATCAGTTTTATATCGAGTCTGTGTCAGTAATTATGTTCGCTGTATGAAATATATCACTGTAACAATTGTTACTCTTTTCTGTTTATGTTGGCTCAAAAGTGTGTAACTAATAAAATAATATGACTTTGTTTTTATATAATTGTTTTTGTTGTTCATTACGGATGCAGCGTTCTTTCTTTGGGGGGGAGGGTACTTTTCTCATCGGCTATAATTTAAGTATTCTGTTTATGATCTTATCAATTTCGAAGAAAAGTTCTTGGTAACAGATCACAGCCCGTCCTATTTATGATAGTTGCAACTACATACAAAGTACTGTGACGTGTCAGTTGCCTCTCTTTGGTACTGGTAACCGCACTGGCCTTGTTGCATGAAAACAGCAGATCAGTGGATCATTGAACAGGGTTGGACATGAACAAGGGAGTTAAACTCAAGGGAATTTGGAGTTGGAGACAAGGGAATATGAGACGGTGTGTTCAAGGGAATTCAGCAGGGCAGTCAGGGCATGTCTTCCTTAATTATACCTGCGATATCTCAAGGCCCTGGTTACCTTAACCCACGA
This sequence comes from Zoroaster sp. YZ-2022, assembly GCA_029582265.1. Classification (NCBI taxonomy): domain Eukaryota; kingdom Metazoa; phylum Echinodermata; class Asteroidea; order Forcipulatida; family Zoroasteridae; genus Zoroaster; species Zoroaster sp. YZ-2022. The sequence goes on from CM055820.1 coordinate 23,734,194, forward strand.
ATGAAATGTGCACCGGAGGCAGCAGTTCAGAGACAGTGGTGTCTCGATCACCTTTAATAATAAAGTTAACTTCTTTTGTATTCTCACTTATTAGTTGATTACTACTTGGTTACACTTCTTGATTCTCATGATTCTACCCAAACTTTGGTCTTACCACCCCTTTTATAGACAGCAAGTCCCATTGACGTCACACAAATTTCTTGTCCCATTCATAAATGTACTAAACACGTTGACCAATCAAAATATAGGGATTGCTTATTGCTTCTGTCTGTCTCTTGTATGATGCAACATATCGTGGTTGTAATGGGGTCGTTGCTTACCTGGATGATTTTCTCATCAAAATTGAAAATACACGGGAGGCTTGAATTGTGAATTTTAATTTTAATTAACTTGTTTTACTTTAAGGTTATATTTTAATATAAATTGGTCAAAGATGGATAGCCCTGCCCAAACAATCACTTGTCTTGGTGTCTTAATTTATACCAATACTCGCACTCTTAGGCCTATATAAAAAATACCACAGGAAAAAAACAACCACTAAAAATTAATTTCCGCGCTTGCTGCTTGAAATGTGACGGTCCTTTCAAACGGCATGACGTCATTCTTCAACGTAGTCACTCAAAATATACTCGCATACTTATTGTCTTATCAAACAATAACAATTATCATTTATTAAAAAAATATGTATTTTTATTACATATTACATAATTAACTAGAGGTATTGAGTTTGCTAAAAACAAACTCAGGATGTTCGACTGTGCATCATATGTGATGACGTAATCACCTAAAGTTGTTAAAAGACAAGAGTTACTTCAGGAGATATGAGTTTTCATAATATATAATTAAAATAATATATAATGTGCTATACTGAACACATTAACTTCCGGTTCAGTCATCCCATATAATTTTAAATTCTTCCAACCGTAAGTTCCGGTTCAATCATGTGGCGTCATTCATACTTCACATATTTTTTCCTCATAATATGGATGTCAATTGTGCCAAATTTAGTAAAATTCTGTCTAATATTTTCTTAAGATAGCAAAAAGTGATTTTTAAACCTGCCAGTAGAGGGCGCAGTTAAGAGCGATGACGTCACCAAATATGTTTTTGAAAAGAGCAGATCCCACTTAACATATATACCAAAAATGTTATTTCGAATACTCTTTCAGATTTGCGTCAATTTATAAAGAAATTGAACTTCCAGTTTGGACCGGAAGTAAGGTTCAGTAGGGTCATGTGTTTGTATAAAATGTTCTGTATGATTATGAAAAATCAAGAAATTATCTATTGTGGTTCACGAGATATAAAATATATTGTTTTAATTATAATTAATTACGTAATAATTCATTAGATGACCTCACCATGACGTCACAACGTTACCTGGAATAATATGTTAAGGTCTAACTATGTGTTAAGTTTTAAGGTTCGCAACTATGTTTTGGCTGTACAAATACATTTACAGAATAGTGATTCTGAATAGTTGTTCACTTCCGATTTCGACTGGAAGGAGAGGTCAGATTAGGGTCATGTCTGTGTACGAAATGTGACATAGTTCAAGGTCTTTAAGATGATGCAAAGATTGTGGAAAATATATTTTGTTGTTCATGAGATATCATTTTTTGAAATATTAAACTTTGATTTAGTGTAATTCGATCTGATGACCTCACCATGACGTCACAACTTAGGGCACAACTACCGGTACATGTTAATATTAGTCTAACGTTAGGCTACTTTACGTCTTTGAATTTGTCCAGCAGAGAAAGAATTTAACATTTAACTTCGATCAAAATTTCCTTTCAGAGAATAAAATCACAGACCCTTTACATGAAATTTCCGATTATTAAAAATAAATTATATAATATTTTACCACAGCTTTGATTTAAAAATACAAGCCATGACTTTTTAAAACTGGCCGTGCAAACACGGCTTGCACGGCTCGCTGACTAAAACGCTGCTCGGCCCTGAAAAATTCGTCCTAATTTGCTTCCAAGCAAAGGGCCTTTTTCCAAAATCAGGCGCGGATCCAGGAATTTTTTAGACGGGGGGCACACCCAACACGGACAAATACGAGCGCGAAGCCCTTACGGCGTGGGGTCCGGGGCCCGCTTAAGGGCCCCGGAAATTTTTGGATTCTGGATGCTCTGTTGTGCAATCTGAGGCGATTCCTCGCCAGTTTCACCTGACTTTTTTTGCAAAAGTTTTCAAGATTATATGGAGAATATATATATATATATATATATATATATATATATATATATATATATATATATATATATATATATATATATATATATATATATATATATATATCAATCATTATTTTAGCCATTATTTTTAGCAATTATTTTAGCAATGTCATGACTACAACAATATAAGTTTCTCCCTCCCCGATTTTTGGCATTTAATTTGCAGTTTTTGACTTAATTTATCCGGAATTTTTCTTGGTTTTAATTCAGTCCAGTTGAAATTTTCAAGAAAAGGGCTTGATTTCATACTGTTCCTTGCCCTGTGTTAAAACCATCGGCAGATCAGCTGCAAGACTCATCGTACTTCGCAGGCCTATGCGTACTGGCGTAGAATCCGACAGTAAATTGACATCGGCGATTGTAATTTCCACACGGTACCCCGACCCTTCTTCAGATGAAACGGAACAATTTATAGACGTGGAGGAATTGGGTCAAGAAACCAGACTAGCTTGCTTTGCACCCGATCACAGACTATCGATGGCAAACGAAATGTAGACTAACTAATTTTGGGAAGTATTTGAAAAAAGTCACTATAATCATCATTGGAAATTGTTACAAAAAATCCACTTTTCTCAATAATGACAGTACACCAAACTGAAGGCGCTGTTCACCTTGGACGGTGGCTTTATTTTTTACTCTGCACCCTTAATTTTTAATCTTTTTTTATCAACCTTTTATGAGACACATCCTTGGATATTTTTTATCACCGAAGCTTCTGTGGAAAATCAAATATAATATAAAAGAAACTGCAATCAATTAATTGCCATAATGAGGCTGTGTTAAACTTTATGAAGTCATCTCCATTAACTAAATTCGTGGAGGAAAATTGTCTTCAAGAATGGGTTGACTAAAATAAATAAATCAGTTCCTCAGAAGATTGCTAAGGGCTAACCGAGACTGGCCTGAAAGTCCATCGAAGAGAAATTATACTTCACACTGGTTAGAGCACATCTTTGATATGGGAGCACTGCTTGGAAACCCCATATCACCAAAAACATATCTTCGCTTGAAAGAGTCCAGAGACGAGCTGGCGTTCAGAGCGGCAAGACCTGCCTGTCGAACTTACGGCAGAAGTCAGTTGCTTTAAACGTCGACTTTCTGCCGTGCCTAATTCAAATAATGAAAATTTTTGGGTCATTATTTGAATTAGATACGGCAAAAGTTCGACGTTTGAAGCAGGCCTATAAATAAAACTTACTAACTAGTAACTAACGGAGAGATGATACGACCATAATTTTGTTCAGATGCATCACAGCCTTGCATTCAAGGCTATATTCACACTGCAAAGGAATTTTGGCAAGGAGCCCAGATAATTAAGCTGCTCAAACGAAGTATACTACGTGATGTACTTTGGTCAAAGAACGTTCGTGGTTTTTGGGTACAAATACAACTTTATCATGATGAAACGATTTTCTCTTTTAAAAGCCAAGGTCTATTTGTTTGTGGCACCAATTTCAACGATCAAAAAAATAATACATGGTTTCATTACTGGACATGATGGCACTGGATATTTTATTAATTGAAAAGAATGTGTGCGTTTAGGCCACTCAAAAAGGATTTTGGCAAAACTAGCAAATCATTCAGTCAAGTGATCAATTGTTTCCTGCTGGCTGTGGCCATTTAACCAGTAATAAACTCCCCAAGAGGATTAGATGTTGAGATGGAGAGAGTTGAAATCCCCGAGCTCCGGGAAATACTTCGGTTTTCTCTCAAAAGAGGGTGTCAGTTCCATGGCATGATTGATAACCTTTTTTTCTTGTCGCATTTTTCAGTATTTATTTTATGCCAAAAGTAGACACAGCAGATGTTTAATATTGTCGCCGGTATTTTTTTGTTAGGCTACTCCTCCTTTTCTCTGACCTCCCCCTCTCCCCCCCCCCTTTTTTTTTATATTATTTTTTTAAACTCAATTTACCCGGGGGGCACGTGCCCCCGCGGCCCCCCCCCCTGGATCCGCGCCTGAAAATGGATGCTTTTCAGTGTGGGCGTTTTCCATGAGGGTGGTTTCCATTAGAAGGGTGGTTAGAGGGTGGTTTCCATTGGGATGAGAATAACGGGCCTATGAACTATTCAAATAAAATATCTGATACCATCACCACCTTCACATCAAGTAAGTTTTTAGATTATAATTGAGTTATTTTGTAATCGGGTAATTACCAAAGTGGAGACCTTTAATTGGTGTTGTTTGCCTCTCTGGTTTGTTTGTTTGTTTGTTTGCGTTAAACCAGAGTAAACCCTGCTTTTGGGGTTGTTTTTCAATAAAAACCAAAAGCTACAGCTGTAAGTCATACGATGAACTCAGCCCTTGTTCCATTATAAGGAAGACAGTGAGGCACATACGCGTTTTCATGTTGTTTAATCAAGGAAGTATCGCTTAATTGTAAAACCAATCCAATGGGTGATAATCAACATACCATGCACCATTTTACCAGTGGTAAATCAATCTCCTTAAAGCCCCTATATGCACTATTGGTGTAAACGTTGATGATCATCACACATCCCTTGAAATATTTCTGTTTCAGGCAGTGGCATAGCCAAAGGTAAGGGGGCAGAGGGCAGCCCCCCCCCCCCTTTGTTGGCAAAATAGTGTATGTCGGTTCTGAACTTCGGTTCATTTGAGTTTTGTGTCGATAAATTTACCCCCAAATTCCCCCCCCCCCCCCCCAACCTGAAAATCCTGGCTACGTCACTGGTCTCAAGTACTATCGTTTTAGTAAAAATTGAGCACCGTGCCAGTTTGGTGTATACGTGCGCTGTATAAGTACACATTATTATAAAAGTCAATCCAATCCAAGTGCATCGGCCTCAAATCATTCAAATGTTTTCCTATATAACTAATTAAAATAAATACAAATTTCAGCACTAATGTGACAGGTAGAATTGACATACCCTATTTTATACATTGCGCCCTCGCTTGACCCTTAAAAGTTTGATACCATCTAAGAAGTTGCTTTGTCTTGTGGTCATAACCACCACAGCTTCTGTTTGGGCCACATCATCAAAATATTGTGCTGTCTATTAATTATGTATAGAGTGTACACTTAATATTCAAGTTCTTCATTGCACCTCATAATGGCTTCCCACTGATTAGACTGGGGTGAGTGTACTTTCATTTAATTTGTTCTTTTATCACACTTATTATCAAGTTATTAATTAGTGTTTTCTGAGTATTATTTTGACATCTAGTCAGAAAATTAGTTGGTTTACTCAGTAGTTTAGTCGGTGGAAAGTGAATTATTTGTTTAACTGATTTGCTGATTTGTTTAAATGACATTGAGTTCATTTACAAAATGAATTACTTTTTAGCTTTTATTCTCTTTAGTTACTTTTAATAAGATTGTCTTCATTTATACATTTTTAGGAGTATTTGTTCACTTTCTTTAGTTCCTTTTAATTTCCTTTTTCACTTTGTATGAGTGTGCTTCTTTAAGGATGGATGCGTTTTTATATTATCTGATCTATTTTAGAATATTCACCATAGTTTAGTATTTTATACAGTAAATTTAGTTTGGAAACATTCATAAATTTAATACTGTGATCAAACTGCTTTTCTTTAACCTTATACCACCACTTAAAATATTGTACAAGTATCAGCTATAGGAGTGACCTAGCCATAATAACGTGTGGATGTCCTCAGCTGCAAGTGAAAGGTTGAAGGTTATTGGTACTTGGTAGTGGCGCAATAACCTTGATTTATTATGGCATGCTCATTTCGTTTCTGGAGTATCAAGTCCCTAGACTATTAGCTGAGCGTTTCTAGAGCATATGAAATCTAATTATCAATTGCCTATAGGTTTGCACACAATTCTGTCCATCGATATTGCTTTGTTATTGATAATAGTATGGTTGTTCTTATTTAAGTTTTCTCCAGCAATTGATATGTGATCATTTCTATTTCTCATTGCATTAAGCAACCACTAGGAATAACCACCAGTTTTATTGTCCTCTTGGGTATTTAACTTTCTAAAATACTTGTATTTTATTTTAGTTACTTATTAGTTTTATCCATTGCTGTTTACATTATTTCTTATTCTTCATCATTTGACTGATTATTTGTATCTTTAATTTATCTGGTTAATAGTTATCTTTTTGATTATATTTCCTATTATTATATTCACACTTAATTTTCTTACATTATTTGAATGGTGAATAGACTGGGTCAAGTCTGTGATTTATTAACTTCACACTGAAGAGGTCATTCAATTACACTTGTGCTATACATAGTTATTTGTTTCTTTATTTGACTTTGCAAGTTAAAGCATTCCCATGCCTTGTAATTTCTTATAGGACAAAAACTTTACTTTTGAGTTGAAGTACACTGTGTAAGAAGATTTCACATTTATTATTTTTATTAGAATTTTCCAATTCATTATATTTATATAGGAATTGTATTTTGTATCTTTTCAGGGTTTTTCATTTGAGTAAATGCAGTGACACCATTAAAAGAACAAGACCACTTAAAATGTACACCATCCGTGTCGTGATATATTCATTTTGAGCTGTCACACTAATAATTTTAAATGCGTCGCAGTAGCAAATTAAATTTGTTCAAAGAGAGCTTACGACAATCGAAGTTTAACTGTAGAGGCTTTTGGACTCAAGGCGCTCGTTACAAGCTTTAGCGGTTTCAGCTTACTTTATTGTGTCGCTAACGAAGTCGAGTCTTTAATTGGGAAATATGTTACTAATTATACTGAAATGATAGCACCTCAAACAGAAAGATTTCAAAGGATGTTGTATACTATCATCAACTTTACACCAGTTTGTACTTTTCAGTAATCTAGTGCAATTAGACTTATATTTCAAACTACACAAAAGTAAAGTTAATTACCATTGAAGCCATGGTACTGTTGTACAGATCCGGTATCAGGAAGCCGCTGAACTATTTTATAATGATATAACACATGTTATTTTATGACATTTCATTATTATAACGAAAAAGCTTCAGTAAGCGTAGGTTCATGGTCAATCACAACCAGGGGAACAGCTCATCCGTTTCCTCTTTTCGCACAAACAATTCCTCAGCTCCAGAGCTATGAGAGACGGTTGGCAAGTTCTGAAAACCTTTCCCAAATTTGCCCCAAATTTCACAAATCTCCAAAAAATCTAAATATTTTCAAAACATACAAAAAACATTCCCGAAAGTTTTAAATAATTTACTGAAAAGGAGATGAATAAGGACGAGGTGAGGTTCAGTCGTTAGAATTGAACATGTTTAATCATATTTGACATCATATTTACGCCATAGGTGGTAGACACTCAGTCGCTAATCTACTGATATTGTTTGTATGTTTAATAATGAAGGTCGCTTTGCAGTTCAAAACCCAATTTAAATTCAAGTCAGAGGATGATAATATACCACAGGTATTCCAATACCAAGTAATAATCTCCATAACCCTTCACATGTATTGCCCGTGTTTTTGGCACTTTAATGACAATTTCCGAAATTATTTTTTCATCTAAAAATCATGGTTTTACAGTAAATATGTACCAAAATTAATAAAAGGTGTGTTTCTTCATAAAATAATTTTGGTAAATTATTTTCTGAAGTTCTCCTTTCAAAGTATTTGTTTTCCTTTCTAAAATGAAATTATCAATGTTCCCATGAAAACTAAACATTTCGGTAAAACACGGGTGATACATCTTTATGAGTGTGCATCATGTGTGATGACGTCATCACCTAAAGTTGTTAAAAGACAAGAGTTACTTCAAGAGATATAAGTTTTCATAATATATAATTAAAATAACATATAATGTGCTATACTGAACACATTAACTTCCGGTTCAGTCATCCCATATAATTTTAAATTCTTCCAACCGTAAGTTCCGGTTCAATCATGTGACGTCATTCATACTTCACAAAATTTTTCCTCATAATATGGGTGTCAATTGTGCCAAATTTGGTAAAATTCTGTCTAATGTTGTCTTAAGATAGCAAAAAGTGACTTTTTAAAACCTGCCGCTAGAAGGCGCTATTAAGAGCGATGATGTCACCAAATATATTTTTTAAAAGAGCAGATCCCACTTAACATATTAATCCAGAATGTTTTTTCGAATACCCTTTCAGATTTGCATCAATTTAGAAAGAACTTTTCAACTTGAACTTCCGGTTTAGACCGGAAGTAAGGGTCAAAATAGGGTCATGTCTGTGTATCAAATGTCGAGTTCTCCATGTTCTGTATAATTATGAAGGAATCAAGAAAGTATCTATTGTGGTTCACGAGATATAAAATATATTGTTTTGATTATAATTAATTACGTAATAATTCATTAGATGACCTCACCATGACGTCACAACGTTACCTGGAACTATATGTTAAGGTCTAACTATGTGTTAAGTTTTAAGGTTCTTTGAACTCCGCAACTATGTTTTGACTGTACAAATACATTTACAGATTAGTGATTCTGAATAGTTGTTCACTTAAACTTCCGGTTTCGACTGGAAGGAGAGGTCAGATTAGGTTCACGTCTGTGTACGAAAAATCACATAATTCAAGATCTTTCAGATGATGCAAAGATTGTGAAAATATCTTTTGTGGTTCATGAGATATATTTTTTGAAATATTAAACTTTGATTTAGTGTAATTCGATATCTGATGACCTCACCATGACGTCACAACTTAGGGTACAACTACATGTTAAGGTCTAACTATGTGTTCAGTTTTAAGGTTCTGTGAACTCTGCAACTATTTTTTTGTCTCTGGATATGTCTCACTGAGAAGAAGGAGAAGAAACTAGATATTTGAGTTTGTTAAAAACAGACTCAGGGTGTTCGAGTGTGCATTATATGTACGTGATGACGTCATCACCTAAAGTTGTTAAGAGACAATAGTTACTTCAGGAGATATGAGTTTTCATAATATATTATTCAAATACCACATATCGTGTTATACTGATTACATTAACTTCCGGTTCAGTCATCCCATATAATTTTTAATTATTTTAACCGTAAGTTCAGGTTCAATCATGTGACGTCATTCATACTTCACAAAATTTGTCCTCATAATATGGGTGTCAGTTGTGCCAAATTTGTTAAAATTCTGTCTAATGTTTTCTCAAGATAGCAAAGGGTCACTTTTTTAAACCTGCCACTTTTTTAAAACTTCCAGTTTTGACCGGAAGTAAAAGTCAATAAGGTCATGTCTTTGTATCAAATGTCGAGTCCTCCATGTTCTGTATGATTATGAAGGAATCAAGAAATTATCTATTGTTTTATTATAATTAGGCCTAATTACGTAATAATTCATTAGATGACCTCACCGTGACGTCACAACGTTACCTGGAAATATATGTTAAGGTCTAATTATTTGTTAAGCTTTAAGGTTCTTTGAACTCCGCAACTACAATGTATGTTTTGACTGTACAAATACATTTACAGATTATTATACAGTCCATTTTCGTAGTTTACAGAGCGCCTACGTTCGTACAGACAAGGTATAACAATGAAATGTAACATGGTGAACATAATATTCATGAGCAATCTAATAGCCAATAAGAACAATATAAATTTGTTACGATGGAAATCTATCCAATCACGATGCGCAGAAAGAGCCACGTGATCCTCAAACACTTCCTGGGCACATTGCCCACACAGCCATCATCAGTACCACTCGGTCTCACAGCTGTGAATAGAAAGTCTAAAAGTATAACAATAATAAACTTTGACTGGTGTAAACATAGGTCAAGAAAGATTGTACACTATATGAGGTAGCATTAATTATCTAGAAACATCAACACTAAACTATCGATTACTGTCCATAATGACACAATTATTCTTCTTCATGATCATGACAAAATAACATTAATAGTTTGGTTCAATTTCTGAGATGGGGGCGTTGTGATCTGTGATGATGTCATGAAACAATTTTTGGAAAGGTCACTATATAGTCACTTTATGAATGAAGAAAATACTTACTTTTACAAACACCACAATAATACTTAAATCAATAAAAAAATTAAGGCCTAAACATTTATTTATTTTTGCTGTTTTTATATAAATATCAAAGACTAAAAATATAATGAAACATATCATTTTGTTATTGCAGAAATTAAAATGAAAAAAACCTGCACTAACCATTTTAGAACTTTGCTAACCGGCTAACCAAAACCAACATTTAAAAGTAAACACCCAACAATTTTGGAAAAATTTACCAACCATTTTGTTTTTCTGGACTCTTTTTTTGCCACATTGTTTATTAAACAATCATTGTGGGAAATGTATTGATGCTTTTCGTTTAAAAATTATACACATTATTCCATTTGCAAAATTAAATTTAATTAAGTTGATAAAATAATAAAAAGAAGAGAAATAAAATACATAAATTAACTCCAGTGCCTGAAAACCTTTTGTCAAGGGCACATTGGAAAACTGTTACCATGAAATTGATTGCCCATAAGTTTTTTTTTTAATATTCAACTTCCGGTTTCAACCGGAAGGAGAGGTCAGATTGGGGTCACGTCTGTGTATGAAAAATCACATAATTCTAGATCTTTCAGATGATGCAAAGATTGTGAAAATATCTGTTGTGGTTCATGAGATATAATTTTTTGAAATATTAAACTTTGATTTAGTGTAATTCGATATCTGATGACTTCACAACTTAGGACACAACTACATGTTAAGGTCTAAGTATGTGTTAAGTTTTAAGGTTCTGTGAACTCTGCAAGTATGTTTTTGTCTCTGGATATGTCTCACTGAGAAGAAGAATTAAGAAGGAGAAGAAAAAGCAAAAAAAAAAAAAAACAATATCAAGAGGTGTTCGCGCTGTCGCTCGAACACCTAATTATTCTGTACAACTTACAAGAACCTCCTATCCATCCCATATGCTCATATCATGTTGTTGTAGGGTATGTGGCACTTATGGCAATCGATGCTCATATCATTCCAACAAGTGCCATCACGTATACACTTCCTAACCACGCCACTGCGCATCAGGCGCATCCACGCATCCACGCATCCATACTATCATGTGCCACAAGCATGCGTCATTCTAACCTTCATGTACAAGTACATGTACGACGCTACGGTTCTTTATCTCCAATATGCTTACGCCCTCTTGAGCCTAACAAACAATCCAGTATCAAAAATTTATCTTGTACAAAAACCACCCGGCATTCTTATTCTGATCTCTAGTATAATAGAGATCAGTGCCACCCAGCCGGCCAGGCAACAAAGAACAGTACATATTTACCTGCACGTACACATACATATTCTTCACCCGCCACCGGGCATTCATCCGCAAAAAAAGTGTGGAAAATTTGGCCCTGCATTCTATAGTTCTAATGTGTCACTTATTCCGCTCTGGCGAGTTACGATTAGCGAAGCTCCACGATATACACATACAAGTTGAGCATAAAACTCATGCTACGGCAGTCGATTCATCATGCTCATCATTGGACTGTGATTCGTGTCAGAAAAGTGGCAGTTGTATTCTACATTCTTTCTGGATGTTACTGTTTTTGCAGGTTTCTGAGAAGTTCCCATATCCCCCTTTAGTTCACAATGGATCAAGAACAAGTACTTGAGAAGTTCAACTGGTATTGTGGAGTCAACAACACAGAGACTCTGGACAACTTCAAATGGGACCTGAACCACACCCTCTATAATACCTGCTTCACAGATCTCGTCTACACCGTACCACATCTCGCCTTCATCATCTTAAGCATATTTGTGTTGTTTGTTATCGGATGCTGCACAAGAACACGGAAGGAGAAATACCATTTCCTCATTCAGTATCCTGGGCACAATCTGCGATGGGTTATTAACTTTGTTTTCTTCTCGCTCGCTCTGTGTGAGCTTGGAGAAAGCATCTTAAGTGACGTGGAAGTGTATCGTAATGAGCCAACGAGACCCCATCTGTACATTCCAGCTGTGCTGGTTCTAGTAGCTGCTATACTTACGATGGTCTATTATACCCAGATGGAGGTATGGAGCCGTAAACACATGTCATGGCTACTGTTGGTCTACTGGATAGCAGCATTGGGTGGGGAGGTCGTCAGGTTTCTCCATTTTTATCATGACTTAAACGGCTTGGATTATACCCTTTTGCGAGTCGACCTCAACATTGTGGCCATTGGGATTTACTTTCTATTCTTGTTGTTGGAACTTAATGTAGTCCGGAAAAAGGTGAGATCTTACAGGAACTTTTAAAAAATATCTGTTTTAAAGAAATTGACTGAACAGATAAATCTACATGGAATTAAAATAATGAAAACTACATGGTTTGAAGATTTAGTAAGATTCTCCTGTAAAACAGGAATATATTGCGCTTATTAACCCTGATGTTACTACAAGGGTCCAATTGAATCAATAAATTGCCTGCACCAGCCACTCCGTGCCTTAAGCACTAGGAAGGCAAATCACCTGACAAGTCAATACCAGTCAGCTAGACAAAACAAATTCCCCAGGAGGCAAAGTTGTTTGGGGCAAAGTGCTACGTGTACATGTACATTATCGGAAACATTAAGAACACACTTTCGTACAGATTGTCCTCTATTACAGTGTAAATGTGACAACCCCATAGGAGTGGGGTTTGTAAAGAAAAAGTTAAGCAAGTTAACCACCCTTCAATTCGCACCTTCACCCAAGGTTTGTTTGAAGGCGAATTAGTTTGAATCTCGCTCAGTAGCCAACACAGCGTGAGGTCACTTCCTGTAATCCAATGCAATACATGTGTGTGTGAGTTGGTTTTGTGTATAAGAGCATGGAGGAAGGAATGCAACTGGACAGATGAACGGACGGACTGGACGGATGAATAACTTTGAATCTGTTTTTTAATAGAATATGCAGACCGCAACCCTCATTGTGACTTATTTCAATACGTTTCATATGACTAAAAATACAAGAAAGGATCTGCACTTTTTTCTTTTTAATTCAGAAGCAAAGCCTTCAAAGTTTCTATATAATCTAGTACCCCTTACATATTATACACTGCACACTCTTATACACAAAACCAACTCACACATACATGTATTGCATTGGATTACAGGCAGTGACCTCACGCTGTGTTGGCTACCGAGCGTGATTCAAACTAATTCGCCTTCAAACAAACCTTGGGTGAAGGTGCGAATTGAAGGGTGATTAACTTGCATACACTGTCATAGAGGACAATCTGTACGAAAGTGTATTCTTAATTAAGAATGTCGTAAGGAGTTTTTTGGAATTTTTTGCAACCACTAACCAGTTAAAAAGTGATTTTTGAGGGTACACAAAGCGAAAACTATCTTTAAAATCAACTTTTATGAAGGTTTCAAACTTTATTTCCCTTCTAAATAAATCCTCCCCTTCAGAAAATAGAAGAATCCTATTATAGTTGCCACTGCGCATGTACGATGACCGTGTTGGTCAATAATTGGGGAGTTGACAAGATCAGACTGAGATGACAGAAGAAGTCATCGTGTACCAAAAATGCCTGATTTTTTTCATTAAACAAATATTCTGGAATAATTTAAAGTATATGTCCATCATCATCTGCTGTATGTGCTCCACCTTACTGAGCAAGTAAGCATTACATTATTAGTTATAATGAACGAGAAAAAGTCGGTTGGATACGACATTCTGATGTAAAGTTAAAGTACCGTATGTGCAGTCTTTTTTTCTCAACAAAAGTTTATTGGAGGTTCTTGTTTTGAAAGGTTGATGTTCACTTCACAGCTGGTATTTAGGGGGCGCAAATTAGAACCAATTGTTTCAGATATGTGCATGTACATTGTACATGGCTGGAAAGATTTGTTAAAATATAATACTTTACACAATCACCTGTTTTTTCTGAAAATAGAAAAAGAGAAGACTGTCACTGTCACATAATATTTCGGCGTCAAAATGTATGAGTTGACACAGTAGAGATTCAGACTGTACAACCGGACAGACTAGACGACAGTTGATGGGAAATTGTTAAAGACATTGAGCTTATGCTGTGATAAACAGTAGGCCAAAATGCAGAATCTAAATATGATTTGTTTTCTTCTTTTATCTCCAAGATCTTCAAGTGTTGTACTGAGGAGGAGGAGTTTCCAGAGGACCTCAAGAAAGATGACATGCGTTACATGCAGGGTTACACCAGCCTCTTGTCAGCCGCCTTGTTCTGGTGGCTCAACTGGATCTTCAAGAAAGGTTACAAGAATGCTCTTGAACTGTCGGACCTGGGAAGTCTGTCGGAAGTACACACCACAAAATACCAGAGGGACACATTCACCAAGGCCCTCAGAAAGGAACAGGTATTTTTAATGTTCAAAAAAAGGTCTCTAGCATCTAGTCTTCAGCTTCAAAACGGGTGTGGTTGTGCATTTTTATTTTAGTCATTTTGGGGGCAAGCATGCATAATTATTTATTTCAAATGAGAAAGATCATTTTTTCACAAATGCCCTGCTTTAGTGTTTTATAATTAGGTTAAATAAAATGCAGTATAAAAACCAACCTGTAAAAGGTTCAATTCAGTGGGTCTCAGGAAATTCATTTAAAAAACAATTTTTTGAACATATGCTGTTTTCCAAAATATTTAATAATGCCCATTTTACAAGTCTTGCTAAAAAGGAAAGGAAAAATAACTACACATAATAGGATGATAGCCACCAATTAGCATGGCCAAATGAAACAAATCATCACGGCCTATTTATACAGTCACGGCTTTTGCTTTTCATTTGCAAGCCGTGCTGTAAATCCCAAGAAAAGTATAATCTATTTATAATTTTGTATTATTGATAGAATATTTTATCTTGCGCGGATCCAAAAACGTTAACGCTATAATCAATGATCCCATGCGTATATCCACCGATCCTCTGGATTGGACCGTCATGTAACCTGCAAAATGGTCATCTGTACTGTATACTGCGTGTAATGATACGGTCACTGATCTCGATAAAACCAGAGAGAAAGGATATCTTGTCAGTAATAGAAATCAGTCGACGAGACGGCTGTATTGATCCAGCCCAAATCTCCGCGGGCTGGGTCGTGGTTATGAGTGGTTATGAGACGTGAGAGCAAGAGAGCGCCCACTGGTCTCTATATTTAATACTGACAGTATAATAGAGATCAGTGGAGCGCGATGTTGGAACTGTCCCCTCCATGCATGCAACACAGTGCCATAACTTCCAGTCAGTGTAGTGCAGTCACATCACATGACGTCCCACGTGGCCGGCCATTGGGGCGCGGCGCTGGGTTGGAATTTTCTGCGTTGCATCATCTAGGATTTGAAAACTGCCCATCCAAACTTAATATGTACGATTTGAAAACTGCCCGTCCAAGCGCGAAGCTATTATGGCGTGGGGCCCTGATTTTGTTTCGGATTGCTCTCTATAGTGCAGTCTGAAGCTTCAAAATGTTTCCTTATTGGTGATTTTGAGCCTATTTATACACATAAATATTTTCAGAAATGAAGAATAGATCCTGCCTTTGCCGTTTAATTTTGTCGATCTTTCCGTCGGACCATGGTCGGTCGGACCGTGGAGGAAGGAACGGAGCCTCACAAACGTTACCGCGCAGGCGCAAGGCAGCGCAGACTTACACATCAGGGGTGCGTTCCGCTTGCGCGAACGTTGCAAACGTTTGCAAACAATTTCGAGTGGAACCAATTGTGCGCCGCCAACGTTGGCCCTGGGCTGCGTTCCGCATGCGCGACTGTATCGCAAACGTTCGCGCACGGAGAAAAATCCGTGTCCCCTCGTTTCTTAATACAGGATGGTACAATGGGCTGGGCCGGGTCCAACGTAGTCTTGTGCAAGACCGTTATTATGCGGATCCTGGTTACACGATCCCGCGCCAGTCCTAAATCACCCACCGTAGCTGGCGCTATACAATTTTTTACGATCAGGGCCGGCCGCTAAGGTGGCGCGGCCGTGGACAGGAATGAATAGCGCCCGCAGCGGCGATTGGTTTATCAAATCACAGCGGATCGGCGCGTATACGTATAAAATCACGAGTAACGTCTTGCACCAAGACTAGGTCCGTCCAACGATGTGCTGCAAGCGTATTTTTGTTTTACACCGCAGCGACGGGTTTTGTACGCATTTCGCCCTTGTGTCAAGACTATGAACCCATTCAGCACGCATGCGCGCGAAGGGAATTTCGACACGCAAAAAAAACCTACCATCAACGGAGAGGGAATGGCTCCATGAGTTCCACTGCAGAGCGCCATGGTCTTTTCCTTCCTCCATGGTCGACTGCAGCTTGGAGTTTTCTATCGTCGCGCGCCTAGGGTTTCGTAGTCTCTCTCTCAAGACCGAATTGGCACTTTTACTGCACAAAACCCGTCGCTGCGGTGTAAAAAATCGGGAACGTTGTTCCAAAGCGCGCGGGCCGGCTGCGTATTTGTTTTTTACACCGCAGCGACGGGTTTTGTGCAGTAAAAGTGCCAATTCCGGTCTTGAGAGAGAGACTACGAAACCCTAGGCGCGCGACGATAGAATAACTCCAAGCTGCAGTCGACCATGGCGCTCTGCAGTGGAACTCATGGAGCCATTCCCTCTCCGTTGATGGTAGGTTTTTTTTGCGTGTCGAAATTCCCTTCGCGCGCATGCGTGCTGAATGGGTTCATAGTCTTGACACAAGGGCGAAATGCGTACAAAACCCGTCGCTGCGGTGTAAAACAAAAATACGCGGCCGGCTAACGTTGCACAAATCACATCATCGTGTAGTCGGGAACCAGACATCGTTGTTCATATTTAATTTCCCGCTTACTTTGGGGGATTACACGCGTCCTCAGTGTCAGTGGGTATGCACATTGGGCGGCTGACTGCACGTGCAGCAGTTAGCATGTTGTACATGTACATATTTAATGTCGACATGTATTGTACATGTGTTCAACTCACGTGTTCAAACTTTCGACCATTCACATCACGCGTCCGCCCAGCCGCCGCTGCAGATGATGATAATTATCTGCACTCCTCAACAACATTAGCCTGAAGATCTGACGTCACGCTGAGCTAGAGGCGCGTGCGTGAATTACATCCGATAGATACTAAGAGTAAGATAGACTAGACAGGGGACGTACCACAATCTAGACAATGCTAGAATGGTTACTTAATCAGCTGTTCATGGTTTGTTGACATGGTTGATGGGTTCTAAGTCAATTAAGACAATTACATATTTAGGTTAGTAAATGTACATACATCATATCATCTAAAAGGATTGTTTGCTGGCAAAGTTGGGCAGTGACACTGACAGAAGTAATTAACTATAACCTATTATAGGTTGGTAGTCATGGTAGTTGGGTAAGTTTGTTTTTAATATTGTTCACCATGCACTAGTACTAACAGTTACTACTAGTAGTATTACTGTATATCATGAAATTTCCATGGGAGTTGGGAACATTTTATTTGACATGTCTGGGACTTGTTATCATCTTAAAAATCATGAATTATTAACCCACTGGTTACTGTCATAGTACTGCAGTTTGTACAATCACGATGATATAATAGTAAGATTAAGAGAAAGAGAATACAATTAAAGTTGATAATTCCCAAATAAATTTAAGGTTTACAACTGTGTAACCCCTAAACCTATGAAGTTGAAACCTAGCTTAAAATAAAATAGTGGGATATGGGATTTATTATTTGAATGTTTTAAGGGATGGTGTGTGGTTGGTTAAAACAGCTGATATTTAATCACATGTTTGAATAATTTGTTACAATATTATCTTTCACTTTCGATAAATAAATTGTGTAATAATACATTTGTTATTTCACACATAATTAATTATAAATGTATTTCAAATTTGTTTTAGGTAATAGCTACATCTACAAGAATGGCACAAGGAAGCCCAAAGATCTAGTGATCAGGATCCTCCACCAAGCTAATTAAGCCCCTCCAGCACCAGCATTCCAGCATTCTCCAGAAGACGATCAAAGCATACGGATTGAAATGTTGAGTTAACCAAAGGCTCTTCTCAGAACCCTTACTACTCAGCATTAGATTTAGATCTACTGTATCATTTACAGAAACATATTTTGGCATTATACAATCCAAAATCCCTGCTAAGCCATGAATATGTTGTTGATGTTAGTTAGATGTATAAATATATTTTTGTAATATTTTATAAATAGAGAATTGGCTGTTGCATATTGCTTACCAACCTAAAGGACCTGTAGTATAAATGCAAAATAGTAGTTTCTGAGAAAGAACTTGCTAGTTTCAAAACATAACTGAGGCCAATAACTACTATTTTATTAATTAATTCTTTTGTAGAAGAATGTTCAAACAAACATTAATTTTATATTATTCCAAGATAAAATAAGTTTGATACAATAATGAAATAAAATCTTCAGTTGCAATCCATATTAATCCACAGGAACACTGTGTTTTATTCATATAAATGTTACTTTTTAATCAGATTTTTTGTTTCATAAGGCAATTTAAAGGTTGTCATGGAATAGTATGCTAAAATTTCAACAGGTAAACATAAGAAAATACTTTAAAATAATTGTTGATGTGATGTTCTCTTCATTGCTTCCCTATCATTGTGTTTTAAACAAAATGGACTGGTGCCCCACCAACGGTATTCAGGTAATCTGCACAAGAAGACGGGATGCCATGCCGGTTCACAAAAATAAATCTTCAGGGGCATGTACAAGGGGGTTAAATGCTCTCAAATGATTTTTGGGGTATTTTTTCCTTGTAGGTTAATTGGTACATATTTTGAGGGGGCATCTAAAAAAAATTGGCAGCAAAATCTATTTGAATTCTTTTCAAATGTATAACCCATTTCTATAAAAAAGATTTTCTGAAAAGTACCAAATTTGCTTGCATGTTAAATATCTTTTGCACATAAGCTCCCGTTATTTGTAAAACTTTTTATTAACAGGTACTTTCTGACAAGGTTTTAAATGCAAAAACACCCACAAGCAAACTTCACTGAAATAAGAAGGGGTAAAATGGTTCAGAATTCACCATAGATCATCACAGAATCTCCATGCTTCCACAGCCCTTGATCGTGATAGGCCCTGGATGGATCTTTGTCGTAAAAACTTTGTGCTAAGGCCACGGCGAAGGGACACAACTATATATATCACAAAATTTCACATGCACACCCTGTTTTTTTTCTTTACACACCCTGTTCCACTAATCCTGCCTAAAACATTGATGTGTAAGTCCAATGTGTGTCCCAAGTCATGGACACAATAAGTACAATGTTACTGTAATGCAGAAAGAGTTCAGATTTTATGTCCTGATAATTTAAAGTATTAATTTGCTTTTTCTTAAAAATATTGACTGAATATTTCTCAGACTGTCGGATAACTTTACCAATATTTAAAAGATGTATTGCCCAAGATGTCCGTACATGTTTCATAAAGTTTTATTTGCAATAAAGTTTTCATCTGAATATTGATTAAAAGGAAAGCTAAACTTTTTGTTAGAAGTTTAGTTTAATGCCCAGTGCATTTATGATGGGACCCACCAAAACTCATTTCAGGATATATTTTTTGTAAAACCATGTGCACAGCTTGTCACAATTATTTTGTGAAATGGGTAATTTTTTAAGCATTTGTTGTCCAAAATAGCAATGTTCCGATGAAAATAATAATGGTAAAATAGTGCAAAGATACATCTTTAAGTCTATTTGATATTTCAAAATAAAATTGAGGAAAATTTGAGTCTTTTGTTTCTCCCTCCCCACAGGCCCGAGCCAAGGCGAACAAGAAACCTCTTAGCCTGTACCGTGTGTACATCAGAGCATTTGGTGCTCGCATCTTACTTGGTGGGTTTGTTAAGATTGTTGGGGACAGTTCCACATTTGTTCCACCCCTAGCGCTAGCAGGTGCCATCAATTATGTCACAGGTGTTTTCTATGCAAACAGCACCACAGAGTATGAGTATGTAAGTTGAACTTAATTTGTTTTTGAGCATGTTTTTTATTTATTTTTCTATATCATATTCTTCTGTATCATCATAATTTACAATAATATTAACTCTAACCACCCCAAACCATTCAACTCCCAACAGCAGGGTTTGTTGAATTTTGATGGACTCAGTACTGTATAGCACAGACAGGGATACTTTGTATGGGGCAGGGTGTCCCAATTCCAGCTAATTAAAGTTCAACAGTTGGGTGGTAGTGTTTGTGCATGGTGTTGGATTTTGGCAGATTCATGAAGGTTCCTAGCCAAAATAGCTAGAGGTTAGGGTTAATAAATTGAATTAGGGAGTGAATAATTATAATATTGGTAATTAACATCAGGAAGATTTAGGGGGGTAAAGCCAAGGCTTCTAATGAGTCTGGGAATCATAATGAAAAAATGTCAGGAAAGATCAAGGTATGCATTAACCTCAATATATACTGCTCAAAATAAAATAGGACTCAAATGTAATTCTTGGTCCATTTTGTCCATGTGAGGACACAAAAGCAGTTTTTGGTGGAAGTAAAGTACTAAGGTTTCTCTGCAACATTTTAAACACTTTTCACGGGATGTGCATGTCTAATGACGGTTTAAACTGGCAGATCATGTGATAAGGCATGAAAATGCAGATAACAGGTTGATGGGAGATGTTTTCATTCTAATGGATGACAACGCCCGTCCTCATAGAGCAAGAATCATAACAGCGTTCCTTACAGGTAACCATATTCAGCATCTGGAATGGCCTGCCATTTCACCAGACCTTAACCCTATTGAGAACATTTAGGCAATTCTCAGTTAGAGTCAGAAGTCACAACCCTCCTGTAAAGAACGTTGCCAGTCTGACACTGAGCAGCTCTACAGGATGAGTGGAACAACCTCGACCAAGCTGTGATCCGGAACACCGTACTGTTAATTCATGACTGAGGCGTTGTGCAGAATGTGTGCGAGTCCGGGGTGCTGCAACATCCTACTGAAGTCAATTGTGGAGTCACCCATGAAGAAATAAAGCTGATTAGCCAAGTTTGATATTGAGTACTGTACATCAACCTGTTATCTGCATTTTCATGCCTTATCACATGATCTGCCAGTTTAAACCGTCATTAGACATGCACAACACGTGAAAAGTGTTTATAATGTTGCAGAGTAACCTTTAGTACTTTACTTCCACCAAAAACTGCTTTTGTGTACTCACATGGACAAAATGGACCAAGAAATACTTTTGAGTCCTATTTTATTTTGAGCAGTGTACATGATGTGACCTTTGTTTACAAAATTGTGATGTGTGGTCACATTTTCTG
Source organism: Zoroaster sp. YZ-2022 (assembly GCA_029582265.1). NCBI lineage: Eukaryota > Metazoa > Echinodermata > Asteroidea > Forcipulatida > Zoroasteridae > Zoroaster > Zoroaster sp. YZ-2022. Next base: position 23,755,567 of record CM055820.1, read on the forward strand.
CCCAACAGTATATGCACGCTCATCAGGTCACAGGTCACATCGTCTCATTGATCTCCATTGATCTCCATAATCACTCGCATAGAGATCAATGCTTCGTCTATAGACGATGTGACCTGTGACGTCACTCCTGCACGCGCATACCGCCTGGTAGAAATGTCCTGTTTTGGTTTAGATGTGATGTCACAGGTCACATCGTCTATATTTAATGGTTCATGACACATTTACAGTTAACAGATAAATACAATTTTTTACACTAGCTTGGAAAGTTAATCTTCAAGTATTGATATCAAACTACAATGTGGTTAATTAATAATCAATAATGCAATAGTATTCTCTTGTCGATAAATATTATTATGGATGTTTCTTTAAGCCATCCAATGATGGTAGATGATGGGGCCGGACTAGCACTATTAAAATGAGGTCCTTGATACCTGACAGATGATTTAAAGTTTGAGGTTCTTACGGCACAAATGTGAAAGTTTGTTGCATTATTATATAGGGAAAGGAATATATCCAAGTTTCAATCCAAGAGAAATGGTTTAATTTTGGAATTAAATTTGGCTCAATCACAGACCATACAACTTAAATATTCATATCTATAAGACAAATTTATAATTACATTTTGGGGAAAAATAAATTTAAAGATTAATTTAAAATTGATCTTTTAAGGCAAGTTAAATTTGCATAATCTTCAAAAACAAACCACAGCCTAATTGAGACCAGGTAAAACTTGTAGCTTTGCATGGTGAAGAGGATAAGTAAGACTAATTGAGACCAGACCATCTCATAGTTTCACCTGTATTTGATCTCAGACCAAGTACATCGCCGGATCAGACTTCTTAAAGAATGGTTTTGTGCTGATCTTTATCATGTTCTGGGCCAATATCATCAAGTTACTGGCCTGGCAAGGTCACTACCACATCGTCATCACAGAGTCTGCTCACATCAAAGTTGCCCTGCAGGTAAAAAATATCACTGACTTGGTTGACTTCTTGGCAAAATAAAATTAGTAAAAAGGATACAATTTTGAATAAACCCCAAGGGGAAATGACCAGGAACATACATTGATTAATACTGCAATGTTGAAAAAGTAAATGTATCTAAAGAAAATTTATCAAATTAATTTTCAAACTAATTTGTTTACCTTTTTGAAGGGTTGTGTTAATGTTCACTATTTTGTGAGCAAAGTCATTTTTTTTAAATGGGTAAATATTGTTTTTTCATTCAATATTTTCTTGGTTAAATAATTTTTCTGTGCCAAATCAAACATACTTTTCCTGAAATGGGGAAATTCCAGTCATCAGAGTTTTTTCATTGAGCATATGGTTTTTGGATCCACAGACGGCTATTTATGACAAGTCGCTGCGTCTGTCCAGCTACACCATGACTGGGGGCGCTATGACAATGGGTCAGATCACCAATCATATGTCGGTAGATACCACGAACGTCCTCAACGCAACACAGTGGGTCCACTATGTGTGGTCGATACCTTATGTGGTACGTATCGGAGGCATTATAGCAGGGGGAGAGTGGGAGTAAAAACAGGTCTACAAGAAGAATCAAATAGAATAAACATTTTCACAGTAATAATATTGTTTATTTTGAACACTCGTTGCTGTCTCCGACCTAGTGCTTGAACTTCATGCACTGCGCGTGAAGTTCGTGCACCGAAATAAACAAATTTTGCCCATCAAAAACATGGCGCATTATTACCGTGACATGGGTTTATTGATTTGTTTAATTGCATTCTTTTTTTGCCAAGAAGAATGGGAAAAATCAACCAGGAACAACAACTTGAAAACATGGAGTTCTTGTTACGACTGTATTACACCAAGTATCATTATGAAGCAGATATATAAAGTGCAGTTCCTACATCATGTGAACGCAAACGCAAATGCAACTTCAAATCTTAAGATTTGCGCAAATGATTTCATCTTCAACTTGTGCAAATCATTCACTGTGAAGTTACGATGTCAAGACTCACTTTTACGTTTGGTTCGTGAACGTCGTGTGAAGATATGAACCGGGCCTTATACAATGTGATACTTTTTGTCAAATCATTTATTTCGTGTATTTTCTAAGCTTGCTGTAATTTATCTCTTTCTATTTCCAGATTTCAGGTTACCTGGTCATTCTGTACTTTGAGTTAGGAGTAGCTTCCCTGATTGGATCACTGATCTTCTTCATTACCATACCAATCCAAGTTGTCATAGCGAGACAGACGGCCAAGTACCAGAAAATAACCATGGTATGTCTTACCTTGTAATCCTACCTCCATCCAACCTTTTTCTCTTTGGTCAAATTTGTTTTCAATACAAGCACTTGTGTGATGCTTTTGTAATTCTGATAATTTACAGGATGTGATATCCGCTCAGTGTCTTGATGATAGCCACTTTTGCATCGTGTGAGCGTTGTGCGCAAATTTTATGTGCGTTTGTTATGGTACTAAGCGTGCATGTACTTCTGCCAGCCAATGATTGCTGGAGATATTCCGCGCGTACTAGTACGCACATCAACTACAAAATACGCCAAACGCGACGCACTATCGCTGCCCTTTCACCCACAGTGATCTAACAACATGTGCCCTAAACAGCTTCTTTGCATAAATCTTTCATGAGTACAGAAAAATAAAGTGTGAGTATTGAGTACAAGTATGAATTCAAGTACAAGTACTACAAGCAGAAACTGCTTGAATGCCCTGGGGATGAGGTTGAATCAACAAATTAAACATTGGTAATAACCAGATTATCAAATTAAGGAAGTAATAATGAGTAATTATTCCATTTGAAGTGCTTTCATCTTTGTGAAATCAGATGATTGTAATGTAAATTTTGTTTTAAAAGTGGCCGTCTTTGGGTAAAATTGTGAGCACCTATTGTCATGAAACTTTCACAGGCGAGTTTTATGATATATTTTTGAAAAACCTAAGGGTTGAAAAAACAATATTGTACCTTCCCTTTAACCAAATAAATACTCACTTTGCTGAAAAAATTCATCATTCTATTTAGGCCTACTTGATTTTAATTTCCACCCATGATGTAGTGTCAGTTTTAAATACTCGGTTAAATGATTGATATTGGCTAAATATCTCTTTGAAACCCTTATTTCACTCAGGTAAAATCTGACGAGCGTCTGAAGAGAACCAATGAGCTGCTGCAAGGAATCAAGCTGATCAAGCTGTATGGATGGGAAGACATGTTCTACACCGCTATCAGTAAAGTACGAGCTCTGGAGATTCTCACCATGATGAAACAGATGGGATGGAGGGTTGTGCTGAGTAAGTCATATCACCCTATCTTAGTCTAATTCCCTGAGGGCGTAGCACTGAAAGACTGATTCTACTTCATAGATATTTAGTACATCATGGGTGCCAGGCTATTTGCATCAAGAACATCACTACGGAAGAAAAACCAATATAGCTGTGGCTTGAGAAAGGTCTGCGTAAGGTTTTTCAAATATCTGTACCACATGTTTGTCTTCAAAAGGTTCACATCCAAGAGTAGTAGAACAATGTTAAGTAGGATTTGAAGCTTTGCATGGAGGAATTAGTGCAGTTTTTCTGAAGACGATCAGAGTATACTGATCGAAATGTCAAGTTTTACACCAACGAATCTTCTCAGAACCAACAACTATTAGAAAGATGTTGGTATGTTTAATGGCGTGTTTTCCTGGCACCACCCATTGTGAGTAGAGCATTGCTCAGTATTGATAAAGAGGTTTGAAGCTCATACAGATTTGTACAGATTATGGACAATTATAATGTTCCTTGGTATTAATAATTTTATTTTTTGGAACAGTGACTATTACTGGTGCCAGTCCTCTGATAGTAACAACAGTGGTAAGTTTTTTACCCATTTTAGTTTCTTTTATCATTATTTTAGTAATATCAGATACAAGATATTGATCTTATTTTAGTTTCTTTGGTTATGAAAGCCCCATCTCCAATGGCAATATTGTATCCAGTCTTGTACCTAATCTCATATTTGACCAATCCTTGCCTTTCTTGTTCTTCACAGTCCTACAGTCTGTACACCAAGCTGACGGGGAAACCTCTGACCCCTGACATCGCCTTCGCAGCTCTCTCTGTCTTCAATCAGATGACCACCCCGTTGTACGTCATGACCAATGTTTTTATCTTAAACATCAATGCCATAGTCAGTACAGGCCGCTTGAGGGCATTCTTTGAAGCTCCCGAGATAGAACAACATGAGGATGGGATTCTTAAAGACAGTCTGCACGCCGAGGGAATTATAAATCGTGAGGTAACTAGTGAATCAGAGATATAGTAATCTAATTTGCAATAGTAGTGGTTATGAGAAGAACTAGTGGTTAACAGCTCAACGATTCAGTCATTTTGCTCCGATTGTCATCAGCTTCAAATCTTAAATACCCCCAAAAATTGGTGTGATGGAATTCTTACTTCAGTGTAGTGATGTGAAACTGTTTTTATAAACTTTTTTTCTTCTTCAAATGTTCATAGGTCGAAATACGTCAGTCGAGACAAAAGAAACAAGAGGACAGACATAGGTTACTGTCCAATGATCACAATGATACAGACGATAGCATACCATATGCTCCATCACCTGTACCTTCAGTGGTTCAAGACAATTCTGCATTGAGGGTAAGATATGTACTGCCTCATTGGCAACTTTGTTCTTTAAGGTGATGGCCAAATTTATATTAGGGAAAGTATACATCATTATTCATCCATTCTGCTGTGTCTTTATGTGAATAAAGATATCAAACAAGAGATCAAGGAAAATCTTGGCTCACTATGTTTGTTAACAATTTTGAGACCCATCCCCAACTGAAGCAATATTTGTGCATGACTGCATACATGTAATTTATCATCCATCTATCACTAACCAACCATCTAACGGATTCTGGAAGGAAAATAAGTGGTCTTAGATTTTTATCGTTGTTTTTATCTGCAAAGTGTATTTGGAAACACTGCAATCTTTGATTGTAATGTCCTTTTTAATTATTCAAGTAATAGTAAACCAGTCTAACCACTAACTCCTTGTGTTCCTTAAAAGGTAATTTTATTTCCTTGGGAGAGATTAATTGATTGAGGATTTGGCTTATCGTTTCATAACACCTTGGCTCAAAACATAACCAAAGTGAGACTGGGAGGAAAATAGTCTGGCCCTATTTGTGTATTGAGAATCAGCCCTTTACTTGCATACATCTGACATAGAAAAGCGGACTTTCTTTGTGTTCCTACAGATAACAGGTGATTTTGTTTGGGACAAAACTGCCAGTACACCAACTCTGAAGAACATTGATCTCGATATTCCTGCAGGTAGCCACATTTTTGGATTATTTTCTTTATCTTTGATACATATATGTCATTCTTTATTTACCTTGTTATCTTGGAGTAGCTCAACAGACCGATCTATTAAGGCGCCACCCACCATAGTAACGGCCTAGCAATGGCACACGTGGCTACAACACGTGAGCCTCACCCCTCAATCGTTGAGCCGCCACACACATGCCCATACATATTAGCAGCACAATACAGCTATTTTAACATGTTTGGACTTCTGTCAGACTTTTGGATGTGTAATCGCAGCTGTGATTGGACAATAAATAATGGATCGGTCTTTTGATTGGTGATTTGACTCATCATTTCATAAGAGCTGGGTTCAAACTGAGACTGATTGAAAATAATGTGTTGTGATCAGACCTTTACTTTCATACATCTGACAAAGATGGTTGCATGTATGTGCAGGGTGATTGTAGCAAAAGTCTCTAGAGAAGAAAACCTGAACCTTGGCAGTAAGTTTTTTCCAGTTGAACCTTTCCATCATTGTGACCTATATGTGGTATCTGAATTTTGACATTTTCTCACACAGGAAAACTTACCATGGTAGTGGGTCAGGTTGGGTCTGGCAAGTCCTCCCTGCTGTCGGCCATTCTTGGTGAAATGACCACTGTCTCCGGTGGGGTGCAGTGGAATGAGTAAGTTGTTAACTTCCTACAGCTTGGTCAGTTTGTCTAACTGGCTGTCTACCTATTTGTCTCCCTTGTATGTTTGTATTTCCCCCTGTGGATTGAGCTTCCATTAAATATTGTAAATAAATTGTTAAAATTATTCTAAAACCATCTCCTTTTTTATGCTTCTTGGTTTTGTTTTTTTTTCCCCAGGAAATACCACACCGTTGCCTACGGAACACAGAAAGCCTGGTTGTTGAATGCTTCTCTCAAAGATAATATCATATTTGACAACATATATGATCACGCAAGGTAATGCATGTATTGGTTTTTAGACTTGCATCAAGAAGCTTAATTCAGTTATGAACTTAATTTTTCCAGTAGCTTTAAAATAAGACAAATGCAACAACATTGTGTGTAAAATGCAACAAAATGGCAGATATTCAGATGTTTTTATTGGCCAAATATTTTCCTTTTTCTTCCTCTAAACAAAGTGCTTCAGACATACAGTTGGAAAAATTGTTTTTAATCTTAATGGTCCAGGTATAAGACGGTGATAGCTGCCTGTTCCTTGCAGCCAGATATCGACATCCTCCCAGGTGGTGATCAGACAGAGATTGGAGAGAAAGGAATTAACCTCAGCGGGGGACAGAAACAACGAGTCAGTGTCGCCAGGACAATGTACAGCTACAATGATGTGGTGGTTCTGGTAAGCCATATAGATATATTTACCAGAATGAAAATTATTATTTTCATGCTGTAAAAGATTTGAAAAGTGAAATTCCGCAGAAGAATGAGTACAAAATAAATTAATTCGTTTTCACTATTTTCTTTTGAACAACACAACGTAATAAGCTAAACCTATCAAAGGATGTTTTTTTTTAAATATTTATCTTGATTCAAAGAGAATAACCATAGTCTTAGATGCAGATAAGCCAAACTTACCAATGCAGTACCTTCCCTTTAACATTTTTCAGTTATTGAAACATACTATGTTACATGATGAAACATGAGGCGCATAAGTGAATTTAAGTTTTCTAATATATAAATTAAATATTGTTTGTGGTAACACCATGTGAAATTCTCAATTGAGAAGTAATTAATTTTAAAAAGAACTGGTGGTTACATCTCGACCAGTACGCTCTGATCGTCTTCAGGAGAATGCCGGACTCTGGGAGACACTGCTGCTTAACCAGTTCGCACCGGGAATAAAAAAGTTTTTCCGAACCCCGTGGCGGGTTTATTTTTACCGCACAAACACGACCAATGGTGCTCACCGGAGCGTGACCGGGGAGACCACGTCTTCCACCGTATGCTTATGGCTCGTTGCCACACCGACCGGGAATCTATACAAATATTCCCGAGAATCCTGTGGCGTGTTTAGATGCTCTCCGATCCGCTGTCCCAAAAAAAATTGCGTGTATATACGGCCTCCGACGCGAACTGGTTAAGTAGACTGCTGGAGGATTGCGCTAACACTGGATGCTGGATGATAAGTGCATTGTAGCATGCAGGCGGGAGTCGGTGGAGCTAGGATCCTTGGATATATGCTGCCATTTATTTTTCGTTGTTCTCTCAAGAGGCAGTACTTTGGATCATGTAAAGAGAATCATATCAGACCACGTGATCCCTTGGATCTTGACTAACCTTTGCATGAATGCTCTTGCAGGATGATCCCCTGTCTGCCCTTGACATGCACGTCGGCAGCCACCTCTTCAAGGAAGGCATCGAGGGATTCCTGATGAGAAAGAGTAAACGTACCATCATTTTGGTCACTCATCAAGTACAGTATGCCGAGAAAGCAGACAAGGTGATAATTTGTATTTCTTGACGATGTATCGCTCGTGTTTTTACCAGCAATTTCTGGAAATTTTGGTTTTCATTAGAACTTTGAACAGTTCCTTTTAGAAAAAAAAACAAATAGTTTGAAAATAGATATTTCACAAAATACACTCACGGAATTAAAAAATGCATCAACTTATATTTCTCAATAAATATGTATAGCTTATATGCAGTGATAAATTGGAGCCATAATTGTACATAGCACTTTTATTGTGTCAGTATGATGTGAAAGTTTGCGCTCATGCTTGACTGAGAAAGTATTGATTAAAATATCATAAATATCTGCTGTTGAAAAAATGTGAAATATTGGGATGATGCGTTTTTAAATTCCGTGAGTATAGTTGTCAGAAGCTTGGTTTAACAAGAAGCATGGTTTAAAAAAAAAGTGACATGACACACCATAAATTAATTTCCTTACATGTTTACGATGGATTAGAACATTGTTGGAAATTGCTGTTAAAATAGTGAGGCAATACACCGTTAAATTTGATAAAATCTTGTAATCGTCAAACATCCAAGCTCTTAGTCAAATCTTGGTTCACAATTATCCATGCCTGTTCACAGAAATGTCAGTAACTGTTTCCTGGATTAGCAATAAACCTTTTATTATCACGGTGCAGCCATCTTGCTTTGCTTCCATACTAATCCATGTGACCAGATCAAGGCTAGAAGGGAAAATAATTTAGTCCATTGTAAGCATCGTGATTCATGTCTGTAATTGCAGAGCTGCCAACTCTTCCGGATTCTGCGGAAGACTTCGCGTATTTGACGGTAATTTACTTACTTAAAATATATGCAAGGAGGCCTCTCCTTTTGGTGCCAAAAGGAGAGGCCTCCTTGCATATATTTTAAGTAAGTAAATTACCGTCAAATACGCGAAGTCTTCCGCAGAATCCGGAAGAGTTGGCAGCTCTGTAATTGTACTTGCATCAGACAAAGATTTCCTCAGTATGATTAAGCTCTGTTGTACATTGTCTCGGCCTGTCTGCCTTTCAAAGGCTTTTAGAGTAGACCAAATGTTTGACACGTCTGGCATAAGTGCTCTGTCCCCCGCCCTTGTTTTCAAGATTGTGTACATGAAAGACGGCTGCATCCTCCACCAAGGAACCCTGGAAGACATCCGAGAGGAGAATCCAGAGCTTGTTACTAATTGGAAAGCCACAGCGACAGAGATTGAAGAATCAGAGTCTGAGATGTCTGTGGATGAAGAGCGGGCCAAACTGGTTCGTCAGGTCTCTATGAAGATGAAAGAAGAGAAAAAAATAGAACGAGGTTGGTTTTGCAGAATAATCTACTTAAAATGATTAATTCTATTTTATGTATATACAGTTGGACAGAAATGAAAACTGGATATAAACAAGTGACGTTGTGTGTTAAATCCATAGATTGCTTTGCCATGTTAGTTACCAACTCATCATTACACTGATCCCAGAATAAGAAAAGAAATATTATGTTTGCAGTTAACACTATGTGTAATAATCTCTCTTGGAAGAAGTTGTGTATTTCTGAAAACAACTGGTAGTGAGGATATTTCAAACAAAGTGCTCTTCAGGAGGAATTCTGTAAAACTGATATACATGTACAAACTGTTTGAATATTAATCTCATTTTTCATCCTCCATTGTGATTTTTTCCTTTCCTCAGTTGAATCTTCAACCGGCCGTCTTGTAGAGAAAGAGGAACGTGTTGAGGGGTCAGTCTCCTGGCGAGTCTATCTCTCCTACATCAAGGCCATTGGCTACTGGATATTTGCACTTCAATTATTTCTTACATTCGGCCAGAATGGACTGAGCATAGGCACAAACTACTGGCTATCGGCTTGGTCAGAAGAAGGCAACAATCTCACAATGGAAAATGCAACACAGGTAAAACTAAAACAAAAAGTCTTTATCAGGGCATCTGACTTGTGTTATATATCCTGTCTTGTGTTATATATGCCGTCTTGTGTTATATATGCCGTCTTGTGTTATATATGCCGTCTTGTGTTATATATGCCGTCTTGTGTTATATATGCCGTCTTGTGTTATATATGCCGTCTTGTGTTATATATGCTGTCTTGTGTTATATATATGCTGTCTTGTGTTATATATGCTGTCTTGTGTTATATATATGCCGTCTTGTGTTATATATGCTGTCTTGTTATATATGCCGTCTTGTGTTATACATGCCGTCTTGTGTTATACACGCCGTCTTGTGTTATGTATGCCGTCTTGTGTTATGTATGCCGTCTTGTGTTATGTATGCCGTCTTGTGTTATGTATGCCGTCTTGTGTTATATATGCCGTCTTGTGTTATATACATGTATGCCGTCTTGTGTTATATATATGCTGTCTTGTGTTATATATATGCTGTCTTGTTATATATGCCGTCTTGTGTTATACACGCCGTCTTGTGTTATACACGCCGTCTTGTGTTATATATGCCGTCTTGTGTTATATATGCCGTCTTGTGTTATATATGCCATCTTGTGTTATATATGCCGTCTTGTGTTATATATATGCTGTCTTGTGTTATATATGCCGTCTTGTTATATATGCCGTCTTGTGTTATACATGCCGTCTTGTGTTATACACGCCGTCTTGTGTTATATATGCCGTCTTGTGTTATATATACCGTCTTGTGTTATATATGCCGTCTTGTGGATATGCTGTCTTGTGTTATATATGCCGTCTTGTTATATATGCCGTTTTGTGTTATATATGCCGTCTTGTGTTATATATGCCGTCTTGTGTTATGCTGTCTTGTGTTATATATATGCCGTCTTGTGTTATATATGCCGTGTTATATATACTGTCTTGTGTTATATATGCCGTCTTGTGTTATATATGCCGTCTTGTGTTATATATGCAGTCTTGTGTTATATATGCCGTCTTGTGTTATATATGCCGTCTTGTGTTATATATGCCGTCTTGTGTTATATATGCCGTCTTGTGTTATATATGCCGTCTTGTGTTATATATGCCGTCTTGTGTTATATATCCTGTCTTGTGTTATGTATGTTGTCTTGTGTTATATATGTTGTCTTGTGTTATATATGTTGTCTTGTGTTATATATCCTGTCTTGTGTTATGTATGTTGTCTTGTGTTATATATGTTGTCTTGTGTTATATATGTTGTCTTGTGTTATATATGTTGTCTTGTGTTATATATGTTGTCTTGTGTTATATATGTTGTCTTGTGTTATATATGTTGTCTTGTGTTATATATGTTGTCTTGTGTTATATATGCCGTCTTGTGTTATATATCCTGTCTTGTGTTATATATGCCGTCTTGTGTTATATATGCCGTCTTGTGTTATATATCCTGTCTTGTGTTATATATGCTGTCTTGTGTTATATGCCGTCTTGTGTTATACATGCTGTCTTTGTGTTATATATGCCATCTTGTTTTATATATATGCTGTCTTGTGTTATATATGCCGTCTTGTGTTATATATGCCGTCTTGTGTTATATATGATGTCTTGTGTTATATATGCTGTCTTGTGTTATATGCCGTCTTGTGTTATACATGCTGTCTTTGTGTTATATATGATGTCTTGTGTTATATATCCTGTCTTGTGTTATATATGCCGTCTTGTGTTATATATATGCTATCTTGTGTTATATATATGCTATCTTGTGCCGTCTTGTGTTATATATGCCGTCTTGTGTTATATATGATGTCTTGTGTTATATATGCTGCTGTCATGTGTTATATGCCGTCTTGTGTTATACATGCTGTGTTTATGTTATATATGATGTCTTGTGTTATATCCTGTCTTGTGTTATATATGCCGTCTTGTGTTATATATAAGCTATCTTGTGTTATAATATATATGCTATCTTAATTGTGCCGTCTTGTGTCATATATGCTGTCTTGTGTTATATATGCGGTCTTGTTATATATGCCGTCTTGTGTTATACATGCCGTCTTGTGTTATACACGCCGTCTTGTGTTATGTATGCCGTCTTGTGTTATGTATGCCGTCTTGTGTTATGTATGCCGTCTTGTGTTATGTATGCCGTCTTGTGTTATATATGCCGTCTTGTGTTATATACATGTATGCCGTCTTGTGTTATATATATGCTGTCTTGTGTTATATATATGCTGTCTTGTTATATATGCCGTCTTGTGTTATACACGCCGTCTTGTGTTATACACGCCGTCTTGTGTTATATATGCCGTCTTGTGTTATATATGCCGTCTTGTGTTATATATGCCGTCTTGTGTTATATATGCCGTCTTGTGTTATATATATGCTGTCTTGTGTTATATATGCCGTCTTGTGTTATATATGCCGTCTTGTGTTATATATGCCGTCTTGTGTTATATATGCCGTCTTGTGTTATATATGCCGTCTTGTGTTATACACGCCGTCTTGTGTTATATATGCCGTCTTGTGTTATATATACCGTCTTGTGTTATATATGCCGTCTTGTGTTATATATACCGTCTTGTGTTATATATGCCGTCTTGTGTTATATATGCCGTCTTGTTATATATGCCGTTTTGTGTTATATATGCCGTCTTGTGTTATATATGCCGTGTTATATATGCCGTCTTGTGTTATATATGCCGTCTTGTGTTATATATGCCGTCTTGTGTTATATATGCCGTCTTGTGTTATATATGCCGTCTTGTGTTATATATGCCGTCTTGTGTTATATATGCCGTCTTGTGTTATATATGCCGTCTTGTGTTATATATGCCGTCTTGTGTTATATATGCCGTCTTGTGTTATATATGCCGTCTTGTGTTATATATGCCGTCTTGTGTTATATATCCTGTCTTGTGTTATGTATGTTGTCTTGTGTTATATATGCCGTCTTGTGTTATATATGCCGTCTTGTGTTATATATGCAGTCTTGTGTTATATATGCCGTCTTGTGTTATATATGCAGTCTTGTGTTATATATGCCGTCTTGTGTTATATATGCCGTCTTGTGTTATATATGCCGTCTTGTGTTATATATGCAGTCTTGTGTTATATATGCAGTCTTGTGTTATATATGCCGTCTTGTGTTATATATGCCGTCTTGTGTTATATATGCAGTCTTGTGTTATATATGCCGTCTTGTGTTATATATGCCGTCTTGTGTTATATATGCTGTCTTGTGTTATATATGCCGTCTTGTGTTATATATGCCGTCTTGTGTTATATATGCCGTCTTGTGTTATATATGCCGTCTTGTGTTATATATGCAGTCTTGTGTTATATATGCCGTCTTGTGTTATATATGCCGTCTTGTGTTATATATGCAGTCTTGTGTTATATATGCCGTCTTGTGTTATATATGCAGTCTTGTGTTATATATGCAGTCTTGTGTTATATATGCCGTCTTGTGTTATATATGCAGTCTTGTGTTATATATGCAGTCTTGTGTTATATCTGCCGTCTTGTGTTATATATGCTGTCTTGTGTTATATATGCCGTCTTGTGTTATATATGCCGTCTTGTGTTATATATGCCGTCTTGTGTTATATATGCAGTCTTGTGTTATATATGCCGTCTTGTGTTATATATGCCGTCTTGTGTTATATATGCCGTCTTGTGTTATATATGCAGTCTTGTGTTATATATGCAGTCTTGTGTTATATATGCCGTCTTGTGTTATATATGCCGTCTTGTGTTATATATGCCGTTTTGTGTTATATATGATGTCTTGTGTTATATATGCTGTCTTGTGTAAATATGCCGTCTTGTGTTATACATGCCGTCTTGTTATATATGCCGTTTTGTGTTATATATGCAGTCTTGTGTTATATATGCCGTTTTGTGTTATATATGCTGTCTTGTGTTATATATGCAGTCTTGTGTTATATATGCAGTCTTGTGTTATATATGCCGTCTTGTGTTATATATGCCGTCTTGTGTTATATATGCCGTCTTGTGTTATATATGCCGTCTTGTGTTATATATGATGTCTTGTGTTATATATCCTGTCTTGTGTTATATATGCCGTCTTGTGTTATGCAGTCTTGTGTTATATATGCCGTCTTGTTATATATGCCGTCTTGTGTTATATATGCAGTCTTGTGTTATATATGCAGTCTTGTGTTATATATGCCGTTTTGTGTTATATATGATGTCTTGTGTTATATATCCTGTCTTGTGTTATATATGCCGTCTTGTGTTATATATGCCGTCTTGTGTTATGCTGTCTTGTGTTATATATATGCTGTCTTGTGTTATATATCCCGTCTTGTGTTATATATGCCGTCTTATATATATGTCTTGTGTTATATATGCAGTCTTGTGTTATATATGCCGTCTTGTGTTATATATGCAGTCTTGTGTTATATATCCTGTCTTGTGTTATATATGCCGTCTTGTGTTATATATGCCGTCTTGTGTTATATATGCCGTCTCATCCTGTCTTGTGTTATATATGCCGTCTTGTGTTATATATCCTGTCTTGTGTTATATATGCCGTCTTGTGTTATATATGCCGTCTTGTGTTATATATGCCATCTTGTGTTATATATGCCGTCTTGTGTTATATATCCTGTCTTGTGTTATATATGCCGTCTTGTGTTATATATGATGTCTTGTGTTATATATGCTGTCTTGTGTTATATGCCGTCTTGTGTTATACATGCTGTCTTTGTGTTATATATGATGTCTTGTGTTATATATCCTGTCTTGTGTTATATATGCCGTCTTGTGTTATATATATGCTATCTTGTGTTATATATATGCTATCTTGTGCCGTCTTGTGTTATATGTGCCGTCTTGTGTCATATATGCTGTCTTGTGTTATATATGCTGCTGTCATGTGTTATATGCCGTCTTGTGTTATACATGCTGTGTTTATGTTATATATGATGTCTTGTGTTATATCCTGTCTTGTGTTATATATGCCGTCTTGTGTTATATATAAGCTATCTTGTGTTATAATATATATGCTATCTTAATTGTGCCGTCTTGTGTCATATATGCTGTCTTGTGTTATATATGCGGTCTTGTGTTAATATCCTGTCTTGTGTTATATATGCCGTCTTGTGTTATATATATGCCGTCTTGTGTTATATATGCCGTCTCGTCTTGTGTTATATATGCCATCTTGTGTTATATGCTGTCTTGTGTTATATGCCGTCTTGTGTTATATATATGCCGTCTTGTGTTATATATATGCTGCCTTGTGTTATATATATGCCGTCTTGTGTTATGCCGTCTTGTGTTATATATATGCCATCTTGTGTTATATATATGCCGTCTTGTGTTATATATATGCCGTCTTGTGTTATATGCCGTCTTGTGTTATATATATGCCATCTTGTGTTATATATATGCCATCTTGTGTTATATATATGCCGTCTTGTGTTATATATATGCCATCTTGTGTTATATATATGCCGTCTTGTGTTATATATATGCCATCTTGTGTTATATATATGCCATCTTGTGTTATATATATGCCGTCTTGTGTTATATATATGCCGTCTTGTGTTATATATATGCCGTCTTGTGTTATATATATGCCGTCTTGTGTTATATATATGCCGTCTTGTGTTATATATATGCCGTCTTGTGTTATATATATGCCGTCTTGTGTTATATATATGCCGTCTTGTGTTATATATATGCCGTCTTGTGTTATATATATGCCGTCTTGTGTTATATGCCGTCTTGTGTTATATATATGCCGTCTTGTGTTATATATATGCCGTCTTGTGTTATATATATGCCGTCTTGTGTTATATATATGCCGTCTTGTGTTATATATGCCGTCTTGTGTTATATATATGCCGTCTTGTGTTATATATATGCCGTCTTGTGTTATATATATGCCGTCTTGTGTTATATATATGCCGTCTTGTGTTATATATATGCCGTCTTGTGTTATATATATGCCGTCTTGTGTTATATATATGCCGTCTTGTGTTATATATGCCGTCTTGTGTTATATATACCGTCTTGTGTTATATATGCCGTCTCGTCTTGTGTTATATATGCAGTCTTGTGAGTATATATATGCTGTCTTGTGTTATATATATGCTGTCTTGTGTTATATAGTACGCTGTCTTGTGATGACAGTCCTAATAAAGAACAATACCTTGAGCCAGAGTCGGTGTCCATGCAACAAAAAAATGTCTCTGTGCACACTCTCCTCACCCAATTGAAGTGCTTCTTTTACACAAAACTGTGCTTAAATTACAGGTTTTTGGGGTTATTGTATTTTGTTTTGTACTGGGTAATTATTGGATAGACTTAAGGCAAGTATTCAATAATCTTGTTAATTAATATTGGAATGCAATAGCTATGATAAAGACTACCAGCTAAACCTACATGTATTTTGTACAAAATAGGCTGGTAAACAACGTGAATTTTGATGTGTACCACTTTGGCAAAGCCTGACTTTTAATAAATGGACTGTCAGAGAGCACGACCAAACCAGAGAAAGAGATCCTGCGAATCGTATAACTGACTTTCAGACTCAATCCAAAAATCTGCTTTTATTCGATCTAAAACAAAGTTCACAGAATACACAGGTTAACAATGAAGCTAATCTAGTAACTGGTTATGTAAAGTGCTACTAAAATGTGTAAATCATCATCAAAGGTCACCTTCAGTTTAGCAAGAAAACTTTCAAACGGTAAAACTTCTGCTGTTGTCTAAACTATTTGAACACATGTCTATTATCTGCACCTTAATTTTGTGCCCACAAAACACTGTTTATAAACCTAAGACTGAAAGGAAAATACTGAATCACGTAAACTTCTTGTCACAAATTCAGGTTGAAACAAATCAAATTATAAGGAAATGAATCTCACTTCTATAGCAAGACTCTTCCTAACAAACTGTCTGGCATAAAACAATACTGGTAAGCTGTTATCAAATCCTTTAGTTAGGGATTTTCTGTCCTAAATTCAGAGACTGAACTTATGAAAACATGGCTGAATTGTCACATGTGAAAAACTTTATAATATTCAACACTGAAACAATAAATATATAAACATTTATTACCTAATTTCAGAATTTATCATAGCTCCTTTTCGTTTAAACTTTCTTTATATAGGATGAACTGATAGCTTCTTTGGAGTACTACTTGAGTGGATATGGTGCCTTATCCGCTGCTAGTATCATAACCGGTGCAGCTGCCAATACACTCATCTATTTATCAACTCTCTTTGCAGCTAGACGCCTTCATAATAGTATGCTGACAACTGTAATACATGCTCCAATGAGGTTAGAATCAAATCCAAACTCTTCTCTCTCTTCACCTATCCTGTTTGTAAGTGTGACATAATTCCAACATAAACCACGCCCACTTTGCACATGCTGGCTCCAACGATCATCATCAGAAGCCCATTGGAAATGCATTGACGAGAAATTAGAAAGCTTGGGACTTCCATTTAACATATGTTTCTGCCTCAAGAATCACTTTTGAATGTTAAAATCAAACAAATTTAGGTTAAATCACACACAAAGGTATACCAGCTTTGGAACCGGAAGTAGCGAAACGAATGTGCGTCATACTAATGCGCATGCATATCTTACGTATCATGCAATGTGAGCAAAAAACAATAGAGAAAACTTATTGTAAAAGAGAAGGTGTTTATTTTTTTACATGTTTCTTGGCAAGCACATCTGCAGTAATTGGTTTGATTTTGCTTCTAAAAAGGTTGAACAGTCTTCTATGGATCCCCTTCATTTTAATATTTGATTCTTTATTGTGTACAGGTTCTTTGACATTACTCCCATCGGACGAGTCCTCAATCGCTTCTCATCTGATACCTCTGTCATAGATCAGGTAAGGCTGGCGCGCAGACATAATTTACCTATCGGTGCCTATCGGTTTAAGTAATATGTCTGTAAAGGCATCCATACTTTATGGGAATCAAGATATATGTATAAAAACCAACCTGTGAAAGTTTTCCCTTGTTTCATTGTGTTGCTAATGAGAAAATAGTGAAAATGTGTTCATATTGTTTGTATTCATTTCAACGTGGAATTTCTGTCTTAATTTTTGAAAACAATAGCACCTGGGGCATAAATATTTGAAGAAATTTTTTATAGACTAATACGTCAACCAGTTCACTGGGTGCTGCCATTAACTGCGGTGGTACCTACATATACTGCGTCAAGCGTTCTTTTCCTACACAGTCCAGTGCTTCTTCAACCAATCTGTGCACTCTATTTGATGGAATGCTGGCGTACCGCATATTTAAGAATGCATTTGACGCGCGCGTGTAGTGTGTTTCCACCGCAGTAATGGCAGAAAACAGTGGTTGCCGGATAAGTCTATTTACCATCATCAACTTTACAAAGTGTTTCACCAACCAAAACCACACATGCAATTTGAAAAAAAAGTCTGCACACTGCATGAGCACTTGCACCAGTTCTTGCATTGTGACGATATCACTAAAGAAAATGCTGTATTCAGCCGTGGTGTTAATGTTTGTTTCAATCCAACAGAGGCTAGGCGGAACTCTGAGTGCCTTCTTGCGTTTCACCATTACCTGTCTGGCAGCTGTCCTTGTGAATGCCATTGTGACATGGTACTTTGTCATTGCATTGATCCCGATTGTCATCATGTATCTCCTGCTTATGAAGGTATTCATCACTACATCAAGGTGAGGTGATGAGTAGTGAAAATGTATGTTAATATATGTTAATATATGTTAATATATGTAAATATTTTGTAAATATTTACATATATCAAGTGCTTGGAGCACAAACATGTTAAGTGCATTTTTTTAGTTTTGAGTTTTGAGAAAAATGCAATTCAAGGTTTGAACCATTGTGAACTGAAATATTGTTGTGTGCCCGGAAGAAGGCCATAAGGCTCTACGACCTTCATCCGGGCACACAAAGTACAACTTTTTGTCCCAGCAGAATGTCTTAATCAATAAAATGGCTCCGTTGAAATAACTGTTATTTATTTGTTCCTAGAATTACTCCCAAGACATGTTTTTCCATTCCCATGCAGAATTTAACTTTCCTACAGTGACTTATAAATAGCAGAAAACGACCAAACTTTCACATTCAGTTTTCTTGAAACACAATTTTGCACATTAATTGCTTATGACCTTTTGCCGGTCACACTTTCGTTATGTCCTTCTTCCGGGCAAATGACAACATACACTTTTTTCTCATGCAATTTTCACCATTAGTGCATGTCATTTATCTGATGTGTCTGATATTTGGAGAGTGTAATTTTACGTAATATTGTTACGAATCTTACCCTTTGATTTTGATAAATATTAGCACCCTCTATTTCACTTCTTCCACTTCCAATATTTTGCTTACGATGCAATTTCAAGCAGTCTAAGTCCCAGGGTTTGTTTCCCCAGACCCTCGATTGTCCGCTATGAATATGCAATCCATAAGGACGCTACTTTTGCTCATGCATATCCAGCACCAACGCAATGCATAATGCAACACCAGCGAGAGCCTTGTGTGCATGCCACACCCTCCCGCCACGTGGCTTGGAACCGTCCTTTGGACTTAGTCTATTTTCCGAATACTTTCCTCGGAGTCCACCCCTTCACACCGAACACGGTTCATGGGTGAACCACGGCCAAACAGTCACCGTGACTGACCTGCTCAGTCATTAGCCGTGGCCTGTGTGTGTAGTGCTCCCTACCCAAGCACAGCCGCTGTTTCCCCTCATGCAGTACAATAGCATCCAAGCAAATAGCTTAACATGCCCAGTAAGCATTTTCCCCTTGAACACGCCCTCCTTTCTAAGTTGTCGATCACTTCACTTTCGTCAAATACCTTACCTTATATGGAACAAGGACCTGTTGTATACCCTGATTTTGCACACGTTTCTACCCTTAGACGCGGAAGCCAAGCTTCTCATTGGCTAAGACGCTAAACTAGGCTTATGTTTTATTCATTCCTAGGCCCCAGATTTCTATATAATCCCTGAGATTTCCTGATCTCGGCGGAAGTGCGGTTCCGAATGAAATCTATGCGACTCGATCCGATCCATGACAGTGCGATAAACCGAACTATTACGGTCCAGAGCCTCGTTCGTTGAACCAATGGTGCAGGGCGTCGATATGGCCATTGGTTCGCCTACATGTAGCTAATGCAGTCTGATACACACTCTGGCCCCGTCCAGACACCCCGTGTAGTCAAGCCCCGGTGGTCCCCGTCGTAGAGACCGACCAGCCGCCCGTCTCTCGGTATAGCAGTGCCTGTACCGTATGCCGAGTGACAAGCCGCATGAACGAACGATGGTCCCCACTGACTGTACCCAATAGTTGGTATTCGTACACCCTATTCGGAACTTAGCACAAGTATATAAGTTTAACTATTGACATGTACCTATACGCTACCACTCCTGTCATACATGTTACTAGTGCCATTGTTAAATAGTGATGTTAATAACAAACCAACCCCATTGATTGAGATTGTCACAACAAAGTTTGTGTCCTATTATTATATGTTGACCCACAAAAGTGGGGAATGCAACAATATTATGCTAAAGAAGAAAAAAAGTCGCCAAAAATGTACTTAACATGTTTGTGCTCCAAGCAATCGATATTATGTAAATATTGTGCTCCAAGCACTCAATATTATGTAAATATAAATATTCTTGATTGTATTGATTCTTGTTTGAGCATTGAATTGTCAATGGATAAAAAATAAAAGGTTGTTAGCTTTATAGATAATTCTAAGTATTTACATATTATGAGTTAAGTGTGTGTTTTTTTTGTTGTTCTATATTAATAGAGAGATTCAGCGTCTTGATAGCATCAGCAAGTCTCCAGTCTACGCACATTTCTCAGAATCACTGGGAGGGTTGTCAACCATTAGGGCCTACGGGTAAATTGTGATTTTAAGTTATGGATGTTACACACCTTATCCATCAGAAGTGCAATCTCACTTTGTGATAGTTTAGATCCTAACCACATGGTGTCAGACTTGTATTCGAGTCCTCAAACCTTGAGTCCGAGTCTGAGTCTGATTCCCGAGTCATTTGGGTCGAGTCCGAGTCACAAAGGTCAAGTCCGAGTCCAAGTCACGAGTCACTTAAAAAAATCAAATGAAAAAAGAAAACCTTATACATATGTCAAGGTTCAAAGTTAAGTGAAAAATACATGACATATGGGCTAGTATCTCATAAATTTTACTAAACCAAAGATTTATTTCCAAAATCAACATTATTTGGTTTACTTTTCCTATTTTAATTAACTTGAGTCATGAAATTGAAAAGACTTATGGTATAATATTTTTTCAGTTCTCAAACTTGGGAAAAAAGAAGGATAAATTGTTAATATACATATTGCCCACACAAGATGTCATATTAGTAAATAAAACGTAAACCAGAACACTGAATTGTAAAAGGTATGTTTATTCCATTTCTCTAGGATGGACGAGCATGAAAATTGGGTACATAATTCACTGTAATCAATTTCTGGAAGACACACTTTTGTTTTCATGCGGCCGTGTAAGCGATTCCGATCGCATTACTACAAACATAGAGAAAGAACACTAAATGCTACAATGGAATAGGATGCACAGTATAAATTTTATAAAAATATTCACATTGTTTAAATTAAGTAACAATACTTAAACACTATGTTGCAAGAACATTCTTTATTTTGTTAATGTTTTTAAATAGTGAATATTGGGCATTTGCCGTCGAGTCCGAGTCCGAGTCCGACAGTCAAGTCTGAGTCCGAGTTATTGCACATGGTGACTCGAGTGCAAGTCCGAGTCACCAAAAAAGTGACTCGAGTCAGACTCGAGTCCGAGTCGGCGTCACGAGTCATACAAGTCTGCATGGTGTTACCGTAAACCAAACTGATATTGCGTTTTTACTTGAGAAAACAAATTCTTTCAGATGACACATTTCTCAAAGTAATTGTGAGAATCATGGATTTACAGTAAAAAATTGAAATTAACCCTAACCTTCCCAAATCCTCCAAAATCCTCTTTGCTAAAGTGAAGGATTTTGAAGGATTGAGGTTACATATGCTACATGCTCTTTGCTAAAGTGAAGGATTTTGGAGGATTGAGGTTATTAGGCATACTTGCCTGTTCATGGTACATGTACATCCATGTTTGTTGTAGTGATTGCAAGGTCAGTGCTTGGGTCAGTGGACACTATTTATTGCTCAATGCATGTATCACAGATTAAAAACACATGTGTGCACACATGTCATGTGCTTGCTTTACTACTGAAGGATTTTGGAGGATTCAGGTTATGTGTAAGCAAACGGGCCTAGGGAGTTGGGGAAGATTCAGGTTATGTGTAAGCAAATGGGCCTAGGGAGTTAGGAAGGATTCAGGTTATGTGTAAGCAAATGGACCTAGGGAGTTAGGAAGGATTCAGGTTATGTGTAAGCAAATGGGCCTAGGGAGTTAGGAAGGATTCAGGTTATGTGTAAGCCAATGGGCCTAGGGAGTTAGGAAGGATTCAGGTTATGTGTAAGCAAATGGGCCTAGGGAGTTAGGAAGGATTCAGGTTATGTGTAAGCAAATGGACCTAGGGAGTTAGGAAGGATTCAGGTTATGTGTAAGCCAATATGGGCCTAGGGAGTTAGGAAGGATTCAGGTTATGTGTAAGCAAATGGGCCTAGGGAGTTAGGAAGGATTCAGGTTATGTGTAAGCAAATGGGCCTAGGGAGTTAGGAAGGATTCAGGTTATGTGTAAGCAAATGGACCTAGGGAGTTAGGAAGGATTCAGGTTATGTGTAAGCAAATGGGCCTAGGGAGTTAGGAAGGATTCAGGTTATGTGTAAGCAAATGGTGGGTCCAATCATAAATTAATGTTGACACTTTTTTTTGATAAACCAAGCTTTTTTTCTAAAAGAAAAATTGCAATGTTCCAATTTTTCTTTCAAAACTGTATTGCCAGTAAAATACTGGCAATACAGTTATTGGTTTGATTAACCCTAACCCCCTAGGTATTCTGGCTAGGAACCTTCCCGAATTCTCCAAAATCCATCAGTGTACTTTTGGAAACATGCCCTTATCTTTAAAATGCACCATGCATTTTTTTGATCTTTCATATTCACCACTTTAGCCTGTACTTCTTGCCAGGTGTAATTTTGTCCCATTTCAAGAGGTGAAAGTACCACTTTCCAACAGTGCTTTTCCCAAAAAGTACTGAATTCTTCCCAAAAAGTGCCCCTTGGAGGATTTTGCAGGATATGGGGTTGTTAGGGTTAATAAGCCAATATCCTTAATAATAACTAGCATTTAAATACACCCTTTTTAGTAAGTGTATAACTAATTAATCACAGCACTTACAATGAATTAAATACACAACACAAAAAATAACTGTACAGCCAAACATGGGGTGTTAATGTTGCACCAGTGGAGTTCAAATCGATTGACCCTTGGCTCTTATGAATAACATAAGCAGAAGAAAAAAACATCTTGCTGTATTTTATTCACTTTATTGACCTTCCATCCTATACAGGCAACAGAACCGCTTCCAAAAAGCCATTGTCAAGAAGATAGAGTGTAGTAACTTGACTTTCCTTTACCTGAACACAAGCAACAGATGGCTGGCGAGCAGACTGGTAAGTGCAGCTAATAGGACCGGTCACTGTGGTAGCCAAATATCGAATTCTATAAAGAAATTCTACCTGTTTTACCTAAGACCCTCCAAAAAGTCTCTGGTTTTTGATCTCCGCACACATCACCTCTGACCTGTGCATCAGCATTTGAATTTTCTTCTTTTTTTGGGCTATGAAACGATGTCCATTGAATTGCAGCCAAAATTGCTGGATCATTTGGAATTCTGCCGTGCTGTGTTTTAAACAACTTTTTTACTTAAGCCCTTTTCACACTACAGATCTTATCCCTGGGGAGGCCCCGCAAGTTTGTTTTACCCCCGGCACAGTTTCACACTGTCCCCGCCCGCGTATTCCCTGGGTCCTTATTCCCCAGGGTTCCGCACGCACGTTTCACACTATGATAAAACCCCAGGGCAACCGCGCTGTATTTTTTGTATAACGGAAGTCATGAATGTATAACCGGAAGCCCGCAATCTCAGTATGCAATGTGTGTACGTACTCGTAAACAATCAAAATGGCTACGCATATAACATGAACGACAATGTAGCTCAACAAATATGCATGTGTGTTTTAATTTATGCATATTTGTGTATTTTACGGAGAAAGGGTGCTCATTTGGTACGAGGCAAGACTAACAATTTTACCTCATCCAAAACAATTTCACATTTAACCTACTACAAAATCATTAGTTTGGGAAATTGATAAATTCTTCAAAAAATATAAAGTGAAAATAATGTGTTTTCGTTGATATTTAGTTTCTATAAAATACAACAAAACTTTATAAATACTTGGATACAAATCTGTAAAAACAAACAGCTTGAACTCAGACTGCGCAATTTATTAAGCACGCATTTCCTGACCTCGATTGTTTATCTCTCTGACCTTTCACATTTTGTGTTTACGTTATCTGTTTGCCACGTAAACTGGGGTAAGCACAACCCGCTTTCGTTTCCCACTAGCCGTTATTCCCCGGGGGATTCTTAAGCCCCCAGGGTTTTACTGCTTACCCCTACTCCAGAGCAGGGGTGGCTTATTCCCCGGGGGATGACCATTTACTGGAGCAGACCGGGGGTAAAGCGATGCAAGTGTGAAAAGGCCGACCGTAATTCCCCGGGGACACCCCCGGGGATTTGACTAGTGTGAAAAGCCCTATCGGGGTATGAACGTTTGCCTGATTTGTGAGGCCCTCTCTTAGCCTCCATACTTTGTGTATGGGAAATTTGGTCTGGTTCACATATTTCACTGGTTGGCAAAAAAAAGATATAAAAGAAATAAAAAAAATAAAAACAAACTTGTCACCGATTTTGAAGCCGACCTGTGACCGGAGCTTTTAATTATTCCAGTTTGGACCAACCACTGCAATGACCTCTATGCACTTTTACCAGAGGTCAACTAGTAATGGGTGAGGTGATGTGATAATATTCTTACAATACTAACCCCTTTTTTAATGCATTTTCATAATTTCCCCCATATTTCCCCTCACCACAGGACCTGATTGGAGCCATAATTATATTATTTGCTGGCCTGACTACCATGATCACCGCATTGACTGGTGGCCTTCAGCCTAGTCTGGTTGGTCTAGCTATAACCTATGCACTCAGTGTAAGTTTGCATAAAGTGATCATCCATTTGTGATTTCATCATAGTTTTAAAATAGTTTAAAAGTATACTCATTCTTTTCAGGGCCCTTCTCCCAAACGAAATAATGCCCATTTCTATCCTTTTTCGGGGTTGGGGGTGGGAGTGGGGGTGTGATGGGGGTATTTAAATACCCTAAACATCCCTAAGTTGGGCATGTTAAATGGGTATAACCATTCTTGGGGGTGTGGTGGTGGGGGTGTGGTGGTGGGGGTGTGGTTGTGTGGGGGTGGGGGAATGGCTGGGGGTATTTAAATACCCTAAACATCCCCAAGTTGGGCATGTTAAATGGGTATAACCATTCTTTACCATGTGCATAAAGCCCATGCATTTGTTTTTTGTCAACAGATGTCAAGTCAATTGAACTGGGTGATCCGTATGTCAGCTGATCTAGAGATGCAAATGAATGCCATGGAGAGAGTGGAATATTATAAATCCATAGAAACGGAGGATTATGATGGTGAGTAGTAACAAAAATTGCTTGCAAATGACTCAGCAATTTAAATTCAGTTTAAATTATTTCCAAAACTCCTGTAGTAGACCAATCTGTACAAGAAATTCAATAAAATTTATATAAGTAGCAAAAGTAATAAAAATAATGTATACGCACAACATAACTAAAGATTAAACACAAAACATGATATGACAATGAGGACATGACTTCAGATGGAGAGAGAGAACTGCGACGTGTGATGTACTTAAGTGAGAGGACTCAAAATGGACGGTTAACACGGTTAAAAATAATGGGAAAATGGGAATTCAGTGGCCACTGTACAAGGAATCCAGTAACATTTTGTGTCCAAATTTCTTAGTTGTTCTGGGTTCTGCCCTCATCGTTAATCTAAATCCATGTATTAGTGACAATTTATGGGGCTAAAAAGGCAGGACACACAAAAATAAAGATCTTTCTGGAGTACCTATGGTAAATTTAAATGGATGATGCTCAGAAAGAAAGAATATGCCCCCCTTAGCCCATCCCACTCCCCAGATCTGCAAATGACTCCATTAGTCATGTCACTATATAAATTTATATATACTACTCAAAACAATTTAGGGAACACCGGAATAATCTCAGTTAAAGCAAGATCATTTATTTCAGATAAACACAATGTTTCACAGAATTGATGAGAAACAACTGCACAATGAAACAGATGATTAAGGATGCATGTAGTGATTACACATTTCATGACATGACTACTGAAAGAGAGAGGGGGTTGAAAATGACAATCCCGGTTCATGGAACATTTCAAACCTATTTGATGTTAAAAATCCGGTGTTCCCTAAATTGTTTTGAGTAGTATATAAAGTGAATTTGGCACAATAAGGCTATTGAAAGGAGTTCATAAATGGGAAATGACACAGTTTTCCAGAAAAAGTATCAGACTTAAGGCCCCTCCCCCCCCCCCCCCCCAAAAAAAAGTCTCTGGTTTCTGGTCTCTCGAGTGTCGCCTCAGACCAGCGTGTCATCATTTTTAGTTTTCTTTTTCTTTTTTATTTTGGCTATGAAACGATATCCAATTGCAGCCAAAATAGCTGGGTCGATTGGAATTCTTTAAACAACTTTTTCACATAGGTGTATGAATGTTTCCCCAATTTGTGAGGCCTCTCTTAGCCACCATACTTTGTGTATTGGAAATTTGGTCTGCTTCCAATAAACGCATATACGTGTACATCACATATTTCACTGGTTGGCAAAAAAAAAAAAAAAAAAATTACAAAAAAAAATAAAAAAGGTGTCTCGCACCAATTTGAAGCTGACATATGACCAGAATAAAGAATTTTTATCTGATGAATTAGGTATCCTGACACCAAGTCCTGATTGGCCGGATAAGGGTGACATCGTGTACAGCGGCGTATCGGCACGCTATGCCTCGGAGCTGGAGCCTGTACTCCACAACATTGATATTCACTTCAAATCAGGAGATAAGGTAGATAATTTCAATATTATGTCAGTGTTAATAAATGCCCTCACAAAGATGATTCCATAACTAATTGTCGGTTGAAGCACAGCTTCACAATATCAAAATGTGCCAGTTTTTTAGATTAAACTTTTACTTTTAATTTTAAAAAGAGAATTCAAAGTAGACTTGACACTCGAGATAAAGTACAATTTCCTTTTAATTGTTAAACAGATCGGGATCTGCGGTCGGACTGGGAGTGGCAAATCATCCCTCACCCTGACTCTCTTCAGAATCATCCAGACATTCAAAGGTAAATTTGGAATAACTATCATTCAGTTCATTAATAGAACAGCATTTTAGCAATACATTTTTTCCCCTAAAATGTTACTGATCAAAATACCACCCGAACATTTTCTTGGGTGGCGAAACATTATTAAACTATTCTGTGAATGGTGCTATCTTTTTAAAATAGAATCGTTTATAGTCTCATGATCATTAATAATGGATCTATTGATGCAGGTGCATAGCCAAGGGATATGAAGGGAGCTTTTTCCCCCACCCCATTTGGTCTGCGTTTTAGTATTTATTTATTTATTTTATAAATAATAAAACGATTGAAACAAAAATTGGCTACACAGCAATATATTTTATCAAATTTTTACCCTTTAAAGTTTTTTTGTGACAATTTTTTTGAGGAGCTCCTTTTTTTTTTTTTTTTTTTTTACAGTCGCCATCCCCTCCCTTGAGAAATTTCTGGCTGGCACCCTGTATTGATGCCACATTCCCTTATATGTGCAGGAGTAACTGAGACTACCAAGTCTTCATGTACTAAAAGATATATGTGCTTCTCAAGCTTGTAGGACATCATGACGTCATATTATGCAAACTTTTTATATGCAGCTGTTTGATTGAAGTGTTCCATATAGATAAACTGGTCATTAAAATTAGTCATTTGCTATACAAATTTATTTATTTATTATTTATTGTGGCCACAGGAAGGATTACGGTGGATGGTATAAACATAGCTGATCTTCCTCTGGTTGAGGTCCGTCGTCGTATTGCAATCATCCCTCAGGACCCGGTGCTCTTCACTGGAACAATCCGGTTTGTATGATAACAAGATTCTTAAAGACCTTCCTGGGTAAAGTCAGTGCATTTATGAAAAGGGATGTTGGGAAATATGACAAGATGTCTAACTTGACATACTCATTCAGGCATATAGTTTTGTAATTGGAATTAAGATACCAATCAGTAACTTTTTCAATCAATTAACATTGACTTTAAATTGTTGCCACCCTTCATGTTCTGACTAGTATCATGATCATCCCAGTGATATTAAGTATGACAAACCTATTGAGCCACAGTTATTGAGTAAATTTTTACATGGCATTTATGTACCACAATACTGGCTATTGTTTTTCATGCCAAACAAATAAAAACTAAATCATTTGCCTTAAGGTTCAACCTAGATGCGAGGAGCGAGCATGACGATGATGCATTATGGGAAGCCCTTGAGATTGCTCAACTGAAAGGTGTGGTGTCTAAGTTGGATCTCAAATTGGGTATGATATTTTTGTTTATTGTTTATTTTTATTAAATTTTTGGGCTGAAAGGGATATGGTCTTCTATTTCTTTATAATATTATAATAGCACTCTGTCCATCTACATTAGGCAATTAATATTATAATTTATCCTATAAGTGCGGCTTTGTGGCATATGGGATGCACAAGTGCTATATTTTTTCATGTTTCACGAGCGCATGCAGGATAATGAATAGACACGATCAGAGGGGCGTGGAATCGGTGTCCTAGTTAAAGATGAACACATTGAAGATTACTGGCTCATTGATACAGCAGCAACGGTAATATAACCTTATCATGTGGGGTATTATTTTCAGTCAGTGATGAGTTAATCTAAAACTCTGATTCCATGACCTATCGATCGTGACGATATTGCCCTTTTAATCAAATGTTTGCAATCTCCATTATATTGTGATTGCTGGATGTCTTCTTTGGGATGTCTTCTTCTAAAGAATATTTCAAGGGATCTCTTAATTTTATGTCTGTTTTTGGTAACAGATGCCATGGTGACAGAGGGAGGAGAGAATTTTAGCGTCGGTCAGAGGCAACTCTTCTGCTTGGCGCATGCCTTCTTGAGAAAGACCTGCATCCTTGTCATGGACGAAGCCACCGCATCCATCGACTTGGAAACGGTAAAGATTTTTAAACAAGAAACATACATTTATTTATTACATTACATTTATTTATTACATTTGATTAATTAAATCCATTGACTTGGAAACAGTGAGATTCTTAGACAAGAAACATACATTTATTAGTGGTCATACTTCTTGAAAGTAGTAATTGAAATTATTGTAATTGTAAACCATCATAAATTGTTGAATTTATTTGTGATCAAATATGACCTGGTATAATTTTCCAGTATTTTAGTCAGCCATTCAAATACAAACATCCGTTTCCTTGTGGTAAAATGTCAATAAATGCATCCATACTTATAAGGATCAAGAGATATGAACAGAAAGCAACTTATTTTGCTTGTCTGTCATTTAATGAGAAAATAGTGAAAATGCATTAAAATTTATTGTATTCAAATCCATTGTGGAATTTCAGTATTCAGACGACAGAAATTGTTTCACTTAAACGAAAACACCTAAGACAGAAATATTTCAAGGGATTTTTGATACCATCATCATTTGATAAGTTATACTATACTTGTGAAGATTGTGAAGATGCATTTTTACCTTTTTGTTTGTTACTGAGATGGTGTTGGAGTTGGACACTGAATATGTTTCAACAATCAACAAATGATTTTTCCCCTCAGGATGCTATTCTCCAAGATGTGGTTGCCCATGCCTTCAAGGAAAGGACAATTCTCACCATAGCGGTAAGAAAAATAAGAAAGAGAAACTGTGGGGGTGGGGGTGCTTTCATGTAAGAGAATTAAAAGAGAAACACATTTACAAATGTTTGCTAACAGAGTAATCATACTCGTAGAAGCAAAAACATTACTAATGTTGTACCTTCACTTTCATTTATTTCTTTTATGGCTGATGTGGGGCATCTTACCGATTACCTTTTGATTCTTATATTCATCATTTGAAACTTGTTTGGGAATGGATAAGGAATGAGGATTGTCAAAAATGTGGTTGTTTTTTCATCTCATATATTTCCTTGGGAACCACATTGAGGCCACATTGAGTGAAAAGTGATTTCTCAGGATTTTTCCTGATTTCAGGATTCTTTACAAATCTCCCTTTGCCTCAGAATTTCTTTGAAAAGAAGAGAAGTAGCTACCAGTTAAAGAAAGAAGTAGCCTGTATTGTGTCCAAACCTCTAATTTCTTGCTTGTGGGGATGTAGAGAGTCTGTAAATCCTCCAAAACTAAACTGGAAAAGGTTTAAAGGAAATTTACTCTAATTTTTTTATTTTTTAAATTCATCTTGACAGCATCGTGTGCAAACCATCATGGATTCTAACCACATTCTGGTTCTGAATGAAGGAAGAATTGCTGAGTATGACACTCCGGCAAACCTTCTCGATCAGGAGGACAGCATCTTTGCCTCACTGGTCAAGGCTGGTAATTTATAGGATCATTGTTGTGTGACTGATAGTAATGGTTGTGTGACTGATTAATGGGTTTTCCTTGGAATAGAAATACATCAAAGACAATTAGAACTAGAGCTTAAGTGTTTGTTTGAACAAACACTAGGTGTTCAGGAGGGAGTAAAGGTCAAATTGGGGTCAACTTTGTTTAAATATTTTTTGACAATTAACGATCTGTACAATGGTTCAAAGACTGTGAATTTACCTCTTGTGGATGATTTTTTAAAAATATTAAACTTTGACTTCCGGTTTGGACAGGAAGTAAGGTCAAATTGGGGTTATCTTTTTGTAAATATTTTTTGACAATTAACGATCTGTACAATGGTACAAAATTTGTGATTTTACCTCTTGTGGTTGTTGAGATATGATTTTTTTTTAAATATTAAACTTGGACTTCCGGTTTGGACAGGAAGTAAGGTCAAATTGGGGTCACCTTTTTGTAAATATATTTTGACAATTAACGATCTGTACAATGGTGCAAAAATTGTGAATTTACCTCTTGTGGTTGTTGAGATATGATTTTTTTTAAATATTAAACTTTGACTTCCGGTTTGGACAGGAAGTAAGGTCAAATTGGGGTCATCTTTTTGGAAATATTTTTTGACAATTAACGATCTGTACAATGGTGCTAAAAATGTCAATTTACCTCTTGTGGTTGTTGAGATATGATTTTTTTTAAATATTAAACTTTGACTTCCGGTTTGGACAGGAAGTAAGGTCAAATTGGGGTCACTTTTTTGGAAATATTTTTTGACAATTAACGATCTGTACAATGGTGCAAAAATTTTGAATTTACCTCTTGTGGTTGTTGAGATATGATTTTTTTAAATATTAAACTTTGATTTATCGTAATTCGATATCTGATGACCTCATCATGACGTCACAAACTCGTGTTTCATCTACGCATTAAGTTCTAAGTATATGCCAAGTTTCAAGTCCATGTGAAGTTTGCAAGTATGTGTTTTTTTGTAGACAATCGATCGGAAGAAGGAGAAGAAAAAAAAAAAAAAACGAACAAAAACAATAGGTGTTTCGGGCACATACCCGAACACCTAAATATAAAGCCCCTATATATGCACTTGAGAAATTATGCTGTTACTGAAGAGAGAGAAATTTTTATTTTTTTTATTTCAGTAATTATTTCAAATTTCAAATGTTTTGATTTAGCTACTTCTGCATTTTTCACTGCGCCCTTTGATTTTCAGATTATCAGAAAAATTAAATTAATCTTTACAATATGTTACCCAGATGCACAGGCACTCATATTCACATACTGTATTTAAATGTTGCCAAATTTTTATTGGGATTTGCAGAGCATTACTAAACTTACCAAGATGAAGATTCTTTTGTTTTTGGTAGAATGTTCAGTATCGTAAATCATAGTTCCAGTTAAGCATGTGTGGAATGGCCTAATGACCAATATAATTAAATTTCATTTCATTTATCGAGGACTCATGTGTCTATGACTCACATGTGCAATATGCATTTACCTAGATTGGCAAAAACTGTCCATACACTGGGTTAGAGCTGGTTGTGAAAATATCTTCTACTGGCTGCTCTGCATATAGGTGGCCTTTATACTAAGGCTGTGAGTTTTCGGATATTTCGGGAACCAGATACCCAAAATTGGAAATCTTCGGATACCCGGGTACCCGGGTACCCATAAACAATTTTGTAAAAACATGTAAATGCTCCCGAATGTATAAAATTACCAACATGAACACAAGTTTCTCCTGTTTTATTAGAGCCACAATAAATGTGGACTTACTGTAATAATTTCTACGACTCATCCCCATTCCCCACACACATACAAAAATAATTCATATATCCTACACTCACACTAATTCAATAACTGTGAACAATAGGCACAAATAGGAGTGTCGTGGCCGAGCAGTCTAGTGCATCAGATTCAAGTTCTGGTGGCGTCAGAATGTGGGTTCGAATCCCAACCAGATATACTATGGCCACTTTTCACCTTTTAGAAAACGCACTTTAGTAGGCCGTACTAGAATGCAAAGGGAATCTGACAAAGGTGGCCTCCATTTGATAAAGGTATATTTTTATAGACTTGTCATTAATTTTAAGATAATTAAGTAATAATGTTCCAAAATAACACCAATGCCAGGGCCGTAGCGAGCGGGGGGTGTGACACCCCCCCGGTAATTTTTCTCAGTCGGCATTTAGAGCCTCAGTCACCAAATGAAGCATCAAAAGTACTAGAACAGCTAGGGTTGGTCCAGAATAATTTTTCAGTCGGCAAACCTTCAGCTATGGTATCATGTTTCTAAGCACTGAAGATTTGCCGAGTTGTTGGTTTGTTATAAGTCGTTTGTTATAAGTCGTTTCGGGTGGCAGTTGTCCCTACCCCCTATCCCCCATTGGCAGTTATCCCTACCCCCCCCCCCCCCCAATTGGCAGTTGTCCTTACCCCCTACTGTTTTTCGGTTTTAAAGATTTAAAAAAAAATTGTTTAAAGTTTAAAGTTCCTTTTAGTTTCTTTTAGGTTTTCTCTTAGTTTTCTTTTGGTTTAAGTTTGGGAGTTTAGGTTTCTTGGTCCTATATTTTTACAGCCAAGTTTTATTTATTTTTATTTTTTAGTTAAATCAATTATTCAGTCTCCTTCCCACCAGATAAGTTATTTGTTGATGATTTTTAAGTGGTTTAATTTTGAGCTCTTATTAACTGTGATCTTTTAGTTAACTTTACTGAAGTGAATAAATTCTCATTATTTTTGTGTTGAACCAAGTAACAGTCGACTCTGTCTTCATATTTATTTAATTCCTCGTGACTCCTTCCTATCCGATTCATTTTGGTGGTTTATTTTGCAAGTTCCCCGATGTTTATAACTTCATTTTGTTAATTTGTTCAAGTGTGTCGCTTTTCCAGGTTACACAAGCACTAATTACTTTCCAGTAAATCATACAATTTCACTGTGATTTTTATTTTTGTAACAAGCATGATTTTGATAAGTTTATGCATGGAGGAAGAACTTCCTCCATGGTTTATGCAACCAGTAATACGCCAGAGTTTTGCTAAGCCACAGGTAAGTGCGTCATTTCACGAGTGCGGCGAATTACGTATATGGACGATAATTATTTAATTTTTTTGGTTCATTTCGGATGCCGAGTTCTTTTTTTTGGGGGGGGGGTACTTCTAATTCTGTCGCTGGAGGGCGCTATATTCAAGATGGCAGCCTCCATGGAAGAAAACTGTTCCTCATCGGCTATCCAAGAGAGCGAACAAAATGAGAGTTTACTGGAAACCCTTCCCAATGAATTGCTTCTGAAAATTATGGGTTACCTTCCAACAATAGATTTACTGACACTGAGAGAAGTGTATCGTCGACTTGCCGAAATTATTGACGATTCAGCTTTACTAAGGTAACGTTCAACTTCAATTCAGCATGTTCAGCACGTTCAGCTAGCCTTTGCCTCACCAGTGTGGCACGGACCTGTATCCTTAGCCACACGTTGGTCTCATTTCCGCTAACGGCGGTGTTTTCTTAATTTTCTAAATTCCAGGCGCTGAAATTGACGATATTTGCAACTATGTTGACAGACTAGAAACGTTCCTTACATGTTTAACTATCTCGGTGCCCCCCACAAAAAAATGGTGATTTTACTTACAATTACATTTACATGTGCTAAAAATATGATATAACTAATTTAAAAATATATATAATTAAAATGAAATATTAATAAATAAATAAAAGATGCCCAGTTCCTGGATTCAATTATTTACTTTTTTTTTACTATAATAAGTAGGGCATATTACGGAAGCCCAATCGTGCCAGATTTTTGTGAGGTAATTTTTTTTTTATTGCGTTATAACGCAATACAATTGCGTTATAACGCAATACAATTGCATTAAAACGCAATACAATTGCATTAAAACGCAATACAATTGCATTAAAACGCAATGCAATTGCGTTTAAACGCAATGCAATTGCGTTTAAACGCAATGCTCAATACTTTATAGAACGCCCTCTATATTGTGTGGAGCGCCATGGAGAATGTACATTGTACATCTGTGAAATCGACAGTGCCGGGCTTTTTAGATAGGCAGTTTCATGAAAATTTGAAGTTGCTTCAATTCTTTTAAATGTCATATCACTGGATAGAGCAACAAATTAGAAAGAAAATGAGGGGTCAATGGTCATGATAGGTTAACCCTGTGCAAAGTTACGATTTTTTGTTGATTTAAATATTTGGTCATTTTGGAGGCCAGTTTCATTTGAAAAGTTGTGACCGCATTTGCCTGCAACGTATCCTTGTACTAGTACTAACAAAGTGTCTATATAGCATGTACCCTGTTTAAACAAAAAAATCTCATTGAATACCAAAATCCACCCGTGCGTGACACCCCGATTAAGCGTGCGTGACACCCCGATTCACCGAGTCAAATCGCCGATAGAGGTGAATTTTTTTTAAATTTGCTGTCGGATCATTTTCCGCGAAGTTGCACTGTTTTTCCACCAACGTTACAGTTGGCACCACGATACGGTGTATCCTTTTTTCGTGGTTTCAAGTTTCGTTAAGACCATCCAATACCTCTAAATTGATGATGAATTTCCGTCATGCACAATGATGAAAAACGGGTCGTAAACACGGCGATATTTCTAACGTCCGAGTTCGGATATTTTGCATTGAAACGAAGCAAAATTTCTGAATGAATCTAAGATGGCGTCTACAGATTAACGCTTAATCCGCACAGCGACAACGCGAGCTACGACGACATATTAAACAGCTAGCCAGGGGGAACGCCGCTGCCGAACCCGGATGTGAGTGAGTCGGTCACAATCGCGATGTCTAAAGTTAGCTTTTGAAGTGCGCCGCCAGCGGCGGCTTGCGTGAATCTGCCTATTTTAGACAGAGACAGTCGGGTTGTCACGGTGATTATTGAGCATTGCGTTTAAACGCAATTGCATTGAGTTTTAACGCAATTGTATTGCGTTTTAATGCAATTGTATTGCGTTATAACGCAATTGTATTGCGTTTTAACGCAATTGTATTGCGTTATAACGCAATTGTATTGCGTTATAACGCAATTGTATTGCGTTATAACGCAATATAAAAAAAATTACCTCACAAAAATCTGGCACGATTGGGCTTCCGTAGCATATATATATATTTACCTTATTAATTTTATTTTGTTTGTGTGTCCACAATATAATTCAGCACATTATAATTCAGTGGTGACAGGCAATAATGGACCGATCGAATCAAAATGAAGTGTTTCATGTTTGAAGATATCGCTGATGCTACATAGCATATTGTTTAACAAAATAATAATAGTAATAGTAATAATATTATCAGTATTACTGATAATGATGGATGGCCAAAATGTTAATAATTGGGCCCATTCCCTGTAGCCCTGGAATTTTATTGAGAAATTCACGCCCCCAAATAGACCCAAACCCCGCTTGAACCATCGTTGCAATTTGTCTGTGCACACATAAAACAGCCGTCAGAAATTGTTGCGCACAAGAAGTTGTTTTTCCGCTCACCACTCTTAACATTCAAGATGGCCGTCCTCGTTGAAACCTGCAAAATGCCGATCGTCTTGTAAATATTTAGGGCCTATATGTCACGAAATATAAATGTAAGTAAAATCACCATTTTTGGGGGGCGCCGAGATAGTTCAACATGTAAGGAACGTATCTAGTCTGTCAAAATAGTTGCAAATATCGTCAATTTCAGCGCCTGGAATTTAGAAAATTCCTAGAAAACCCCGCCGTTAGCGGCAATGAGACCAACGTGTGGCTAAGGATACAGATCCGTGCCACACTGGTGGGGCAAAGCTAGCCTACGTTAGATACTGTAGCTCTGCCTCGGCTCCGGCAACAGATCATAGCCTGCCCTAGGCCTATTCGCACTGTGCATGAGCCGTTGAGGGCACATGTTAGAGGAGTACCCTATATAGAATAGGGGAGTCCCATATGATAAATGAGTTATTGGCAATTATGACGAACCCAACTGCCTCTTTTACACAACGTCTAAACATGTGTTTTTAGCATACGACAAAATGACCAACGTCTCACTGGATTTGCATAGACCTTATCTTAAATAGTGCGTGCTGAAGCAACTGCCGCAAAGCATACTGGGATACAAGTTGGGTCATCTGAATAGGCAAGGCATCCGTCGTCAAGTGTGAAGACAGTAATATTGAGTTCGTTCACATGGCATGTGGTGGTGCTGTTGGGCCCAAAGACATCCCACGATTGGAAAGAATGTGGTATCCGGCCGCCACTTTTTAAGGGCTTTTTGGAATTTTTTTGCAACCACTAACCAGTTAAAAAATCATTCTATCGATTTTTGGTGGTACAGAAAACGAAAACTATCTTTAAAATCCACTTTTGTGATGGTTTTCGGACTTGATTTCCCTTCTAAAAAAATCCTCCCCTTCAGAAAATAGAAGGATCCTATTATAGTTGCCACTACGCATGTACAATGGCTGTGTTGGTCACTAATTGTGGAGTTTACAAGATCAGACTGACATGACTGAGGAAGTCATCGTATACCAAAAATGCCTGATTTTTCATGAAATAAATATCCTGGAATAATTTGAAGTATATGTCCATCATCATCCATATGTTCTCCACCTTACCAGGTAGGTAAGATTACATTATTGGTTATATTTAATGAAAAATAGTGGCGGCCAGATATACGACATTCTACCCCCACGATTCCTTTTGGCCGCTATTTGCGATAAACCTTATAATTCGTGCTCAAAATCTCCCAAAATATTGTTTCCAATCATCACATGACTAAACTTTCCTCTCCTTGAGTGTATCCTCTATCATATTTTAAAGGAAAACCAGTGATATTTTGTTTGTTTTTTTGATAGAAAAGTGGCAGTTTTATTCTTCATTAAAACTTTGGTCTTACCACCCCTTATATAGACAACAACTCCCATTGATTTCACACAAATGTCTTGTCCCATTAACCCTCCTACTATAGCTGAACTTTAGTGGGAAGTAAGTCAAAACCAGTCAACTGCCTGTTTTGACTGTTGACCCAAATGTGCACACAGGGGCATTTGTGACTGGTTTTGCTGTCATTTTGACCACAGTGAAAAATACCAATGTTTTTTACCAGTCAAAAAAGGACTCATTTTGACCTGTAAGTGTACTTACTACACGTAAGGTTTGACAATGTTTGACTTTTATGTGCACTAGATACCTTGGCAAGTATATCAACAATTTGACTGATTTTGACCCTTATAGTAGTAAGAGGATTAATGTACTAAACACTTTGACTAGGGTTTTCAGTTGAAAAATTATTCCTAAACCAATATGCTCAATATTTATATCAAATTAAAGGTCTTGATGAAAGAAATACAATGGTTTTTAAATCAAGAAAATCGGACGAGTAGTTTTTGAGGAATCATGTTTTATTTAATCAAGTATACAGCATTCGATGAAGCGCGACTGTCCATACACTGTGTACATCCTTAATGGCAACAAAACTGTTGAATCAGCCTACACACACCGTGATACACACGCACAGCGTTCGTGCTCGTTTTCCTCATAAGTCATAAGAGCTTTTGAAAGGGTGTAAAAAATACACTCTCTGCTCAAAACTAAACAAAATTACGGCTCAAAACTTTCACATATGATAGAAAAGAGGTGTAAAATTAATTCAAACATCGTTCTTACCTTTCAACTTGAAGATTTCACCTTGAAAAAACAGTGTTTACTTTTTATCTCTTCGTAACTTCGGTTGTAGAGTAGTTATGGAGATCGAGCAAGCACGGGTATGTAAAGGAGCCCTTTGACTCAATAGGGAAACCGTTTTCATGTCAATCACAATGTACTCGGACGCGGAGACAGCTCCGAAGTGGATGCCCTCAGCAGAGCACGGCAAATTTTACAGGCTGAATGCGCCCGATCTCGGAACACTTTGCGAAAGGCTGGGCGGGACGAGAGTGGTTCATTCATAAAAACCTAGGCTTTTGCACGTACTTCCGATTGCTATTTTATGTACATTGTTGGATAGCTGAAACTATAAGCTTTCCAATGAGCTATTACATGTAAGATTTCGACAGGTAAAAGTAATATAATTGTTTGATTTAAAATGTTGATGTTTTTTTGTTGCGGGCGATGCGCTGTGCGTGTGGAGGGCTTCGGTCAAGCACGTACGAACTGAAAACCCTACTTTGACTAATCAAAATAGAGGGATTGCTTATTGCAACACTGGTCAGTGACTGCCCTGTGCAACACTGGTCAGTGACTGCCCTGTGCAACACTGGTCAGTGACTGCCCTGTGCAACACTGGTCAGTGACTGCCTTGTGCAATACTGGTCAGTGACTAAGCTCAGGTTGTTAACAATGGAACCCTCTAGACTGATTATGCAATCACCAGCTAATACACTCACACAGTTGGTGTCAAGGGAATATAATTTAAACTGTAAACCGTCACAGTACAAACTGGCTCAGATGATCATATCGTTACTGTCTACTGACAGCATTTTTTTTTTCAGTCAGCTGCAGGTCATTTTTTTTTTGCACATTGGTGATTTTTGATGGGTCCCACTGAATGTTTTTAGGCTTCTTTAGTGTTGTAGGCACATACACAATTTGTAAGCAGCACTTAGCAGGCTTCGGCTATTCTTACACTAGACGGCTAGAGTAGACTAGTTGAAATGTTGAGAACAAACCAACCGGCTCTTCTCAGAGCCATCACTTCTTCCAAGAAGAGATTATTACATGGTGTACCTGAAGAACTCAATAGCACGTATTCTTGCACTAGTCATGTATAATTCTTGGGGTATGGCAAAATGTATGGCAAAGCATTACTTGGTAGCAGCGGTAACCGTAGCCCATAGTATTTGTCCTTTTCTTTATCTTTTACACATTTTCATGTTCAAGGCAAGAAATATGCATTTATTAAAAAATACTAATAATTTTGATTTACGATTTGAGCAATCATAGCATTAGCATGATTGGAAATGCGTAGCAATCTGATAATAGTGACTGTGAACTAGTGACTGTGAAAGAGAAATTATGCTCTTTTTAAACCAAACGGTTCTTTAAAAAAAGAAATGGGGCAAATAATGCTGGTAGAGAGGGTGCAGTTTGACCCAAATTGAAATTGTAAAATTTGGTTTGGATTAATTTTGAGCCTTGGTGAAAGAAAAAAAAGGTATTTTTTATATGACAAATCTTCTTGTGAATACTTGACCCACTAAGTACTATAACATAATCACTTGGCAGCAAACATTGATTAAATTCATTGTATTTTTACCACCAGAACGATAGATCTGCAAAAGTGCTATCATGTTACGCCTCACACATTTTGGGAATTGGGACGCATTGACAGATCAGCAACAATTGAATCTGTTAATATCTCCTCCTGCTACTGGTTGACGAGCAACCAGTTCAGCACTCTAGATCCAAAGATGCCTAAGTTAAAGAAATTGGACATCCGAGGCTCAGACGTTCCTCTTAAAACTCTGGATAAGATTTTGTCCGGTGCACGCTCATTAAAGAGTCTGTCATACAGTCACCAATCAACGATGTCATCATTTGACTTCAGCAAGGAGGCAACAGAGACATTGTCACAACTCCGAGAGCTAAATATGATTATCACTAAATGCTGCATCAATAGTTCTTTTCTCGGATATTGTAAAAGCCTCAGAGCCTTCACCGTTGATGCCACATACCAACCATTATTTCCATTTACTTGCAAGTGTGTATCATCTGTGTTCTGCGAGCTTCCTCTCGGCCAACTACGCCACATATCGGCTGGAAAGAATGCCGTCTTAATACACAAACACAGCTGTAACTACAATACCCTTGGTATTTCATTTCTGAGTGAAATGAATGCTCTGTGTTCAATATCATTTACCATAACTGGGTACTTAAGCTATTCACAAGAGTGGGTGACAAATCCAGACCTCCCCAAGATCTTTTCATTGGAGTTAGCTTTTACCTATGATTGGCTGAAGTCTACAAGATTTAGCAGTCTTCAGTATCTCAATACATCAGAGACAAACATTACAGAGCAACAAATCTCTCCAGTAAGGAATTTCTCCCAGCTGAGAAGTCTCAATATCAGTGGCTGCCAGAAGGTTTTGTTTCAGACAGTAAGTTTAATTATAACATCACAATTACCAGCTAAGGTCAAGTAATATTTACATAGGGCCTATTCACTCAGTACACATCGCAGCCCTCTAGCGGTGAATTTGCACCCAGTGTCTTGGTGAGCGTTGTGCGTACACTTTATGCGTGTATGTTATGGTACTACACGTGCGTGTACTTCTGCCAGCCAATGATCGCTGGTGATATTCCACACGTACATGTATGAGCATCAACTGCAAAATATGCAAAACGCGACGCACTATCACTGCCCTTTCGCCCACAGTGGTCTGACAACATGTGCCCTCAACGGCTCATGCACAGTGTGAATATAGGCAAAACTACCCAAATTACCAGGCCCTAGGGTAGTGGTACAACTTGGGCATCAACATCAATCGGTAAAGGGCAGGCATGATTTCTATTGATTGATTTTT
Source organism: Zoroaster sp. YZ-2022 (assembly GCA_029582265.1). Taxonomy (NCBI): domain Eukaryota; kingdom Metazoa; phylum Echinodermata; class Asteroidea; order Forcipulatida; family Zoroasteridae; genus Zoroaster; species Zoroaster sp. YZ-2022. The sequence goes on from CM055820.1 coordinate 23,796,482, forward strand.
AGAGAGGGAGGGAGATCAGGTAAATTTTCTCTCTTTTTTTTCTTTGCTTTATATATTGTTGGATCAGTATTTTAAGGACCTTAGAGCAAAAAGCTATGGGGTCTAAGGATTTTATAGTACTGAGCTGACAATAGCTGCTCAACTGCCTAATTAAATAAAGACAATTCTGGTCCCAGGTACAACACATTAAAGTTGAGGTACCTGCTTTTTTGCTTGGGATCCAGCAGGCCCATCTTCATCAGGCAATCTCATCAGTGGTGGAGTAAAAGACTTAGTCCTTCTGGCGAACACAAATGTGAAGCACAGAATTAGCTAGCTAGTGTCTTAAAATGGACATCCTTTTTCATAAATGAATACCCTATTTTAAAGAAATTTTGTTCATTTGTTTATTTAATTCTTCAGGGAGAAGGAGAAAAACAGCTGGATCTGTCCTTGATTGAGGCACTCGTAGAGGAGAGGATTCCCCTAAAGCATCTCAATATAAGTGGAATACACCTCCATCATCAAGAACCGGACAATCGTCTCAGTCAACTTCTTGGGCATCTTCAAGGTGAGTTTAATGAGTATTTGAACATCTAAATTTTGAGCCAGAAATATTTGTATATAATGCTTATTTTGGATTTTTATTATTATTTTTTTTGTAATGCTTATTTTGAAAGTGGGGTGCCATGGCCGAGCGGTCCAGCGTATCAAACTTGGGTTCTGTTGGCCAAGTCACCAGAATATAGGTTCAAATCCTTACAGTGACCATGGTGCTTGTGTCCTTGAACAAGACACAATTACCGTAATTGCTTCTCTTCACCCAGATGTATAAATGGGTACCCAGCAATAGCCGGGGAAGTAACCTGCGACAGACTGGCTTCCCATTCAGGGGGAAATAGAAATATTCTCAGTCATTTCATGCCAATGAAACCGGAGTTAAACACTGGCCTGATTTTTTTTATTATTTTTTTTAATGCAAATCGCCCCACACAAGGCCAATGGCCACTCCAAGGTGGGCGCTACTAAGTCACTGAGTTGTTGTTACAACAACTCCACACTGAAGAAACCAGCCCCTCGCACCGAAACAAGACAAGTTAATAACCAGCCTCTTCATGGGAGGAGTAACTAGTCCAGAACAAGGCAGTTGTTAAACTGCCTCTGCCTCTGTAAGCAATTATGGTTAAGTGTCTTGCTCAAGGACACAAGTGTCACGACCGGGATTTGAACCCACATTCTGCTGCTAACACCAGAACTTTGAGTCCGGTAAACTAGACTGCTCGGCCATGACACTCCACGATGAGGCAACATGTCTCGAGACATACTTTACTTACTTTTACTTATTTTGAAAACATATCTTGAATTTGTATTGGCAAATTGTAAAATTTTGTACACATGTACCATTTTGAAAGTACCTTATGAAAGTTCCCAGTTGAATGCACGTGTTTACAGTGTAGCTTCAAGATGAGGAAAGTCTCACCTGACGCCTACATGTATGTAATTTTTACATTAACCCTAACTCCCTAGGCCTATTTGCTTACACATAAACTGAATCCTCCAAAATCCTTCAGTAGTAAAGCAAGTACATGACATGTATGCACACATGTGTTTCTAATCGGTGATACATGTACATGGCCAGGGACCCTCCCTACATGCATGGGGCAATAAACAGTGTCCACTGACCCAAGCACTGACCTTGCAATCACTACAACAAACATGGATGTACATGTACCATGGAAAGGCAAGTATGCCTAATGACCTCAATCCTCCAAAATCCTTCAATTTAGCAAATAGTATGTAGCATGTAACCTCAATCCTTCAAAATCCTTCACTTTATCAAAGAGGATTTTGAAGGATTTGGGAGGGTTAGGGTTAATTTATTTTTATCTGAATAATTTTCTTGCAACAATGTGTGATGACTCCTGCAATAAATACAATTTTAGCAGCCTTCAGAACCATCATCTTTTCAAAGTAGAAAATCTTTTTTTTTTAAATGACCAATGCAAGACTGAAAAGTAATCATAATCTTCTTTCCTCTTGGGTTGAATGTACATTTAAAACAACTACTGTACAACAACAATGGTGATGGTTGTGGATGTAACAGTTGAGATGTAACAGTTGAGATGGTGACATCACAACCTTATGAATTCATGAATTTTTTTTATGATTGATTTGTAGCTAATTTGAAAATTGATTTATGTACCTAGTCAATTACCCTTGTAATTTATGTTATTATTAAATTTTTGGTTTTCATCTTATATATTACTTTACTGCATAGCCTCTATTTACATTAATTTAAAATGTCTCCCTAGGTCTTGAAACCCTTGCATTGCCCTTCTGTTGCCTTGCCGATAACAGCCAATCAACAGAGGAAGCCTGGAAGATATTATCGAGACGTCAACAAAAACAATCCAGTGCTAGTCAACATGACAGACTAAGCAGTGCCAGTAAGCATCCACGGGTTGGCACCACGGTCAACACATTTGACAAGTAAGTTCAGATTTTGTATTATTACAGTCAAACCATGCTCAATGCAACAAGATGCAACAAAAGTCGTTGCATCTTGGTGTCCTCATCAGCAGAGAACAAAAGAACCATTGTTCCAGTTGTTGTATCTTGTTGCATTGAGCAGCCTGCACACTTTTCTGTTGTTGCATTGTGTTGCATTCAGCAGGGTGTCTGTGAAATGTCTGTAGGGGGTTAGGGTTAAAAGAAATTATCTAAATAGAGTACAGGTTTGCAGTAGCACCATGTACATGTAATAATCTCATGTGAGTTGTGTAGTTCTGAGAAGAATCTATGGGTTATCCACAGGTTCTTATTAGAACCACACAACTCATGGTGCTACCGCAAACCTACTCCACCATGCAAACCATTAAGTCTTATTTAAGAAATTATCCATCATAAGATTTTTATTCAAACTCCCCCATCTGGATTTCATTTTACAAAGTTTCAATTACAAACATGTATATATGTAACAAACATAGATTCAAACTGTCCATCTGAATTTTGTTTAAAACATTTAAGTTTCAATGAAATTAAGTCAAAAAGGAAAATCATCCACAAAAACATTGCTCACTGGTTAATTGAGTTAGCTTGTGTGATGCACATATGCATAGCAGGCCACCCAGCGAATGGTTAATTGAGTAGCTTGTGTGATGCCCATATGCGTAGCAGGCCACCCAGCGAATGGTTAATTGAGTAGCTTGTGTGATGCACATATGCGTAGCAGGCCACCCAGCGAATGGTTAATTGAGTAGCTTGTGCGATGCGCATATGCGTAGCAGGCCACTCAGTGAATGGTTAATTGAGTAGCCTGTGCGATGCACATATGCGTAGCAGGCCACCCAGCGAATGGTTAATTGAGTAGCTTGTGTGATGCACATATGCGTAGCAGGCCACCCAGTGAATGGTTAATTGAGTAGCTTGTGCGATGCGCATATGCGTAGCAGGCCACTCAGTGAATGGTTAATTGAGTAGCCTGTGCGATGCACATATGCGTAGCAGGCCACCCAGCGAATGGTTAATTGAGTAGCTTGTGTGATGCACATATGCGTAGCAGGCCACCCAGCGAATGGTTAATTGAGTAGCTTGTGTGATGCGCATATGCGTAGCAGGCCGCCCAGCGAATGGTTAATTGAGTAGCTTGTGTGATGCGCATATGCGTAGCAGGCCGCCCAGCGAATGGTTAATTGAGTAGCTTGTGTGATGCGTATATGCGTAGCAGGCCACTCAGTGAATGGTTAATTGAGTAGCTTGTGCGATGCACATATGCGTAGCAGGCCACCCAGCGAATGGTTAATTGAGTAGCTTGTGTGATGCGCATATGCGTAGCAGGCCACCCAGCGAATGGTTAATTGAGTAGCTTGTGTGATGCGCATATGCGTAGCAGGCCACCCAGCGAATGGTTAATTGAGTAGCTTGTGTGATGCGCTTATGCGTAGCTGGCCACCCAGCGAATGGTTAATTGAGTAGCTTGTGACGCATATGCGTGGCAGGCTACCCAGCGAATGGTTAATTGAGTAGCTTGTGTGAAGCGCATATGCGTAGCAGGCAACCCAGAGAATGGTTAATTGAGTAGATTGTGTGATGCCACTATGCGTAGCAGGCCACCCAGTGTATGGTTAATTGAGTAGCTTGTGTGGCGCATATGCGTAGCAGGCCACCCAGCGAATGGTTAATTGAGTAGCTTGTGTGATGCGCATATGTGTAGCAGGCTACCCAGCGGATGGTTAATTGAGTAGCTTGTGCGATGCACATATGCGTAGCAGGCCACCCAGCGAATGGTTAATTGAGTAGCTTGTGTGACGCGCATATGCGTAGCAGGCCACCCAGCGAATGGTTAATTGAGTAGCTTGTGTGATGCGCATATGCGTAGCAGGCCACCCAGCGAATGGTTAATTGAGTAGCTTGTGTGACGCGCATATGCGTAGCAGGCTACCCAGCGAATGGTTAATTGAGTAGCTTGTGTGATGCCTATATGCGTAGCAGGCCACCCAGTGAATGGTTAATTGAGTAGCTTGTGTGACGCGCATATGCGTAGCAGGCCACCCAGCGAATGGTTAATTGAGTAGCTTGTGTGATGCGCATATGTGTAGCAGGCTACCCAGCGGATGGTTAATTGAGTAGCTTGTGCGATGCACATATGCGTAGCAGGCCACCCAGCGAATGGTTAATTGAGTAGCTTGTGTGACGCGCATATGCGTAGCAGGCCACCCAGCGAATGGTTAATTGAGTAGCTTGTGTGATGCGCATATGCGTAGCAGGCCGCCCAGCGAATGGTTAATTGAGTAGCTTGTGCGATGCACATATGCGTAGCAGGCCACTCAGTGAATGGTTAATTGAGTAGCTTGTGCGATGCACATATGCGTAGCAGGCCACCCAGCGAATGGTTAATTGAGTAGCTTGTGCGATGCGCATATGCGTAGCAGGCCACTCAGTGAATGGTTAATTGAGTAGCTTGTGCGATGCGCATATGCGTAGCAGGCCACCCAGCGAATGGTTAATTGAGTAGCTTGTGCGATGCGCATATGCGTAGCAGGCCACCCAGCGAATGGTTAATTGAGTAGCTTGTGCGATGCGCATATGCGTAGCAGGCCACCCAGCGAATGGTTAATTGAGTAGCTTGTGTGATGCACATATGTGTAGCAGGCCACCCAGCGAAATCTATAAAACTCTATATTTCAAAATGGGAACCTTGATTTCCCCCAAAAAAACATACATTAACCTATAAAAACCTATATTTTTAATCTCCTGCAACACATTTTCAACTTCCTCATTAAATCCTCATGGCTTTGAAGAAAAATTACTTCCTAAATATAAAGAGATGAAGCCAAACTGTAACATGTGTACCGATATTAGATTTTCTGCTGGACAGGGTATGTACTTTGTTGCAAAAAGTACTCAGAAGGTAGGCAATTTACCAAAAACTTGTTAATTTACACTGCTGAAATAACCTATAAAAGCCTATATTTTGGCATTTGGTAAACCTATAATAACCTATATTTTGCTTAAAAAAACCTATATTTGGTAGATTAGGCACTGGGAGACCTGACATAAGCACTCATCAGACAGGTCTGGTTTTTACAATTGGTCCCACAAAAAGTTACGCTGTCAACAGGTTGCAAGGTGTAGGAATACATAACTCTAGTTTAAACGTTGTTACTTGTACATGTAGGTGTGATAGCTGTATGGCAGAAGCTTCATCTTCCTTGACTGACATGAGAAAGGTAAGGAATGGCACAACAGACACATACAGTATTGAAAATAATCAGTTAAAATTATTTCGAGTTTTATGGACAGATTTGTTAGAAACAAACTGCATGACAAATCAATTGGTATATGACCCACAGTTACAGTTAAAATTGCTCAAATATATAAATCCCTGTGGTTTTGGCGGTACACCTTATCATCATGAAACCTATTTTATGTTGCAGGACCAACAGCATGGATGTGTTTACTGTGAGAGTAACTTAGCCAGGGTTGTTAATGGTGCCCCGAGGATGGAGTCTCTTGAACTCATTGGTGTAGGCTTTGAATCCGTCATGTCGATGAAAAACATGTACTCATGGAGTCAGAAACAACGCGAGCCTAAATTCACCCAATGGTGAGTTTTTCATAAATTTGCAAAATTTAAATTGGTAAAACTGACCGAGACAACAAAATAAAATAATCACACAAACAATGAGGGGATACTGGCTATAAAATCATAGAAAACAAAAATAGAGAAATGGTTTTGCTGTCAGTAATGCTCAGTAGCATATACATCTAATTTCATCTTCCAGAAAACTAATAATTTGTAGATTTAACTGCAAACGATTCGCGTACTTTACTAGGATGCACAATGTGATGTTTTTACTTTCCATTAATTCAACTTGAAAATTGAATTTTCATTCTTTGTAACAACCAATGGTAATTTTTCCATGTTTTCATCTTTTCCCTCTAGTAAACCATCAACTTTCTTATCAGTCTCTGAGGATGCTCTCCTCTGCATCTCTCGTTGGACCTACCTCCGCTCGTTAGTTCTGGCTGGCATACCTACTATTATACATGGTCACAGCCTCATAGCCATTGCACGGAACTGTAAACAACTGCGCCAATTATCCCTGGCCCATTTGGGACTGCATGGCCAGTGTCAATTCCTTAAGGGTCTTGTCGAGGCCTTGCCGTTTGCCAACTGTCTTGAAGACTTGAGGTGTGTGTGGAATTTGGTACTTCATTACTCATTCCTAGGTAGTCAAACTCATACAAACCCTAAGCATGCTCAATGCAACAAGATGCAACAAATGTAAAACGTTGTTGCATCTTGTTGCTCTCAGCAGAGAACAAAAGAACCATTGTTCTAGCTGTTGTATCTTGTTGCATTAAGCAGGGTGTCTGTGAAATGCCTGTACAGGAGGTTAGGGCTAATATTAATTGATGGAATTGTTCTGTAACGGCCAGATATTAAATTACAACATAGGCAAAATGTTGGCAAAACTGTAATTATGAGTAAGCTTACTCTCTTCGAATCAAGATATACATTACAAAATAATTACAATTCGTTGTGTGCCATAAGAGGGAACAGTGTATGCGTGATTACGTCCTTTTACCGGATGTGCCCGGAAGAAGGGCGTAAGACAGATTAGGTTAAGCCTATGTCCTTTTACTGGAGGTGCCCTGCAGAAGGACGTAAGAGGGAACAGAGTACACGTGCTTACGTCCTTTCACCGGGCATGCGACAAATTGTTTGAATTTATTTATTGAATGGAGAATTGATTCTATCTGGAAATTTGTTGACTTTTCTTAAAAGTGACAGCACCTCAAACTGAATTATTTCTAGGGTAAGGTTGATAGCATCATCAGCATTACACCAAGTAAGTTTCACATAACAATTTTTGAATTACCAATTTTATACTGTACCTTAACCAGTTCGCGTCGGAGGCCGTGTATACACGCAATTTTTATTTGGACAGCGGATCGGAGAGCGTCTAAACACGCCACAGGATTCTCGGGAATATTTGTATAGATTCCCGGTCGACGTGGCAACGAGCCATAAGCATACGGTGGAAGATGCGGTCTCCCCGGTCACGCTCTGGTGAGCACCATTGGTAGTGTTTGTGCGGTAAAAATAAACCCGCCACGGGGTTCGGAAAAACTTTTTTATTCCCGGTGCGAACTGGTTAATAAGTTTTATTTATGTTTTAATGTGTTGAGCTCAAACAGCTTCTGACTGTAGTTGGAATTTGTGGTGCAGTTAGGGCATAATGTATTCACCATGTTGTAATGTTTTGTCATATACTTTATAGTAGGGCCTAACTCGATTTGAAAACCCTACAGTTTTAACATCCGGCCCTAACACAAGAATTCCATCAATTAACATTAGTATGAGTTTGAGTACGTTTGCACGAGTAATCATTTTTTTTTTAGTTAAGCTTAATTTCTTATAATATTTAGATTTTAAGTTGTTTTCTCGATTTTTGGGGCTTTTAACCGTTTGTCCAGTGTGGTGCAGTTGGTGCATACTGCATTCACGTCATATCCTTAGTATGGCCTAACCCAATTTAAAAACCCTACAATTCTGATTTAATAGGAAGTTTTTAGTTAAGCTTAATTTCTTATGATATTTTGATTTTAACTTGTTTTCTCGATTTTGGGGCTTTTAACTGTTTATCTCCCATCCTTACTCAATGTTGTTATGTTCTGTGCCTTATGGACTTCATGATTAGGACATTTTAACAGTCTGTTAATTTTTTACAATTTAGAATGTCTGGATCTTTTTTTCCCCCTTAGGTTGGAGCATCGAAACATTGATAGGATGTACACATTGTTCCAAGCATTACACAGATGTCCCTCCATTACAAGATTGTGCATCATATCCAAGAATGGAGCGTAAGATCGATATATTGCTCATACAATCCTTTGGAAACATTTTACTGAGGGATTTGAACCTGCAACCTCAAGATAACTGTATCAGTGCTCTACAAACGGGTTCAAGTCCCTCTGCATTAGTTTTTCTTGACAAAATTGATTCTGTAAAGTTTTCTTTGAGAATTATTTAATAAAGCTTTAAACTTAAAGAGTTCATACAGTTTTTTAAATTACCGGATTACAAAATTGTTGAACTGTAATCTAAAAACTGATTTTGTCTAAAATGCTGTATTAACCCTCTTACTCTAGCTGCACTTTAGTGGGAATAGAGGTTGCTATAGAGGTCAAAATCAGTCAACTGCCTGTTTTGACTGTTGACCCAAATGTGCACACAGGGGCATTTTTGACTGGTTTTTACTGTCATTTTGACCACCCTGAACAGTACCAGACAATGCTTTTACCAGTCAAAAATGGTTGACTCACTTTGACCTGTAAATGTACTTATTACACGTAAGGTTTGACAGTGTTTTACTTTTAAGTGCACTAGATACACCTTGGCAAGTATATCAACATTTTGACTGATTTTGACCCTTGTAGTAGTAGCAGGGTTAAAAATCAAATGAGCTTGCAACCATTTAGTTGAGTAACTGTACCATACATTATTCATTTAGACCCAAAAAAGTGTCCGGTTTCTGGTCTCCGCGCGTGTCGCCTCAGACCTGTGCATCACCATTTTTAATTTTCTTTTTTGTTGTTGGTATGAAACGATGTCCAATTGCAGCCAACATTGCTGGATCGATTAGAATTCTGCTGCATTGTGTTTTAAATGACTTTTTCACATAGGGGTATGAACGTTTGCCTGATTTGTGAGGCGCCTCTTTTAGCCACCATACTTGGTACATGGGAAATTTGGTCTCTGCATATACAATGTATCACGTATTTCGCACCAATTTTGAAGCCAACCGATGACCAAAAACTGGAGACTTAGTTGTTGTTGTTTTTTTGGCCTTACCTGTGCTACATTTTTAGCAGTCTCTTCCAATTATTCACTCCAATCCGAATTTATTTCTTGTGACACCCAAAACATCCACATCATTTGAAGACAGGGCTTTTTCAGCTGCAGCACCACAACTATGGACCACTCTGCCATTGGACATTCGCCATTGCCACTCCATCAATGCATTCAAGACAAGGCTCAACACTTTTCTGCGTATAATCTCAATTAATTTAATTCCAACCCTTTCAGCGCCTTGGAATAGGAAACAAGATAGATGGCTTATATTGTTATTTGTACATTTTTATTTTAGAGTAAACCCAGTTAATGTTCAGATGATTTTCATACACTGTCCAAAGCTTGTGGTATTATGCCTAATGTGTTCACTGCAGGCCACAGTCTGCAAGATCCTGAAGCAAACAATTATGAACCGGTAAGTCACTATTTTTCCCTAAGGAATTAATGTTTTAACATTATGTTCATAAAATAATTTTGAATCCATTCCTGAAAAGGTTCTTGCCCTGTGGAATTATGGTAATAACAAAAAATTAAAAACAGAAAAGCTGCCGTATTTGTTCCATTGCCCATAGATGGTCACGTACCACGATGGACTGATGTACATAAAGTCAGATAGATACCAAAGGTTTTTAGCAAAAGGATAAACATTCTTGGTTTTTATTCAGTCAGAACCATGAACTGGTTAGTAATACAGTATTAACAGCCTCCAGACTTTAAAAAAAATATAAAGCATTTTATTTATACATTTGTAATCATGTGTAAATTGTTAGTATTAATTTTAATATCTGTTAACCCTGACCACCCCAAATCCTGCAAAATCCTCCAAGGGGCACTTTTTGGGCAAAATTACTACCTGGCAAGAAGTAGCAAGATTTCTCTTTCAGGATTTCACTTTGCTTAAAAGTGACAACACAGTACCTCAGGCAAAACATTTGATTATTTTTAAATGACCAATTGTAGTCCTTGCTGTTAATGTGAGCTTATGCACATTTTACAGATACAGTTTAAGTCGTCCAGCACTACGAGTTGCTATTGGTCCATACACGTTATTCTTAGACCAGCTCAGAGATTTTACAAAGAAGATTCCAGAGATCCACTTCCAGGAGTTCGTAATGTTTGACACCAGAGTAGCAAACACACCGCCATCATGGCAAGAACTGGAGAAAATGAGTGGGGGCGAAGATGCGGATTCAAGATGAACATTGGGAACTGAAATATGACTTGTAAACATGTTGGATCCTCTCTGTGTACGACCAGTTGAGGGCGTAATATGCTCGCTCTTCCAGCACTTCATCCTGATGGTGATGTGCACATATAACCCTTCACCAAATAAATAAAATCCACAACATTTGTGTTTTCTTTTGCCTGTCAAGGTCTCATGTTAAAGTCATTAAACACTATTGGTAATATTGTTAAAACTACTTCTAAAAGTATCCTTACTTTCTTTCAATCAATCAAGATATACATTGAAAAACTAACCTATTGAAGTTTCAGCTAATTATATTACATCATGTCATTATCAAGAAAAATAACTCAAATATACATAACAGCAAAAGAAACGTCACCCCTAAAAATATTTATTATTTTCATTTTATAATTAATATAATTTGTTTAATGAAGAATATTATGAGTATGGAGTGTAACACGAACACAATGTGGCAAATTTGGTTGACCTCAAAATTCGTCATGCATGACGTCTGAGGACACATAAGCTAAACATGTTCTCAGACTTATCAAAATTTAGGGGGTGACGTTTCTTTTGCTGTTATGTATACATCTCTTCAGGAGGGAAATTATTTTATTGAACTGATATCTCAGACAGAAATATTTAAAGGGATGTTTGATACCATCATCAACTTGACAGTTTCTTTTATGTAAAACTGCAATCATTTATGTTTTCCAAGATTACCAATAGCACATTTAAGAATAAGTCTCTTACAAACTGTACAAGTTGTTGTAAAATAGTGTTAAAGTGGGATTTACACATTTCTGGAAATGTGGAGCTGATCACGCCAATTTTGATAAAGGCTTCCTCTTATAATGGAACAAATATTTATTTGAGTCTAAATAAAAGAAGGCACACCTGTAATGTATATGTTTTAGTTTGGTATAATTATTATTAGTACTGTTATTTTGTTGCAAACGGTGGGACTAGTGATGCTTCCAAAAAACCTGCAATTTGGGAAAATGAAAACAGCCACAATAATCCTATGTAGGCGACCCTCTTTAAAATAAACAGGGAGGTTAAACAATAACCATAGCCCTATATAATATATCATGTTTTGTAATGGGCTGAATTTGCACAGCCACAAAGGAAACAGTGATGATGCCTGGATCTCATGTAGAGGCCAAATTGACTGCAAGTGCCAGCCAAGTCACAATTTTGGACAAATAATATAAATTGTCCTTATTTTACAGTACTATATTTCGTCCATGAGGAGTACTTTGTTGCTGGTGTACAGTTCTGGAACATTCTTCCCTTTCATATAGACAGTTTCAAGCACATTTCGAAGATGTTTTTCATTTTTTTTGGAAAAAGACTACTGGGTGTTGAGGTAGACACACACATAATTCACGGTACTAGTAAATAAGATAAATGAACGTTGATTGGGACCAGTACTTTCAATTTTATATTGCAGTTTCTTATAAAAGCATAGCTGCCAACATTTCAAAATTGCAATTAGTAATGATACTTTTCTCACTGATTGCACATTTATATAGTGGCGGGCGCCATGAAGAAACCGTAAACTCTTTGCTGATTCCTGTTTATTACCCATTACTACATCGCACAAATTGGTACCCCGACAAACAAGGTATCGATACTATGCTAATTGACTTCGGTAATTCAAATATTCTTTATTATAGCACACTACACATGCGAAAATATTCAGTATGGGTACCGATTCTGATAGTTATACATACTTTTATCAAGGGCTTTTTTTTTCTGGGTAGAAAACTTGAAATTCATAATTTTTAAAGTGCAATTCATAATTTCGTAATATTTGGCAGCTATGTAAAAGGTTCTGGTAAAATTAGTTGCTGACTGGTATACAAGATGATGCCTCTGGCTCTACTGTCAAGGAATCAGCTGAGTGCCAGCATTGACTAGTGAGGCAAAAATACTGTCAACCCTGGCCAGAAGAGTCTCGGGTGTGTCAAACTCTGCTATCTTCCCCTCATTAAGAACAAGAATGCGGTCCGAGTCCAGTATAGTTTGTACACGATGCTGTGAAAACACAAGGAGTATTAACAATGAAACACATTTCTTCTTCAAAGAGGACTCTCTTTAAAAGAAGTGCTATGCAATGAGTTGCTCTCTATATACTAATAACTAACAAAATACTGTTCTTGTGAGAAAATGATTTCAACTGTTTCACACAAAATTCTGGCCTTGCATTTTTTTATGGATTGTTGTGGCTGAGCGGTCTAGTGCATCGGACCTCAAGTTCTGGTGTTGTGAGAATGTGGGTTCAAATCCCTACATGGCTGGTCAAGACACAACCATAATTGCTTCGTCCTTCGGATGGGACTTTACGCCATAGGTCCCGTGTACTAGATTAAGTAATGCATGTAAAAGAACCTAGAACACTAGTAGGGGTTTACCCCCTTGTTTACAGGTTTCCTCAGGCTTCCGAGCTACAGTGCTTAACCCCTTGCGTACGGTTGACGGCTATAGCCGCGGCCGGTGAATTAATTGAATTTCCAGCTGTATTTGCTGAGAATTCGCCTTGAATAGAAATCTTCAAGAAGGCTGGTAGTTTGGTGAACCATATTGTTCTTGAATGGGAGTGTTATATAATAGATTGGACTTTCATCAAGAGCATTCTGAATACAGCCTTTTCATGAGATTTCTGAACACCAGCCTTTCAATTATGCTATGTGGGGACTTCATGTGCGATGAATAGGGTATGCCCAGTTTAGCTTGCCCGCTTATTGTTCGGTCCATACGCTTGGCTGAGCAGTGGAGTTGTGCACATGTCCACGGCCGTGTTTGACCTGGCACTCCCCGGCCCCACAAATGTTTCTTGGTTGGCTGCAACCACCTTCACTCGGTAAAAATAATACCGTACGCAAGGGGTTAAGTGTGCTTTTGAGGCATCCTTGGTTTCATTACCAGAAATGTATACAAATAACTACTTACCGCTATGGTGAGAACAGTACGATCTTTAAAAGCAGTAGCCACTACATCCTGTAGAATTTTATCCTGTAAAAATATTCATACACCGACATTGTCATACATTTTGGGGTAAATAATGCCCAAGACAATTTTTTTTTTAACTCAAATGAAAAGCTTGTAGTAAAGTAAGTGGAAGTGAACTTGGTGTACAGCCCCCAACAAAAATGAATTATACTAATAGTAAATAAATAAATTTATGTTGGTGTTACTTACATAAAACCCTGTTACTTTGGAGTAACCATACTGAACTTACCGTTTCCAAATCAATGGATGCGGTGGCCTCATCCATGACAAGGATGCGGGTCTTTCTCAAGAATGCACGGGCCAAGCAGAAGAGTTGCCTCTGACCAACACTGAAATTCTCTCCTCCCTCTGTCACCATGGCATCTGTCATCAAAAAAATCATCTTGTAAAATCACAAGATCTCACTATCACCCGTTGCTATATAGGATTCTAGCCGGTCGAGAGGTTAAGATGTCTGCACTAGTAAGCAGGAGGTCATGGATTCGAATCCCACCAGAGTTTTTTCATAGACATTCGAAAAGCACCGAGTATGCAGTGCAGGGCAAAATTAAATCAATCACAATCCAAACAAGTCACATAAGCCAAACACAAAACTCCACCATAATATGTTCTTGTCAGACATGTGAAGTTTATTTTTGGTTTTCTTATACATTTGATTTATACAATTTTCTAGGATCATAACAAGGCTTTCCTGAATTTCACAGCAACTTTTTAGAAAATTCAAAGATCTTATCAACTGGGTAAAAAAAAAAAAATTCCTTACCTAATTTGAGATCCAGCTTAGACACCACACCTTTCAGCTGAGCAGTCTCTAGGGCTTCCCATAATGCATCATCGTCGTGTTCGCTCCTCGCATCTAGGTTGAATCTAATCAAAGATCAAATGATTTGTAATGTACATAAAAGTATGCTGGCTACAACAAACAAACATCCTACAGTTAAACAAAGTGACATTGAAGTTTGCTTGGAATTCTACTGAATTATCGATAGAGACGAGGGATCATGTGCCATCCACGTATGTATTCTGATGCACTGGATGAAAACACACTTGTCATATAAAACAAAAATCAAAGTTAAGTCACTCTGTACAGGCATAGCCCAGAAATGATGAACGGTTTGCCAAAAAATGGAGTTAAATTTTAAAAATTATTCCTATTTTACCTAATGGTTCCGGTAAATAGCAATGGGTCTTGAGGAATAATTGCTAGTCGGCTCCGCAGCTCCAACAGTGGAAGATTGGCAATGTTGATACCATCTACAAATATACTACCTAAAAACACAATTTCAACAAATGAAGATGAAGATTAATACAAGTTTGTTGTGTTGTAGGATGTGTTGTTTGTTGTGTTAATACAGGATAAAGACCTAGGGGTCATGGCCACAGTTGACAATTCACTGAGCTGAATGCCTGAGAGAATCTTACAAATGGGTCATCCCATGAACGTGGGACACTTGTGTTTTCCATGTATTCCATGTATTTCAGATATATGGGGTGTTGTGGCCGAGCGGTCTAGCTTACCGGATTCAAGTTCTGGTGTTAGCAACATAATGTGGGTTCGAATCACGGCCGTGACACTTGTGTCCTTGAGCAAGACACTTAATCATAATTGCTTCTCTCCACCCAGGGGTTAAATGGGTACCTGTGAAGGCAGAGTTGGTTTGCTCTATATGCGCTAGAAATGGCAGCAATTGAGCTGTATACTCCCCAGGGAGCTGAGATGGTTTCAGGAATGATTTATGAGCCTTATGAGCAGGGATAATAATATAATGCGCCTTGAGCACCACTTAGTTGGTGGATACGTGCGCTATATAAATCCACACATTATTATTATTATTGGGGCCTGTGTTATTCCTTACATCGTACGAGCTGATGATTATAACTTTCACCTATTGTTGCATCTCATACAGACCTACTATGACAACAAACAAAAATTTCTTGGGTCTCGCCTATTTTGATCCATTAACTTTAGTCAGTATATTACACAACGTAACAAGACACAGTGTCCCCTTGTAATTTTGTTACATCGTTAACCTCATATAATAATAATAATAATAATAATAATAATAATAATAATATGTGGACTTATATAGCGCACGTATCCACCAACTAAGTGGTGCTCAAGGCGCATTCTTTTACGTGCATTACACAACACACGGGACCAACGGCTTTACGTCCCATCCGAAGGACGAAGCAATTATGGTTAAGTACCTTGCTCAAGGACACAAGTGTCATGACCGGGGCTCGAACTCACACCCTGCTGCTGGCAACACCAGAACTTGAGTTCGGTGCGCTAGACCGCTCGGCCATGACACTCCATATCAGGTGAAGCAGGAAGTAAATACATGATACTCAGTTTTAATGTTTGTATCTATTATTTTAAAAGATGACAACCTACAAAACTATGATAAATAAGGTAACAAAACTGATTTTTTTATTTTTATTTAATGAACTTGAAATTTTGACCGGCCATGTCACACTTTGGGTCCCACGTTCATGGAATGACCCAAATGCACAAATATCTTGGCTCAATATGACTATCCTATTGTACGTATCATTTGTCAATCCATGCTGTTGAATGACAGGTCAGAAGGGTGTATTTTTTAAAAGTATTATGAGGGGTATAAGTTGTCATATCAGCCTTTATAATTACCTCTGAAATATTGAACTTCATGTTAAGAAAAGGAAATTAAAAGAAAAAGAATGCATTTCATACCTTGGAATATCTGGATGACCCTGAAGAGGGTTAAAGTGAGGGATGATTTACCGCTTCCAGTCCGACCACAAATTCCAATCTAAGGAAAATACAAATTAAAATGTATTTCAAACCTTTTGTTCCCACTACCAAGGAAGGGGATGGTGATCAACCCCCATTTCCATCATAACATTAATTTCTAAGAATAATAATGCCATGCTTATACCTTCTCTCCTGGTCTGATGTGAATATTGATATTCTGCAAGACAGGGTCGAGCTCTGTGTCGTATCTGGCCGACACACCATCATATATAATTTCTCCCTTGTCAGGCCAGCTGGAACTAGGCGTCAGTGCACCTTGATGTAAATATTAAACCACAGCTTTAATTAATAAGGCCGGTTCATACTTCATGCTAGCGTGAAGTGAATTTTGACAATATAAATTCACGGCTGATGTCAATAAGTTCAACTCTGCGAATCATTTACACAGATCTCAGGTTTTGATGTCACACTGCGCTTTGCATTTGTGTTCGAGTTAAGTCTGAACCACCCTTAAAGGAACAATATTCTCATGATCAACAGGGCATGGAATTAGAGTGCTAGTTTTATATTAACATAGTGACTGAAGATAAGGTCACATTACAGTTGCTGCTGCATGAATGAGCCAGTAATTTTCAGTTACTGTGTTCATCTTAAACAAGGACACTGATAATAATAATAATAATGTGTGGACTTATATAGCGCACGTATCCACCAACTGAGTGGTGCTCAAGGCGCATTATATTATTACCCCTGCTCATAAGGCTCATAAATCATTCCTGAAACCATCTCAGCTCCCTGGGGAGTATACAGCTCAATTGCTGCCATTACAGCGCATATAGAGCTAATCAACCAACTCTGCCCTCACAGGTACCCACTTAACCCCTGGGTGGAGAGAAGCAATTATGGTTAAGTGTCTTGCTCAAGGACACAAGTGTCACGGCCGGGATTCGAACCCACATTCTGATGCTAACACCAGAACTTGAGTCCGGTAAGCTAGACCGCTCGGCCACGACACTCCACTGATTCCATGCCTTGTTGAAAAGTCTGCTCTGATCATGACGATACTGTCCCATTAAGGCAGTTATTAACATGTGTGGTACAATTAGAATTGAGATACAAAGTAATATTCTTTGGGGTCAAGTTCATATTGGTGCTCTATACAGCATTTATACCTTTATATTTTTCTGTCTCAATCTTCTTGTAATAATCCACTCTCTCGATGGAATTCAACTGCATTTCCAGGTCGGCAGTTGCACGGAGCATCCAGTTTAACTGACCAGATGCCTGTGCCGGGTAAAAATATTAGTTTAAAAGGCGAGTACAACATTGGTGATTACCAGGTAATCACATTAAACAAATTTAACTAAAAACTTACTTAGTGTAAAGTTGGTACTCGTACGAGAAATATTTTTGTCTGAAGTGTTGATCATTTTAGAGAAAAAGGGAACTGCTATATTGAAAGATTTGCCTAGGTAAAACATAAAAAAATACTTTTTGGCAAAACTGTGAGATTAGCTTTTCAATAAAAAATTGAAAACTAGAGGGTTGAAATTAATGTACATTTCCTAATACATGTATAAGCAACCTGTGAGAGTATCAGCATATTTTATTAATGTGTCCTTAATCAGAAAATAGTGAAAAGGCATTGAGGTTTTTCATATTCATTTTAACATGGAATTTAGGAAAGACTTCCTTTTCTTAAATTTGAACTGGAAATTATTTCAGTTTTCTTCAAAGTGGTTTTGCCTCACTTAACAAGTTTTTACTAGTTAGTAGAAGTGTTAAAGGGACAATACCGTCACGATCAAATGAGCATTGAACCAGAGTGCTACTTTTAGATAAACTCAGTGACTGTAAATAATACCCTACATGATAAGGTCATATTACCGTTGCTGCTGCATAAATGAGCCAGTAATTTTCAGTCACTGTGTTCATCTTAAACTAGAACACTGATTCCATGCCCTGTTAAAAGACTGCTCTGATCATGACAATATTGTCCCTTTAAGCAAACTCCAAAACAAAGAACAATCATAATTAAGACATGGCCCAAAACTGAACCAAATAAGAAGACATAACTTACATTTAAAGCATAGGAAATTGCAAGTCCGACTAGACTAGGAAGTAGCATTCCTTGGAATGCAGCTATCATTGTTGACATACCAGCAGCTAGAACTATAGATGCGCCAATAAATTCCTGTACAAAGAGGATTATTTATCAATAATTATGTTCTTGAGTTCTTTCAGGTACACCATGTAATGATCTATTTTTGGAAAAAGTGATGGCTCTGAAAAGAGCTGGTTGGTTTGTTCTCAACATTCAATTAATAATCATCCCAGGATCACTGTTTTCCGAACCAAGGCAGAGAATTTAAATCTAGGGCTGATGCAATGGAATTTTTGCTAGAGATCATTGTCATTTAATTAATATTTGTTTTATTTCATAGGTAAAAATGCACACACAAGTCCATTAAAACAACAAAATCACATACAAAATTTTTTTTTAAATAAAGAGAAAGAAACGATAACATCCCCAAACCAAACAAACATATAGTACCCCTGTAGGATTGCAAATTTGAGCCCAAGAATGCCAGTTTCTGGTATCAGTTGTGTGACATCATGCATTGAGGCTAATTACTTGGTACTTACCAGTCTTACTCCTAGCCACCTGTTGATGGTATTCAGATACATAAACATGACGTTATTCCTTTCAATCTTATCAATTAGCCCCTCGCGGAAGCGCTGCTGTTGCCTGTTAATATACAAGACTAAATTGATCAATATTTCAGTGAAAACTGAGCAGTATCTGTCCGTCAAATAAACTCAAGGATGGATTAACAACTTTGTGAGAATTTATCTCAGAAAGACACTTCCACAATTTAAAGGCGAATGTATGATTGTAGTTTAAAAACGGACTGACATGACCAGATTCTTATTTGTTGATTTTAAAGGGATAGGATAAAAAGATTGACAATTTTATTATGACAGCTGTAGAGAAATGTATGTGGTTAAACTTAACCGACTATTATAAGTATTTGAGAATAACATGCAAGCTAGTGAAAATAATTAGTAATCACTTGACACATATTTCCTTGGTTTTAACTTTATTGCTTTCCAAATTTTTTTCTTTTGTAATACCAAAATCCATCTTCTCAACTGAGCTTGATGAATTCTGTTTACAAAAACTGTTTATCATGACTTACCTTGCAGTGCAAACTATGGCAAGAAAGTTGCAAGATTTGTATACAAGTAAATGACAGGCCAGCATTGCCCCAATCCTGGGCGCTCAAAAAATGGCAACTACAATGGAACAGCAGCACATGCCGACTACAGACTTTTCTTATCAACACAGCCACTTGGCTGTGATCTCTCAAGATCGTCCTGGGTCAAACTTAACCGCCTCAGAACCGGTGTTGGCAGATTCAGAGAGTCGCTGCACAAGTGGGGCCTAACTAATGACCCCCTCTGCCATTGTGGAGCAATCCAAACTGCAGACCACATCACAGTTACTTGCCCCAGATACCGTTGCCCAGGCGATGTCATCAGACTGGACCCTGATGCACAGCTATGGCTGAACACCTCAACTTTTCATTGCTGACCTTGCATAACAGTATTTACTGTGTGTTATTATTATTATTATTATTAATCATTTCTGGTAATGAAACCAAGGGATGCCTCAGAAAAGCGCACTTAAGCACTGTAAGCTCGAAAGCCTGAGGAAACCTGTAAACAAGGGCGCTTGCAATGTGAACCAGAAACACCGTGGTAAACCCCTTACACTTCCACGATAAGTGTTCTGGGTTCTTTTACGTGCATTACTTAATCTAGTACACGGGACCTACGGCTTAACGTCCCATCCGAAGGACGAAGCAATTATGGTTAAGTATCTTGCTCAAGGACACAAGTGTCACGACCGGGGCTCGAACCCACACCCTGCTGCTGGCAACACCAGAACTTGAGTTCGGTGCGCTAGACCGCTCGGCCACGACACTCCTGTGTTAAATTAGTTTGATAGGTTTATACGAAATAAAATATAAATAACTAGCAAAGACCACATACAGCACCCCACACACAGATTTAAACCAGATTCTTACTTGTATGCCCTGATCGTTGAAAGCCCTCCTAAAGTCTCAGAGAAATGAGCAAAGACAGGGGACTTGCTGATGTTTGTCAGACGTTGCAACTCCCTACAAGATAAAAAGGGAGGAAAATTGGAAACAGGACTTATAAGAAAATATATTGTTTAAAGCTGACCATCATCTGATGATAATAAGTACATCCGTGTTAAATCAAACACCTACCAAAGTCAATCTCACAACTTTTCTTGAAATTTGCTTCTTTTTTTTCTTTTTTTTATACTCTGCAACTTCTATATAGTCCACTATAAATATAAAAGTCTGTACCTCTAGTCAAGCTCTATTGGAATTGGAAGAAGAACTTATGCCCAACAAGATGTGTGTTGTAACAAAATCAATCATCACAGATATAGTTCCCAAAGTCTTCAAAAAAAGAAAATCCACATTTTATGTAACCGTGTACATGTACAGCAAGATTAATAATAATAATAATAATGTGTGGACTTATATAGCGAACGTATCCACCAACTGAGTGGTGCTCAAGGCGCATTATATTATTACCCCTGCTCATAAGGCTCATAAATCATTCCTGAAACCATCTCAGCTCCCTGGGGAGTATACAGCTCAATTGCTGCCATTACAGCGCATATAGGGCTAATCAACCAACTCTGCCCTCATAGGTACCCATTTAACCCCTGGGTGGAGAGAAGCAATTATGGTTAAGTGTCTTGCTCAAGGACACAAGTGTCACGGCCGGGATTCGAACCCACATTCTGCTGCTAACACCAGAACTTGAATCCGGTAAGCTAGACCGCTCGGCCGCGACACTCCAAGATTAGTGCACACAAAATGTGACCAAAGTACAACTTGAAACAAATGTGTATAAAATAAACTTGAGCAACAATTTGCATCCCCTCCACCCCCCCCCCCCACCCCCCCACCAAGCAAACAACAATCTGATAAAAAACTCTGGAGGCAACGTTCACAGAGCCTTGTTTTGGCCTTTATTAGTCCACTTTGATAAAGACAATTAAGACCGCAACAATACCACACATAAAAAAAGAAAATCTTTCAGGCTTGTAGTTAAGACATGAAATATTAAATGGATGGCACTTAATTACCTTGATGTTTTAAGAAAAAACCTCATGATCAAGAAGTAGACAATGATGAATGGTATGAGAGTTATAGCAAAGTACCACGTCACGGCAATGTTAACTACGATAGCACTGATACAAGCCAGCCAGAACATCAAGAAATTTTGAAGGGTGTTACCAAGAAACTGTTGAAAGAATAGAAATCTTAAAGATTAAGGCAAAGAAGAACTTCATACAAAGCTCAAATATAAATAATATAAATAATTGATCACCGTTTTACACTCTATATCTGTCTCTGGGTGGGACCAATCTCCTCATCAAATATATGTTGTATTGAAGTCACTTTACATATACTATCGGTAATCTCGAAAAAAAAAAAAACATAATTGATCACTGTTTTAGATCTGTGTCTGTGTGTAACCTCTCTTCATCAACAGTTTAAGCGTAAAAACAGATTAAAATATGTATGAGAATGTCATATAAGGCCAACAAAAAAGTCTCCGGTTTCTGGTCATCGGTCGGCTTCAAAATCGGTGCAGTGATGCGGTTTTTTTTTGTTTGTTTTTTCAACAGGGAAATACATGATACATTGTATACGCTGGGACCAAATTTCCCATATACAAAGTATGGTGGCTAAGAGAGGCCTCACAAATCGGGCAAACGTTCATACCCCTATGTTTTGCTATGGACATCGTTTCATAGCAAAATAAAAGAAAATTAAAAATGCTGATGCACATGTCCGAGGCGATGCGACCGGAGACTTTTTTAGGGGGGCCTAATGCAGGCACTAACAAAATTCTGTCCCACCTGATCAATAACCTTTACGTCGGATGAGAATCGGTTCAGGATACGCCCAATGGGAGTAGTATCAAAAAACCTGTGGATCAACACATAAAATAACATGTTTAAAGGGATCATCAACAGGGCATGGAATCGGAGTGCTAGTTTTAATTTAACTCAGTGACTGAAAATAATACCCCACATGATAATTGTCATATATATTACCATTGCTGCTTCATAAATGAGCCAGTAATTTTCAGTCACTGTGTTCATCTTAAACTAGGACACTGATTCCATGCCCTGTTGAAAGTCTGCTCTGATCATGACGATACTGTCCCTTTAAGGTGAAGATTGAAAATCATGTTAGTTTTGGGATGTTCTTTAAAACTGTTATGAAGTTTCATATGTGGATGGGTTGCAACCCACAACATGGTATATATGAAACCATGTCTGTTTTGCTCTTTTTAAAGTTGTTTTCTTATTTCTTTACAATCCATGACTAGTTATTACCATCTTTGTTTTTATTTACAAGTACTTCAACAAGTGAATTTTGCATAAACATTGTTTGCCAAATGTAAACAAACAATTGTAAATGTGGGTCACAACCATTCCCTGGGATTTTCTTCAGTGTTACTTGAAATCAGATGCTCAAGATACCCAAGTGTCAGCGGGAAGGGGTGACAGTTTAGAAAATTATTATTGTAAATGGATTCATTTCAATTTTCCAACCGAGTGTAAGAGTTTTTGCAGGGGTTTTGTTTACACACGCTGACGTAGACTTGGAGACCGGGATATATTTTCACTGCTACAGTAGGCACAAAGCAGATAGATCCATCCATATAAGCATAGCCTTTGTACATATTAAAGGGGCAATATCGTCACAATCAGATCAGACTTTTGACAAGGCATGGAATCAGTGTCCTAGTTTTAGATGAACTCATGACTGAAAATAATACCCCACAAGCTTGCACTGGCCTAGATAACAGAGCGTGATATTTAAAATGATACTCCTTGACTGCGACACCGATTCCATGCCCTGTCAAAAGACTGCTCTGATCATGACGATATTGTCTCTTTAATACCCAGCTCCCAATGCCGCTCCCAATGGAAGCAGACCGTTCGCAATGGCACAGCAGTTGCGGAAGAAGCTCGTATTGCTGCAGCCGTGGAGATCCGCCGGCGATGCCATGCTGCTGCTCCACTGGATCTGGTTGCGGACCCTACTCTGGTGTGCGGTGGATGTGGACGTGTATGTCGCGCCCGCATTGGTCTCCACTCGCATCAGAGGGCCTGTCAAGGGAAATGATGATGCCCTGGTCGACATCGATCGCCGCCACGACGCCACGAATACCCAGCACCAAAAACAGATTACCTCATTGGTGAATGCATGATGTTTTTGAGCATAGAATTGTGAAGTCTCCTGCCAGCCAACAGTGAACACATGTAGATAATACAGATGCTGATGGCCCCAGCGACAACACTACCGACAGTCAGACCAGCATATCCAGTAAGGTAGTACTGCAAGATGCGGTCTTGCTCTTCCTATAGGAATGGAGAAACCAAACAAAATAATTATTGAGCGCCTGGCAGAACATTGTAAGTCTGTCACTAAAAACAGGGGTGTGATTTGACAAAAGTAAAAAATCCTGAAAAATGGGTAGTGGGCCTGGGTCTCCCTTTGATCCAGAGGACAAAGCCCCCGAACCTCCTGGATGTTTAATTTTAGAGGATTTACAGACTTTCCGCATCCACACAAACAAGAAACTAGGGGTTTTGACACAATACAGGCTACTTCTTTCTTTCCTTGGTGGCTACTTCTCTTCTTTCAAGAAAATTTTGAGGCAAAAGGAGATTTGTAAAAAATCCTGAAATCAGGAAAAATCCTGAGAAATCACTAGGCCTGCAAAAAGTATGAAATGTATTTGTTGCACCCTTCAATTGTAATTGAATGATATTTCTATTTCTATTTCATTTCTCGGTATATATCAACAAATACATAGATGACCAACATTACAAGGAATACATAAAACGAATGCTTTACGTACAAAAACATAACACAATACCATTCAACTCCCGAAGGATTACCCAAAAGAAACATTGTTTCTGTCTAGGGGTTCTCCAAGTTGAATGGATACACAGAATATAAGAAGCAATAAATATAAAATAAAGTTTTAATTATAATTATAACAAAATTAAATAAAGTGAAATAAATAGTTAAATAAAGCTTTAAAGTAAAGTATATAAATAATAAAATCATAGATTGTACTAATTAAATAAGAATACTATATAAGCAAAAACCAAAACCAAGCTTAAACATGAACAAGCATTAAAAGCAACATCTCCAAACTAAACAAACATAATCAATCAATTAATCAAAATAATAAATAAATAAATAAATACAGATTAAAATAAAAACAAAAACAAAAACAAAATAATTATAGATAATTGATAATGATTGATAATGATAATGATAATGATTGATATGATTGATAATGATACGTCAGCCGTGGACAATTGTGCATGATTTGTGCACATCGTAGCATTGTAAATAGGTTGTAAGAATGGAATGGAGAATACAACATTGAACTTACACTGGTTCCGTCTTTATCCTCGAGGGATTTCATTGGATACGTTGTGCTGAAGATGTGACGTCACGCATCGAGGCTCACTCGCTAGCTACCGCCCAAGGTCAAAAATTGAAACTCGGGGAAAACATGGCAGCCGCAAACCTCGAAGTGTGTCGTCGGATCTTTAGGCTACATTAAACTCACCTTTGTAGCATTGGTATAATTGTTCCCCGCCTGTGACCATTCTGATAGCCAGTAGTTTGTCCAAATGATGAGACCATTCTGAAGCAGGGCGAATATCAGGAGAAAGAGGAACGCTAAGAATCCAATAGCTCTGATGTACGTCACGTACACCCGCCATGAGACCGAACCCTTAACTCTCTCCTCATCCTGGACAAGGCGACCTTCTTCTGAACCTACATTTCAGAGAAACCATGGTAGTTTAAGAAACTGTTAAACCAAGCTTCTGACAACTATTTGTTAAATACATCATTTCAAAGTAGTTGTTTTCCTTTCTAAAAGGAAATTATCAAAAAACACGGGCGATCTTTAATACAGTCGACTCTCATTAATACAAGGTCCACCAGACTGACACATTTATCTTGTATTAGCCGGAACCTCGTTGTAATCGTCGGGCAACATTTTCTTACAAAACCATACAAATACACGCACGTGTACCATGTATAGTGCAGTACATGTGAAGGGAAATGTATGCTAAACGTATAGGCTCAAATATACACTGTAAAGATTGACACTTTATTGAAGATGTTTAGACGTATTTTACTTCATTAAAATAAGTTGTTGATTGAATAAAATAAATGAAAAACATTTGATAACGGTGGGAGATAAATAAATGACTACTGAAGACCAGAAACTCACAAACGGATCTGTCAAACCTGCCGATGATCCACGTAAGTACAGCATTAACGCTGCACAAATTGTGTAGTGCGTCATTGTTGGTGTCCGCATTCACAATACAACAATGTAATTTACAAAACAGGGAACCAGTTAGTTTTTCATTGATTCGCTCTTGAAATGATGTTGGTTGTCTGGAAAGAAGCGATGTTTTTTTGTTTAATTTTGTTTTAAATTTAAATAATTATCGATCTAGTGTAGGCCAACATGTATTTTGGGGGGTGCATTTCGCTATTTGCATGAAAGTTTGCAGACGGTTGAGGCTGGTTACGCCCAGGACAATTTATTATTTTCCCCCGGATGGACGAGGGTAATTTATGGTCTTATACGGGCCGTGTAATTCGGCAGTTTGGTAGAAGATAATTTTTGTAAACGGACAAAAAACCCTCACAAGCTGTTAATTGTCACAAACAATTACATTTGCTAAATCATGGACTCCCTGTATTTACGCAACGACACGTGTAGTTACTTAAAATAAAAGCGACCGTAACTTATCACTGGAGACCCTGTAGAGGTGCTCACTATTGTCTTTGTCTAACGGCTCGCAATGGCTGCCGGTGGGGACTGACAATGCTAGATTACGGCACCGATTAGTACCTCAAATTACCTAATAACTTTGGCAAGATGAAACAACAGATAATGAGACTAGCCTTTCAAATACGTACTTGCTGGTGGTAAGTTGCTGGTCGCTTAAAAATGGGCAACAAACAATGCATTTTCTCATAAGGCGGATGGCAAAAGACCTCGTCTAATCAGGAATCTCGCAATTTCCGACCTCCTCCAAACCAAAATTTGACCCATAGAAACATGCACAGATAGTTCAGGACCAAGAAAAAACCTCGGCTAAACCAGAATCACGTTATTACCGAACTTGTATTAATGAGAGTCGATTGTATATGGGTTTTTTCAGTGCTCACCCAGACAGGTCAATTTGTCTTCTTGTTCATAGATGGACACCTGATTTAAAAGCTCTGCTCTCTCCTCCATTAGGTCAGATGAACTATACCCAGACATTTCTAGATCTGGTTCAATGGCAGATGAGATGGCCAAGGTCCAGGTAGCAGCAAGTTCTGGGTTTACCTCCCGTATTTCTTCAATATTTCCCTGGTTCTCAATACGTCCGTTTTTCATGTACACAATCTGATGAAAAGGCAGAAAAGATGCAACTCAGTTTTACAGGCAGTAGGTTCATAACAACATCGTAACTTTGTAAAGTTCCCAGATTTACAATGTATTAGATATGACCTGATAGCTTTAATTTACAAAAAAAAATAGACATAATCTCTAGTATTAGCATTGTGAGATATGGTCGTGTTTTTTCACTGACTGTATTGTTTCCCTCATCATGTGTTAAGGCTGGTTTATACTGGAATGCAAACATGATTGCAAAGCAAAAAATTATACAACATCAATTTGAGGTGCATGAGTTGCAACTGTGAAGTATGAACGAGCCTTTGTGCTTTATCCTGGCCAGGCTGGTTGTGGCGCTTGTGTCCTTGAGCAAGACACTTTACCATAATTGCTTCATCCTTCGTATGGGACGTAAAGGTGGAGGTCCTGTGTGTTGTGCAATTGCACATAAAAGAACCCAGGACACTTATAGTGGAAGAGAATAGGCAGCAACATACAGTTGCGCCTGCACCTTTGAATGAGATTTCCAGATACTGACATGTACTCTAGCTGATATTATTATTATTAGCCAACTTAGCATCATAGATGGTGAAATCCCAAAAAGGATGGATTAAGCTAAAGGTACAATATTACTTAAAATGTATTTTTAATTACCATGTCTGCTTTCTCCAAATGTTGAACTTGATGGGTGACCAGGATGACAGTACGTTTGCTGTTTCTCATCAGGAACCCCTCGATGCCTTCCTTGAAGAGGTGGCTGCCGACGTGCATGTCAAGGGCAGACAGGGGATCATCCTGTGAATATTTCATTGTTGGTTATGTCATGTATCTGCCTGTCACAAACCTTTTGTTTTAACCCACACAAAGTCAAACGGAACAGTGATGAGGTCCAGCTTCAATGCTTGAATTTCACCAAGACACCATGTAGTAAGTAATTCACCCAGGGTGGGCTCCTGAAATGTTACTTTATACATTGTGATTTTCTAATGGGGATGCTCTTCACATTACTCTGTTGTCATTGCAGTAGGTTATGTCAGCTGCAGATCGGGATACCTATATCCTTTTTTGAATGCCCTGTTGGCCAGGATATAGTCCTCTACACTGTTAATGAGTGGCCAACTCTGGTTCTTACGCTATTCAAAATAAATTGTACTCAATTTACCTTCCCCCAGACTTATAGTTGAGAACTTTTTCTGGAGTACGAGTACAGAAAAATGTATGTACAATACAAGTATGAGTACTCCAACTCTATCGAGTACGTTTTCAGGAGTACGAGTATGAGTACTACAACTCGGCAGGATGCAAGCTCTACCGACTGACCCATTCCTGGCTGTAGAAAACATCATGCATGTTACTAAAGGATGTCATTATATGCAAATTTGATTTGATATGATTTGATCTGAAAAAGATTTCCCAACACAATAACACAAACTCACTAGGATGACCACATCGCTGTGACTGTACATTGTCCTGGCGACACTGACTCGTTGTTTCTGTCCCCCGCTGAGGTTAATTCCTTTCTCTCCAATCTCCGTCTGATCACCGCCAGGGAGGATGTCGATATCTGGCTGCAAGGAACAGGCAGCTACCACTTTCTTGTATCTGTTTAAGAGAAGGTACAACATTTGTAATGTTGTCTGCTTCTTTGGGTATGCTTATTTTCTATAACAAGATGTACATTCTGTGATCATTCTGTGAAAGTTTCAGCTCAATACGGAAATGAGAAAAGTGTAAAAAAAATCATTCACATTTTTTACAGAAAACATATGGAGCAAAATTGTTGCTGACTTGTAAATGTCCATATGTTTTTGTTTTTGTTCTCTGAGATAAGAGATGATTGTTACCAGCGGCGTAGCCACCGGGGGGCCTGGGGGCACGTGCCCCCCCCCACCACAAATTTCCAGTGCCCCCCCAGGTGCCCCCCCATGAAAAATCCAGATAGTGCCTCAAAAAAAGAAAAGAAAAATAAAAGGTAAAAAACCCATACCCCCTGGGCTCCCAAACTGAAAAGCAATGCCCCCCCTGTGCCCGCCCCCCCCCCCTGAAAAAGTCCTGGCTACGCTGTTGATTGTTACCCAGCTGTACAGCTTCACATCAAGTTAGAATTTGGATAATAATTTCAGTTATTATACAATCAGGTTATAATTATATATCCAGTGTTGTACCTTCCCTTGAAAAGAAAACATATTCCTGCCAGTATTTTTTTTTTTTAACTTGGATGTGTGAAGCACTGTTGCTGACATATGTGGCAGAATGCTTGTGACATGACACACAGTGTGTGTCATGCCAACTATTACGAAAAATTTGTAATACTTGGCAGCTATGCATATAATACAATTCCTAATATCTCTGACTTTTTGTTATGTTTAATAGCACACATATGTTGGCTTTGTCACAGTTTTTCCAGGGGGCATGGTATCCAATATTTGACCCGCTCTACAAAAAAGGGTATTAAGTCACACTATGCTATTATACATAAAGGGCAGTTCTATGTGGAAAGGGTGAAAAAGTCTTCACAGAGTGATTTTGTTTGGTTTGTTGGCTTCTATTATATCAATATTTTCAGAATTTATTTTCAGAAATATTACTAGTAACTCTTTGTCCATTTTAGGGAAGAAAAACCACCAATGTTATGCTTTCGTAGTGATACTGTTTTAACACCCCCCTATCAATAACATAACTGTTGCTATGGGCATTCAAGAGAGTTCATTTATAGCTCATTTTATTTTCCATTTGCTATATTTAAAGGGCTGTATCTCTGAAGGCACTTTCGTTAAATTGTAAAAGATGAATATGCAAATATTAATATATCTGCAGAATGCAAAATGCCACCGGGGTCAAACCTATACCAAATTAAAGCTTATAATGTGACCAATTCAACTATGTATATAACTCATTTTTTTAATTTTGCAACATAATACCCATTTTTGTGAGCCGATCACATATGCCAATTATATTATAATTTGCTCCAACGTTCAATCAATTAAGGTCTGTAATCATGCTAACAGCAATTTGCTACAAATGGCCAAAGTTCAAGATAAAAATCCTTTATATGTTATAGCTGGGCAGCTAAAATTTTAATCTCCTTTTTTTTATTGGGGTCATTTTAGTCTGCTTAGAAATTTACTGGCACTAACCTTTTTTCCTGATATCTGTTTCCAAACAGTATATTTTCTTTGAGTGAGGCATTCAGAAGCCATGCTTTCTGTGCTCCATACGCGATGGAACTGCATTTCCTGAAAAAAAGTGAGATTAAAATATTCAAGAATATTCAACCACATTTAAATAAAATTTCATCTGGGGCAGGGGTTGCAAAAAGAAAAAGAAAAGTGGATTTATCGTGACTGGCACTCATAGACTAAGACAATACAAGGGAAAAAAACTAAAAGT
Organism: Zoroaster sp. YZ-2022; assembly: GCA_029582265.1. Taxonomy (NCBI): domain Eukaryota; kingdom Metazoa; phylum Echinodermata; class Asteroidea; order Forcipulatida; family Zoroasteridae; genus Zoroaster; species Zoroaster sp. YZ-2022. Next base: position 23,826,707 of record CM055820.1, read on the forward strand.
GAGACAGACAGTTAAGCAGATGAACTAACAGATCAACAAATAAAAGAAACAACAAATAAGCAACTTACTCATTCCACTGCATCCCACCGGAGACAGTGGTCATTTCACCAAGAATGGCCGACAGCAGGGAGGACTTGCCAGACCCAACCTGACCCACTACCATGGTCAGCTTTCCTAAAAAAAAAACACAAACATGACTTTAAGTCAAATACAGACGTAGTTGTGCCATGCCATTCAATGCATCTTGTTCAACTTAAAATTTGTTTGAACAAGACTGCATAGGCCTACATCATGTTTTTATTTAATGAAAATGAAAGAAAATCATAAAATTAAAAGAAAGAACATTAAGTTCAAGTACTGCCTGTTATAGAGAAGAACACATATCCCTGTAAATAAAGTGAAATAAGCAAACCCATGAGCTGTAACTTTCACAGATTCAATACATATTTCTTGATCCTCATGAAGTACAAATTCACTGCACAATAAAGATGTATCTTCCATGTTTTTCGCTATTTTTATTGCATTAAAGGAATAAATAATTGTTCACTTACCGATAGGAATGTCTAACTTGATATATGAAAGCGTAGGGACACAAGCATTTTCATTCCATGTAAAACTACCATTTATCTATGGGAAAAATACATATTAATATGGTTATTAGTATTACATTACAGGGGTGTGATTGGGCAGTTTTGAAAAATCCACGTAAATTTTTCTATGGGTATTGGGACCGCTGTTGTGAACAGCACTGGGGTGAAATCTATAGTTCTGAGCATTTCCTTTGCTTTCCTTTATTGCTTAAATCTTTACAATCTGGAGGATTACAACATTATGATTTGTAAAAATCTGAAAATCCAGAAAAATCCGGACATATCACACCCCCTGTACATTAACCATCAAATTTAGGACATATTTGAAACACATTTCTTTTTAAACCCCTGAAGATGGTTAAAGTTGTGGAAATAAATGGGGAGTTTTTAAGTCGCCTCATTTGTAAATGTTTTGACAATAAGGACTTAATTTCTTTAACCCCTTGCATACGGTATTATTTTTGCCGAGTGAAGGCGGTGGGGCCGGGAGGGGCCGGGTGGGGCCGGGAGGGGCCGGGAGGGGCCGGGAAGTGCCGGGTTAAACCCGGGTCGAACCCGGCCGTGGACATGTGCACAACTGCGCTGTTCAGCTGAGCGTATAGACCGAACAATAAGAGGGCAAGCCGGGCATACCCTATTCATCACATGCGAAGTCCGTACATAGCGTAATTGAAAGGGCTGCCGAAAGCTCAATCTATTATATAACACTCCCATTCAATGGTTCACCAAACTATCAGCCTTCTTGAAGATTTCTATTCAAGGCGAATTCTCAGCAAATGCAGCTGGAAAATCAATTAATTCAACAGCCCAGTGGCCTGTCCGCAAGCCGCGGCTATAGCCGTCAACCATATGCAAGGGGTTAAAGAATATCTTGTTTTTATTTGTTTTGCTTTGTTTACGATGATCTATAGTTTTCTGGAGGATATATTTATTAGCCCACGCGCGCTCGTGAAACATGGAAAAATATAGCAAGTCTGCATCCCATATAGACATAGTACAGTAAAATACGTAAAAGCTAGAGAAGCCATCTCTAACCTGACAAGCCACATCGTGCGGTGGATCTAGAGGTGGACTCAGTGAAAAGGCGGTAATGGATGAACCATCCTGGCTGGACAGCAATCTCTGAGTATCTTCAGGTACACTATAGGTGGACTGATCACTTCTTGGATTAAGCACTTCGACCTTCAACAAAATATCAGTGACATTTGTAACGGGCTCTGCGAAAATGAGTCGCTTCTCGCACGGCCTATTTCCACGTAAAGGGTTGATGAATGTTTGGAGGGTGAAAAAAAAAATTGGAAATTGATTTTCTGATTATCCATTATTTCGGTTCTTTAGTATCTGTATTTTCATATTTATAAATCGAAAAAGCTGATTTGTATGAAGAAAGTGGAATAAATGATGATTTTTGTGTGCCTTTTGTTTTCATTTCGTCCGTTGTTTCCATTACAATGCGATATAAATTGCTGCGTTTACGTTGATTGTGCTTGGCAAAAATATAAACCTCGCTAGCATTAATTTTTAAGGAACATATTGGTAACTACGCACATTTTATTAGTAACCTTCTGAAGTCATGGGTTTTTACAGTTTTTTTTTAATAGGCAATTTCTCCTATACGGGTTTACTCGATTGTTGACATAATACATATTTTCAAAAGGTGATAACTTTTGAACCGGACATGCCACAGTTGTTTAACAGGTATCAAAATGAAGCTTATTGCATGCTCTTTTCAGCCATGTATATAACTAAAAAATTATGTTCACCCCCATGTGACTCATTTTCGCAGAGCCCGTCACATTTATGAGTTATTGCTTGAGAACTTAATTCTCATGTTCTCTATTTAGGGGGCCTTTTTTAACAAATTTTCCCAGTCACAAATTTATAATAAAAATGCATCCATTCTGTTTAAAACATTTAGACTATCACCTCACTTTGCACCCCATGCATGCCAGGGTGACAATCCTTCAGGTTATCAATTTCAGGAGCAGCGAAGAATGCACTCAAGCGGCGTGAACTGACCAGTCCGTTAATTACGCACATCAACACATGGGGCAAAACGAACATTGGTGCAAAAAGTTGATTGAAGGCAGCCAGGGAGGCAAAGGCTACAGCTGGGGTCAGAGGTTGGCCCGTCAGTTTGGTGTAGAGACTGTATGACTGCAAAATTTAAAGCAAAGCTGTCAAAACTGCACAGCCTGTAGTGCTCTTTGACAACACATAAATGAGATATATTTTTTTGTAGAAAACTTTAGAAAAGCAAATGATGTAATGATGAGTGCCTCCAAAAATAACAGCATTTGCTGTTACCATATGATCCTCCATGTACTTAATTTGAAGCGCCTATATAATGCTATACCAGACAGTAACGGTATTAACAAATGAAATTAAAAGTTTGGGGTTGCTAATTGTTTCAGTGAAAGATTCCCTTGTAAATTTTTTTTATCTCAGCGATGCAAAGAATTGTGGTCATCTAAAATGTATGTTGCTATAATGAGGCACCCTGATCCCCTGTAAAACTTCCAAATTTACAGGGGATCAGAAAAAAACAAATTGAAGCATGCTTCATCTAATTTCAGATTGAAGTAAAAAAAGTTTTTAATCTTGAATATTTTTACAAAAATTAAATAAAGATTGGAAATATAATGGAATCATTTGGAGAAGCTCTTATGGAAGGTGGTTTTGAAATGTGTAAAAATACTGTTGGAAAAATAGATTACATTTCAAAACCATATTTAATTATGTTTCATATTCTCAGAAATTGTTCACTGCTGTCGAATACTGACCAAGTAAACATCAAAGGATTAAGTCCTCATTCAATATTTATAAGGAACATGTCCATTTTGACAATTTTAGCTCATTCAAAAATTTATGCAAATGCAAAGCAATCATAAGTTTTTGTTTCCACAGACAACAGCTAGCAGACTGCATAGAACAACACAATTACAGATATTCTTGATAAAAAATGAGGTCACGTTCATCCCTGAATATTTGTATCTAATAAAATCATTGAAAAACAACTTGATTCACTTTTACAAGCACTATAACTTTCCAGTCAATCATAGCTAGTTTCCTAATGATTTGTTAGGTTTTTTTTTTTAAATATGATGTAGAAATGAAGATATTGTGCAGAAACCATATTTCTCACTTCATTCTCACAGGTGGCTTTGACCTTGCATTTCTCTTTTTATTTGGTTCTTTTTCAACAGAAATTACTACCTATTGATATTCTGATTGGTTTTATATAAGAATAATGTTTATTAAAAATTCACTGTAATTAATTAAACATTGAACTTTTCCCTTTAATAACATCAAGAAAGTTTATACTCACTACCAAAGTGACGAGCATTGGGCAGGCATTTGAAATTGTTACTTCAAAGCAAAGACAAAGCAAAGAAATATTACAGAATTTGATAATTCAAAAATGAATTTGAATGACTCATCAATGAAACATTGATCAGTTATTAGTTTGACTATTATTCTCATTTGTCCCTTTTCCTTTTTCCATTTTTTATGACTTGTTTAAAGGACTATGCTTGAACAGAGGACCAAACCTTTTCAGCGTTTTTCATAAAATAACTACATCCTTCAAGCAAATTAATTTTTACAAATGGATCGATGCTCCAAACTGATTGAGAGCATTTCTGATAACCCTTACATGAAAACACATTTGTGCCCATCTGCTTCGCCAAGGCCAGGATCTCCAGAGCTCGTACTTTACTGATAGAGGTGTAGAACATGTCTTCCCATCCATACAGCTTGATCAGCTTGATTCCTTGCAGCAGCTCATTGGTTCTCTTCAGACGCTCGTCAGATTTTTCCTGAGTGAAATAAGGGTTTCAAAGAGATATTGATCAGCCTGATTCCTTGCAGCAGCTCATTGGTTCTCTTCAGACGCTTGTCAGATTTTTCCTGAGTGAAATAGCGGTTTAACCAGTTCGCGTCGGAGACCGTGTATACACGCAATTTTTTTTGGGACAGCGGATCGGAGAGCGTCTAAACACGCCACAGGATTCTCAGGAATATTTGTATAGATTCCCGGTCGACATGGCAACGAGCCATAAGCATACGGTGGAAGACACGGTCTCCCCGGTCACGCTCTGGTGAGTACCATTGGTCGTGTTTGTGCGGTAAAAATAAACCCGCCACGGGGTTCGGAAAAACTTTTTTATTCCCGGTGCGAACTGGTTAAAAGAGATATTGATCAGCTTGATTCATTGCAGCAGCTCATTGGTTCTCTTCAGACGCTCGTCAGATTTTTCCTGAGTGAAATAAGGGTTTCAAAGAGATATTGATCAGCTTGATTCCTTGCAGCAGCTCATCATTGGTTCTCTTCAGACGCTCGTCAGATCTTTCCTGAGGGAAATAAGGGTTTCAAAGAGATATTGATCAGCTTGATTCCTTGCAGCAGCTCATTGGTTCTCTTCAGACGCTCGTCAGATTTTTCCTGAGTGAAATGTAACAAGTGATTGAATAGCACCAGTCTATTTTGCACATGAGTATTTTGATTCCCATAGACTTGTGTATGGCAGCTCCATATAAGAAGGTTTCCAGACGACAACCAGGGGCCCATTACATAGAGCTGCTAAGCACAGAAAATTTGTGATTAGCAAAACTTGGTTACCAGCCAAATTGGCACATTATAATGTATATTGCTTCTGGCAGGTTCTCAGCTAAATCTTGCTGAGCAGATATATACTACTTAAAACAATTTAGGGAACACCGGATTTTTAACATCAAATAGGTTTGAAATGTTCCATGAACCGGGATTTTCATTTGCAACCCCCTCTCTCTTTCAGTAGTCATGTCATGAAATGTGTAATCACTACATGCATCCTTTATCATCTGTTTCATTGTGCAGTTGTTTCTCATCAATTCTGTGAAACATTGTGTTTATCTGAAATAAATGATCTTGCTTTAACTGAGATTATTCCGGTGTTCCCTAAATTGTTTTGAGTAGTATATATTGCTTCTGGCAGGTTCTCAGCTAAATCTTGCCGAGCAGATATATTTGCCAAGCAATTTTTTTCTGCTAAGCAGCGCTCTATGAAATTGAGCCCAGATCAAACTGGTTGAAACATAGAGAAAATACCATTACCGCAATCTCGCTAAAGATTACCTACATGGTGATACTGTCAAACCTAACCGACAACTTACCAAGGCTCGTTTCTGGAACAATCCCGCTTTCTTGGCTATCAGAGATTGGAGTGGGACAATAGTTACAACTAAAAAGAATCCTATCACAGCTGAAATGCCTAGCTGGATGTACAAGATGATTAAGTAACCGATGCACTGGGGAAAAAGGAATAGACTAATTTATTTTAGCTTGCATTTACGATTAATTTATAGCAGTCTGAACTGATCTGGAGAACACATTTGTTTTCATTCATCTAAAATAAACTGTTGGACTCTTTCAAAAAAATATCCCATGCTATAGGACTCTCAGTATTTAAACTTACAATCATATATTTATAATATCTGTATGTGTGAGGGCCCCGATGTTCAGTATCTTGATGGATGAGTTACACTTTTTAAAGATGAGCTTTGACAGGGAACATTGAGAGAAACTCATCAAGTCATCACAGTTTTGTGAATGAAATGAAGAAGAGAAGAAGATAGTTTTAAATAAGGAAATATAGGGATCCATGTGGCAGACCCCATAGTTGATGAATCCAGAACTTTGAAAAATGTATGTACTTAAAGGTCAATTTTGGCATAAATAAACACAAATTTAACATGATTATTTCAAATATTTAAAAAACACAAATAACAAGATATATAAAATAAATTGAATAACAATATAATAATTCTGAAAATACTAACCAATAAAAATGTAAGACTTCTTTAATAGGTCATCTCTGAAAAAAAAAATTTTTTTAATAAAAACTTGGACAAATATTTGATGAAGACTTACCACGTAGGGGACTGTAATTATATAACAAATATACTGAAAAGCCTCCAAGACATTTGTGGCATCCACAGACATATGATTGGTGATCTGTCCCTGGGTCATTAAGCCACCAGACAGGGTGTAGCTGGCCAGACGAAGTGACTTGTCGTACACTGCAGTCTGTAAAAGAAAACAATTTGTTTACATCTGACAGAAGAATTGGTTTCATTTTTTTTCAATTTTTAGATTTCTCCACATAATTCACTACCGAGTGCACTAGCTCTACCTGACTGCTTACAGGGTTTATTCTCATCAGATTTTGTTTCCAAATGATGCCAAAATTAGTCGAGGAGGGTGGCAGCAAGAACTGAAAATTATCTGACCTCTTCTAGAATTAGAAGGCCAGCATTTGTATTTGGTTGCATTCATACATCCATGAGTGAAGAAGTGAATTTTGAACTAAGTTTGAAAATATAACATAATCTGAAAACTTACATTTTCCTGGATGAAAGGAAAACAAATAGCTTGAAAAAAAAAATTCACAAAATACATATCAAAAAGTATGGTTTATTAAACTGTAATTATATGTGTCTGGATGACGATGGGGCTCATTATAAATTCATTGTGATAATTGATTACTGCTTAAAAAAGATTGTTGTTAAATATTTTTTAATTATTAGTTTGCCTTTCTACAAGTAAATATTTTATTTTTATATTAAAAGGAAAACTGCCAGGAAATATTACCTGCAGTGCATTCTGGACATGTACTGATGCTTGGATTACTAAGTGATAATTCCCATGTAGGGCAATTCCTCTTGTCACTAATACCAGAAATAGGATGACTACCTGCACAAAGCCATTATTGATGAAGTCTGCTGCAGGGAGATACTTCGTCTGTTGAAAGGAAATAAGGTGATGGATGACGTACCCAAGTTTTGTTATCTATTTCACAACGAAAACATGAAATGGACCCTTTCCCATTGTGTATTCGTCTGATTTTCTGACAACCTATAATAAAACACCATGGACAAAATTAAGATAACCAGTCTATTTTGGGTTTTCTAGAAATATATCCCAGAAAATTTGATTTTAAGGAAGTGTACATACACTATTGGTAATATATGCCTATAAATGCATCCATACTTTATAAGAGTGAAGAGATATGTTTAAAAACATACCTGTGACATTTACAGCTTATTGGCAGTGTGGTTTACAAGAAAATAGCAAAAATATATTCAGCTAATTTGTATGTATGCATTCTTTTGTGAAAATTATCACGCTGACTGATATTTTTCAACATACTTTTCAACATCACGTTTTTTTCAAAACAAGATGGAATAAGTTCACAGGATATTTGGTACCAACGTTCACATGATAATTCACAACTCTTGATTTCGGGCCATTACCAATGTGCACTGCCTTTAAAAACCTCATCCAGCAGGTCATGCACATGGCAGATTTTATACTCACATCATATCGCTGTGCATCGCTAATCTTAGTAACATAGTTGATGATAGCTGCTACAATAAATGGAGGAGCAAACATGACAGTGTTGCCTAGGAGCATACACAAAAAACCCGGGATCATCTCCCTGGCGTAGGCACGTACATACACACGGTTCAGACTCACAGATGTCTTCCTTGCCTTGGCTCGCTCCTGGTGGAATAGAGAATAGAGCATAGGAAGATTGGTAGAATAGAGAAAAAATACCAAATGGAAAATGTCTTCGCAATTTTTTTATTTTACAAGAAGAAGGGTGCTTATCGGGCAATATTCCAGTATAGGAAGATTGGTAGAATAATACCAAATGGGCACTGACCAAATTCCATATGATTTTGTTTAGTCAAAACAAAAAAAGTCTCCGAATTCGGCTTCAAAAATCGGTGCGATGACATGCTTTTTTTTTTTTTTTTTTTTTTTTTGCCAAGCAGTGACAGACGTACGGTTATTGGAACCAGATCAAATTTCCTATACACAAAGTATGGTGGCTAAGAGAGGCCTCACAAATCAGGCAGAATTCTAATTGATTTAGCAATTTTGGCATCATTTCATAGGAAAAAAAGAGAAAAATAAAAATGCTGACGCACGGGTCCGAGGTGATGCACACGGAGACCAGAAACTCACACAAAACTCACACAAAGCCAATGTGTGCATATCATATAAAACATGTACAAAAAAGACACATGCTTGGCAAGCACTCACCTGCTCTTTCTTCAAAGCTCTGATGAAACGATCACTTTGGTACTTAGTGGTATGAACTTCTGACAAGCTCCCAAGATCATCAAACTCCAAACTCTTGCCGTATCCCTTGACAAAGACCCATCTGATCCAGGTGTAGGTGAACATGGAGATGAAGTTACAGTAGCCTTGCATGAACTGCATGTTGGGATGCAACAAATCCTCTGGAAATGGTTCCTCTCGTGCACAGCATTTCAAAACCTATCCAGATAAAATAATCATTCCATTACATGGGTTTAAATTAACACAATAATTCTTTATAATTAAAGGGGCAGTATCGTCACAATCAACAGGACATCAGAGTGCTTGTTTTAGATGAAACTCGGTGACTGAAAATAATTCCCTACATGATAAGGTCATATTATCATTGCTGCTGCATAAATGAGCCACCAATTTTCAGTCACTGTGTTCATCTTAAACTAGGGCATCGATTCCATGCCCTATTTAAAGTCTACTCTGATCGTGACTCTGATCGATATACTTCCGCTTTAACCCTCCTACTGATAGACCATTTGAAACCATTCAAAATTTCCACTTTCAAAAATGCCCATTGGTTTTGTACACATGGTGATACCATTATTTTGGTAGCAAGCTGTACTACTATTCAAATCCATTCAAATGGTTTTGAATGGTCCATTCAATCACCACTCAGAAGTATCCAAACAAGGTTTTGTATTAGCTGTACTACCATTTGGAAAGATCCAAGCAAGGTTTTGTATTAGCTGACCTACCATTCAAAACCATTTGGGGAATGTACACAGTTATTTCACCATTCAAAACCACAAAAGCAAATGGTTTCAAATGGTGGATCAACTTGTATGAAAAAGGTACCAGAAGTAGGAGGGTTAATACAAATTGCTTTACCCACAGGTTTAAGAACATATCTGGCAAGCTACATGTGTAGGATAAGACACTGCACTATAAGCAGGAGGTTATGGATACAAATACTGCCGATATATATATATTTTTTATACCCACTCAAAAGCACTCAGTACAGTTCTGTTCTGAGAAAATTCACACCTATATTGTTTAAACATTGAACTTAATCTTTCTTCCCTCTTCTGTTGAAGACTTTGCCATGCACCCAAGACAACCAATATGGAATTTTTGTATGCAGAATTAATTTTTTGGATGTCTCAGTTTTTAGCGCAATAAGGATTTGAGTGATTGATGATTGGATAGGAAATTGTTTTATTTGCTGCGTTCACGCAATTCTGCCAAGGTTGGTCAATTAGAAAAGTCTGATGACACCTCAGATCTCAGAATTCTCACTGACAATAAACCAACCTTGATTCTAACAACATTCACTTCCAACAACACAAGAACTGCATAGATAACGATGGCAGCCAGGTTCAGTCCAACCCTCATCTGGGTAAAATCCAACTGGGTATCGCGATTCAAATTCAGGAACCTGACAATCTCTGCACCCAGCGCCGTCCACCAGTACAGCAGCAGAAGCCATGACATGTGTGGCTTGCTCCATGTTTCCATCTGGTTGTAGTAGATTAGGGAGAGAATAGCAGCTGTTAAGGATATGACTGCTGGTATGTAAAGGTGTGGTCTGGTTGGGATATCACGATTCATATCCAAATCAGTCAAAATGCTCTCTCCTAGAGCGCATACTCCTAGAAGCACAAGGAATATATAAATCACCCAGCGCACATAGTGTCCCGGGTACGGAATGAGGTACCTATGCTTCTTAGTCCAGATTTGTGTGCAACATCCAATGAGGAACAGCACCAAGATGACAATGATGATGAAGACAAGATGGGGTAGAGTGTAGATGAGATCAGTGAAGCAGGCATTATAGAGGGTGTGGTTCAGGTCCCATTTGAAGTTATCCAGAGTCTCTGTGTTGTTGACTCCACAATACCAGTTGAACTTCTCAATTACTGGAGTAGCCATTTGTTCTTAAATTAGATCTGGACTAAGGATAGGGAAGAAAATATCTATAAATGACGTGCTGCATAACCGAGTGGTTGAATAGGGTTATTCAGATAGATTGACAATAGATTTAACCTCAGAAATTGAACATTGTAATGGCAGAACTAGTGTTTGTGTCATGGTTGAACCTAGTCAGAGACTGAATGTATAGGTTGGATTTAAGTTCTGATGGCTCATTCTTCTGAATGTGGGTTCAATACCAGCCATGGATCATGGTGTGTCCTTGAGTAAGAAGTACATAGGTGAATTGAGGATACATAACTTATATCATGCCATTAATTTTGTTTGCATAATTAGGCTTTAGTGTATTTCGATATCTGATGACGTCACCACGACGTCACAACTTTACCTAAGAAGGAGAAGAAAAAAAGAGAAAAAAACGAAAAATTTTAAAGAGGCGTTCGCGCTGTCACTCGAACACCTAATAATTTTTTTTTAAATACTCGGCTTAAGTCATAATTGTGACTTAGCATAAGTCATAATTATAACTTTAAAAATTACTCAGGTTAAATTAAGTCATAATTATAACTTAATATATCATAATTATGACTTAGTATAATCCATAATTATGACTTAGCATAACTCATAATTATTATGACTTAATTTAACTTAGTTTGGCCATGGAGCAAGGGCAATTTGACAGTGGCAGTGTCAGTGTGCAGACAGTCTAATAAGCTCATTTCTGTCCGAACGAGGCATAATGTAAGCAAGAGCAGCATGAGCAGTGTGTGGCGATCAGTCATAATGATGATTCAAATTAGTTAGTAAGATATAACTATATAAGTCATAATTATGCTAAGTCATAATTATGACTTAATTAAGTCATAATTATGCTAAGTCATAATTATGACTTAATTAAGTCATAATTATGACTTACATGTAAGTCATAATTATAACTTAAGGAAGTTAAGCCAAGTAATTTTATTTTCCTATAGGTAGGCCTATGTCCCTTTAATGCTTCCGTAATTTGATCATTCATGGTCATGGAGGAAGGAAGCCTCCCTCCATGCATGGTTTCATGGTTAAACCCATGCCATGGTTAAACTAAAATGTTCACACAAAAATGTTTTTAGTAATTTTACTAACAGCTGAAAACGAATTTATTTATATTGAGCTAGCCACACCATGGTAACTTCATGCTTAAAATAGGCTAAATGATTATTTGACAAACGGCGTACCATACATACCTGGCCTGCAAAAAGGCTGCATCAGAACGTAGTCAATCTGAGCTGTGCACGCTGGATGGAGAAGGGAAGTTGATCAGACACGCGTGCAGCGCGGTGCATGCAGCGTACCCGTACTCATCAAGCCCGATGACCGTGGCCTAATAATCAGGGCTGCCTCTCTTGATTTGCTGTTTTCCCCCACCACGCATGCGCATTTCCCCTACATTATCCCTACATACTTAGTATCAATTTTTCCCTGCAAAATTTCGTTTTCCCCGACGAATTAGTTAATAATTAACGTTTTCCCCTACAAAATTTTGTTTTCCCCTACGAATAAGTTATTAATTAGGAAATTCAGTTTGTGACGTCATATGCATAAGGTCTATTGACAAATTAATTGACCATGCTGTGTTGCGTTCTTCCTTGATAGCATAGCCCTCCCCGCCCACCAGAACGGCCCCAACAGCCCTTATTACCAAATAACGTTAGTTATTATGATAAATAGGCCTATATATAGTGGATTCATTGATTGGCATAGTGCAGTGATGAATGCATATGCAGGGCATGTAATGCTATTCGCATGTCGAGTGTAGTGAGCACTTTCCACAGCAGACAATAATTCCCCATGCCCCACCCCCACCCCCGGCCCATACCGTACATAATTATTCCTGACCCAAGAAGTTCAGTGAACCCTTTTCAATGAAACACTGACACGTACCTGTACTTGGCCACCGGTGCAGAGTCTCTGGCACCCCCACGTATAGGCCCTATTGTACGGCACAGGCGGAAACCCGCGGCCACAGAGCTCAAAAAAAGACCACAAAGAAATTGGGGTGTATAGGTTGTGTTCCGGTTTGCCGTGTGCGCCTTGACTATAAGACTAGGATATGGATGGATCCGTGCGCTAAGCCTAATAGGCCTTGGTATAATTATTTTTAGCGACCAGAAACCTGCGTCAGACCCGCCTTGGTCTACCTCCATGGTCAAGGTTACGCATTACACACACACACACACACACACACACACACACACACAGAAATCACACCAAACTTCAAGCGCAGAATATTTATTTTGTTTTATTAGGTGTTCGGGTATGCGCCCGAAACACCTATTGTTATTGTTCGGTTTTTTTTTTTTTTAGGTGTTCGGGTATGCACCCGAAACACCTATTGTTATTGTTCGGTTTTTTTTTTTTTTTTTTCTTTTTCTTCTCCTTCTTCTTCTTCTTCTTCTTCTTCTTCTTCTTTTCCGGATCGATTGTCTACAAAAAAACACATACTTGCAAACTTCATATGAACTTGAAACTTGGCATATACTTAGAACATAACACGTAGATGAAACATAATTTGTTACGTCATTATTAGGTCATCAGATATCGAATTTCGATAAATCAAAAGATATTAGCTAAAACGTTTCACTTACGTTGCATGAATCAAGCAGCTACATGTATACGCGGCGCTGCACGATCTTTGGTTACAATGGAGCTCCATGTACAATCGACGCTGTTAGTGTTAGGTCTTGGAATTCGTGTGAAAATGGATTGCCAACGATCTTTGGTTACAATGGAGCTCCATGTACAATCGAATCAACGCGCACTGTTTGTTACAGTGTGTTACTGTATTTCGTGTACAAATGGATCGCCAACACAGATACAGTCATAAAGGGTAGGTATCTTGAATTTAATTTTAAGAGGATTTCCTGTATTTATCTTCGTGTTTTTATAGAAGAAAGGCCATTTCTTTAGAGGGACTACAGAGTTCGTCGTTGCATTGTACCTGTTTAACTTAACGTTACTCGTTAGTTAGGCCTACGTAGGGGCTACGTGAACATACTTTGGACAGTAAACAACTCCAGTTTTCTAACAAAATATGAACAGATGTCACCAAAATGTATTTAGAATATAAATAAGGATAGGAAAATTCAGTTGTTAAGGTTATGGCAATTTTCAGAAGAAATTTTATGCCATATTTTGTAATTTTGTGGCTCCAAAAATCTTCAGTTTGTGCACAAATTAACATTAACTAGTGATTTACTGCATTCACAATTTTGTACCATTGTACAGATCGCTAATTGTCAAAAGATATTTACAAAAAGATGACTAATTTGGCCTTACTTCCTATCCAAACCGGAAGTCAAAGTTTAATATTAAAAAAAACCATCTCAACAACCACAAGAGGTAAATTCACAATTTTTGTACCATTGTACAGACCGATTTGACCTTACTTCCTGTCCAAACCGGAAGTCAAAGTTTAATATTTAAAAAAATCATATCTCAACAACCACAACAGGTAAATGGACATTTTTTGCACTATTGTATAGATTGTTAATTGTCGAAAAATATTTACAAAAACATGACCCCAATTTGACCTTACTTCCTGTCCAAACCGGAAGTCAAAGTTTAACATTTAAAAAAATCATATCTCAACAACCACAAGAGGTAAATTCACAATTTTTGTACCATTGTACAGATCGTTAATTGTCAAAAATATTTACAAAAAGGTGACCCCAATTTGACCTTACTTCCTGTCCAAACCGGAAGTCAAAGTTTAATATTTACAAAAAATAATATCTCAACAACCACAAGAGGTAAATTCAAAATTTTTGTACCATTATACAGATTGTTAATTGTCGAAAAATATTTACACAAAGGTGACCCCAATTTGACCTTACTTCCTGTCCAAACCGGAAGTCAAAGTTTAATATTTAAAAAATCATATCTCAACAACCACAAGAGCTAAATTCACAATTTTGTACCATTGTACAGATCGTTAATTGTCGAAAAATATTTACAAAAAGGTGAGCCTAATTTGACCTTACTTCCTGTCCAAACCGGAAGTCAAAGTTTAATATTTAAAAAAAATCATATCTCAACAACCACAAGAGGTAAATTCACAATTTTTGAACCATTATACAGATTGTTAATTGTCGAAAAATATGTACACAAAGGTGACCCCAATTTGACCTTACTTCCTGTCCAAACCGGAAGTCAAAGTTTAATATTTTCAAAAAATCATATCTCAACAACCACATGAGGTAAATTCACCAATTTTGTACCATTATACAGATCGTTAATTGTCAAAAAATATTTATACCAATTTGACCTTACTTCCTGTCCAAACCGGAAGTGAAAGTTTATATTTAAAAAAATCATATCTCAACAACCACAGGAGGTAAATTGACATTTTTTACCATTGTACAGATTGTTAATTGTCAAAAGTATTTACACAAAGGTGACCCCAATTTGACCTTACTTCCTGTCCAAACCGGAAGTCAAAGTTTAATATTAAAATAATTTCTAAATTCAGTATTGTATTGTATTCAAATAAACTTCTCGCGAGAACTTCAACAGACGTTAACATTTGACTTCTCCAACACTTCGAATTGATGACGTAACCATTTTAACTTCAACCGAACACCTTGTTTTTGTTGTGACAAAAACTTATATCTAGTTAGGTGTTCGGGTATGCACCCGAAACACCTATTGTTATTGTTCGGTTTTTTTTTTTTTTTTTTCTTTTTCTTCTCCTTCTTCTTCTTCTTTTCCGGATCGATTGTCTACAAAAAAACACATACTTGCAAACTTCATATGAACTTGAAACTTGGCATATACTTAGAACATAACACGTAGATGAAACATAATTTGTTACGTCATTATTAGGTCATCAGATATCGAATTTCGATAAATCAAAAGATATTAGCTAAAACGTTTCACTTACGTTGCATGAATCAAGCAGCTACATGTATACGCGGCGCTGCACGATCTTTGGTTACAATGGAGCTCCATGTACAATCGACGCTGTTAGTGTTAGGTCTTGGAATTCGTGTGAAAATGGATTGCCAACGATCTTTGGTTACAATGGAGCTCCATGTACAATCGAATCAACGCGCACTGTTTGTTACAGTGTGTTACTGTATTTCGTGTACAAATGGATCGCCAACACAGATACAGTCATAAAGGGTAGGTATCTTGAATTTAATTTTAAGAGGATTTCCTGTATTTATCTTCGTGTTTTTATAGAAGAAAGGCCATTTCTTTAGAGGGACTACAGAGTTCGTCGTTGCATTGTACCTGTTTAACTTAACGTTACTCGTTAGTTAGGCCTACGTAGGGGCTACGTGAACATACTTTGGACAGTAAACAACTCCAGTTTTCTAACAAAAATATGAACAGATGTCACCAAAATGTATTTAGAATATAAATAAGGATAGGAAAATTCAGTTGTTAAGGTTATGGCAATTTTCAGAAGAAATTTTATGCCATATTTTGTAATTTTGTGGCTCAAAAAATCTTCAGTTTGTGCACAAATTAACATTAACTAGTGATTTACTGCATTCACAATTTTTGTACCATTGTACAGATCGCTAATTGTCAAAAGATATTTACAAAAGATGACCCCAATTTGGCCTTACTTCCTATCCAAACCGGAAGTCAAAGTTTAATATTTAAAAAACCATCTCAACAACCACAAGAGATAAATTCACAATTTTTGTACCATTGTACAGACCGATTTGACCTTACTTCCTGTCCAAACCGGAAGTCAAAGTTTAATATAAAAAAAATCATATCTCAACAACCACAACAGGTAAATGGACATTTTTGCACTATTGTATAAATTGTTAATTGTCGAAAAATATTTACAAAAACATGACCTAATTTGACCTTACTTCCTGTCCAAACCGGAAGTCAAAGTTTAACATTAAAAAAATCATATCTCAACAACCACAAGAGGTAAATTCACAATTTTTGTACCATTGTACAGATCGTTAATTGTCAAAATATTTACAAAAGGTGACCCCAATTTGACCTTACTTCCTGTCCAAACCGGAAGTCAAAGTTTAATATTTACAAAAAATAATATCTCATGAACCACAAGAGGTAAATTCAAAATTTTTGTACCATTATACAGATTGTTAATTGTCGAAAAATATTTACACAAAGGTGACCCCAATTTGACCTTACTTCCTGTCCAAACCGGAAGTCAAAGTTTAACATTTAAAAAATCATATCTCAACAACCACAAGAGCTAAATTCACAATTGTTGTACCATTATACAGATCGTTAATTGTCGAAAAATATTTACAAAAGGTGAGCCTAATTTGACCTTACTTCCTGTCCAAACCGGAAGTCAAAGTTTAATATTTAAAAAATCATATCTCAACAACCACAAGAGGTAAATTCACAATTTTGAACCATTATACAGATTGTTAATTGTCGAAAAATATGTACAAAGGTGACCCCAATTTGACCTTACTTCCTGTCCAAACCGGAAGTCAAAGTTTAATATTTTCAAAAATCATATCTCAACAACCACATGAGGTAAATTCACAAATTTTGTACCATTATACAGATCGTTAATTGTCAAAAAAATATTTATACCCCAATTTGACCTTACTTCCTGTCCAAACCGGAAGTGAAAGTTTATATTTAAAAAAATCATATCTCAACAACCACAGGAGGTAAATTGACATTTTTGTACCATTGTACAGATTGTTAATTGTCAAAAGTATTTACACAAAGGTGACCAATTTGACCTTACTTCCTGTCCAAACCGGAAGTCAAAGTTTAATATTAAAATAATTTCTAAATTCAGTATTGTATTGTATTCAAATAAACTTCTCGCGAGAACTTCAACAGACGTTAACATTTGACTTCTCCAACACTTCGAATTGATGACGTAACCATTTTAACTTCAACCGAACACCTTGTTTTTGTTGTGACAAAAACTTATATCTAGTTTTTTTATTTTTTTACTTCTTCTTCTTCTTCTTCTTCTTTTCCGGATCGATTGTCTACAAAAAAACACATACTTGCAAACTTCATATGAACTTGAAACTTGGCATATACTTAGAACATAACACGTAGATGAAACATAATTTGTTACGTCATTATTAGGTCATCAGATATCGAATTTCGATAAATCAAAAGATATTAGCTAAAACGTTTCACTTACGTTGCATGAATCAAGCAGCTACATGTATACACGGCGCTGCACGATCTTTGGTTACAATGGAGCTCCATGTACAATCGACGCTGTTAGTGTTAGGTCTTGGAATTCGTGTGAAAATGGATTGCCAACGATCTTTGGTTACAATGGAGCTCCATGTACAATCGAATCAACGCGCACTGTTTGTTACAGTGTGTTACTGTATTTCGTGTACAAATGGATCGCCAACACAGATACAGTCATAAAGGGTAGGTATCTTGAATTTAATTTTTAAGAGGATTTCCTGTATTTATCTTCGTGTTTTTATAGAAGAAAGGCCATTTCTTTAGAGGGACTACAGAGTTCGTCGTTGCATTGTACCTGTTTAACTTAACGTTACTCGTTAGTTAGGCCTACGTAGGGGCTACGTGAACATACTTTGGACAGTAAACAACTCCAGTTTTCTAACAAAATATGAACAGATGTCACCAAAATGTATTTAGAATATAAATAAGGATAGGAAAATTCAGTTGTTAAGTTTATGGCAATTTTTCAGAAGAAATTTTATGCCATATTTTGTAATGTTTGTGGCTCCAAAAATCTTCAGTTTGTGCACAAATTAACATTAACTAGTGATTTACTGCATTCACAATTTTTGTACCATTGTACAGATCGCTAATTGTCAAAAGATATTTACAAAAAGATGACCCCAATTTGGCCTACTTCCTATCCAAACCGGAAGTCAAAGTTTAATATTAAAAAAAAAAACATCTCAACAACCACAAGAGGTAAATTCACAATTTTTGTACCATTGTACAGACCGATTTGACCTTACTTCCTGTCCAAACCGGAAGTCAAAGTTTAATATTAAAAAATCATATCTCAACAACCACAACAGGTAAATGGACATTTTGCACCATTGTATAGATTGTTAATTGTCGAAAAATATTTACAAAAACATGACCCAATTTGACCTTACTTCCTGTCCAAGCCGTAAGTCAAAGTTTAACATTAAAAAAAATCATATCTCAACAACCACAAGAGGTAAATTCACAATTTTTGTACCATTGTACAGATCGTTAATTGTCACAAAATATTTACAATTTGACCTTTACTTCCGTCCAAACTGGAAGTCAAAGTTTAATATTTACAAAAATAATATCTCAACAACCACAAGAGGTAAATTCAAAATTTTGTACCATTATACAGATTGTTAATTGTCGAAAAAATTTACACAAAGGTGACTAATTTGACCTTACTTCCTGTCCAAACCGGAAGTCAAAGTTTAACATTTAAAAATCATATCTCAACAACCACAAGAGCTAAATTCACAATTTTTGTACCATTGTACAGATCGTTAATTGTCGAAAAATATTTACAAAAGGTGAGCCTAATTTGACCTTACTTCCTGTCCAAACCGGAAGTCAAAGTTTAATATTTAAAAAATCATATCTCAACAACCACAAGAGGTAAATTCACAATTTTTGAACCATTATACAGATTGTTAATTGTCGAAAAATATGTACACAAAGGTGACCCCAATTTGACCTTACTTCCTGTCCAAACCGGAAGTCAAAGTTTAATATTTTCAAAAATCATATCTCAACAACCACATGAGGTAAATTCACAAATTTTGTACCATTATACAGATCGTTAATTGTCAAAAAATATTTATACAATTTGACCTTACTTCCTGTCCAAACCGGAAGTGAAAGTTTATATTTAAAAATCATATCTCAACAACCACAGGAGGTAAATTGACATTTTGTACCATTGTACAGATTGTTAATTGTCAAAAGTATTTACACAAAGGTGACCCCAATTTGACCTTACTTCCTGTCCAAACCGGAAGTCAAAGTTTAATATTAAAATAATTTCTAAATTCAGTATTGTATTGTATTCAAATAAACTTCTCGCGAGAACTTCAACAGACGTTAACATTTGACTTCTCCAACACTTCGAATTGATGACGTAACCATTTTAACTTCAACCGAACACCTTGTTTTTGTTGTGACAAAAACTTATATCTAGTGTTAATTAATTTCTTGTTGATCTCATTATGTAATTGGAAAGACGTTTTTCTGCAAATTTATTTCTTGATCTTGTGCTGAAGGCGAGCATACATATAGTTAACAAATAACTTGTTCTTTATTTCAAATTGAACACCAGCGTTAATTCTCACCCAGCCAGCGCGGCAAGAGCCAGTCTGGACACCGGGACGGGAACCATGGAGACCTCGCTCGAATCCATTGTGTATGTACGTGTATTTGTATAAGGCCTAGATACGAATAGCTCAGAAATATCATGCTTTGATATATCAATTGATATGAGCAGATAAATATGTCTTTAGGCCTAGTCTACAAACAATTACATTGGGACAGCTAAATGAGACGTGTGTTAAGTTATAAAGGTGTTCATTTTTCTTTTATTGTAAACAAGGTAAACACATAAAACTAGAATATATTTCTCTTTTTGAACAGACCTCAGAGCTGTTCTGAGTTTTTTTGACGAAAAATTATTTTTCTTTTGAGAGATATGATTGTGAATGACATGTTCATGTAACTTCAGAACTAGCTTTACATATATTCGTATTTCATACTTCTTAAGTCTCGTCGCGATCGGACGTTGTTAGTATTGGTAAATAACACATGCCCTATTGATGATGTAATGATGACGCGTGCAAACGAAATATGTCAGTTTCAAAAGTGAGTCTATTCTGAAAAATACAGACGAAGTTTACAAGTCAGGTATAATTCAGTCTAATCTGAATATTATATACGAACAAAAGAAACCAAACTTGAGCCACCAATAATTATGTTGATAGTGTTAATCCCTTGCACCTCCACCAGTGTCATTATAGAGAGTAGGATAATGACTCAGCCTGTATGTACAATAGGGACACCTACAGATTACATACATGTATGTATTCATATCTGTATATAGTGCTCCTGCTATAAATTATGCAAAATTATTGTGGTTTACTCTAATTTTATCATAACAAAAATCGCATCCTCCCTAGAGATCCTCGGATTGCTGCTTCACAGGTTGTGTTTATTTATTTATTTCAGAATAAAAATTTAATTCAAAAGATAAAATTGAGACATGGGTCTACGTGGAATGCGCTGTGTAAGAACGAATTATTATTATTATTATTATTATTATTATTATTATTATTATTATTATTATTATTATTATTATTATTATTATTATTATTATTATTATTATTATTATTATTATTATTATTATTATTATTATTATTATTATTATTATTATTATTATTATTATTATTATTATTATTATTATTATTATTATTATTATTATTATTATTATTATTATTATTATTATTATTATTATTATTATTATTATTATTATTATTATTATTATTATTATTATTATTATTATTATTATTATTATTATTATTATTATTATTATTATTATTATTATTATTATTATTATTATTATTATTATTATTATTATTATTATTATTATTATTATTATTATTATTATTATTATTATTATTATTATTATTATTATTATTATGTACCTCTAACAGGTTTAAAAACAGTACAGTTTCTTTAATACCTTACCAAACTAATTAACAAATCAATTTAAATTATTATTTTTTTCTTCTTCTCAACCATGGATGGGAATTCTACCTAGTTGTGTGCAACACTTCAATACATTGTGTTGTCTTTTAGTGAATTTTTGCTGGATTTTTAAGTATGTCTTTTGGTGGTTTTTGTTGTGGTTAATATAATTAAGCCCTTTTTTACTGATTATCTTTTTATGTGTACCATATTTTACTGTATTTTGATATATGTTTGTAAACACAATGCAATTCAGCCTCGCGGCTGCAAAATGTGTGTTTTTAATAAACCAATAATAAAAAAATAAAAATAAAAAATAAAAGTAATCAACAAATATTAATAAAGATTAATTAGATAAATAGCTAATTCAGTTACAAACAAAACCCACTGTGGTAAGAAATATGAAAGGGAAATAAAACATTATGCACATTGTAAAAAGGTACTTGAGATGATAGAGATAATCAAATGTTCCTAATTATTGTAAAGTCTATGCACTTCATACACTCTAAAAACAGATTGGTTAAAAACTAACAATTTAAATGGTTAACACTATTTTTATTATTTTAACCGAGAGATTGATCAATGTGGTTTTAAGAGTGTACGTTGGTTGTATTATTTATTTAGTGCCTGATGTTTTTGTTGTATACGTTTTTACCACATGAAATTCTTGAGCCGTATAGAAGTATTACCCTAACTCTCGCTTTATCATTCTTTGTGTTCAAATCGAGCGACCCAACACACCTCATCCGTCGATCGAGAAAATAAGCCTATACACTGACTCACTTTGTTCATCAGGTGAGGGATATTGAGTGTTTTGTTTGTGTACGATCGTTTGGCCCTCGAGAAGATAGGGAATGCTAGCCTATCGCCAGCATCATCACCCAAACCCCTCTCCAATTTCTTATGTAATTCAAATGATTACGTTCACTGTTACGTACATTGTTAGTCTGATTAAAACAATTACAAATGTCTTAGAGATTTTTGATGGCTGCTAAATGTTGACTCATTGGAACAGTTGTAACAAGCAAGAAAATTAAAACAAGACAGATTTCCAAGTTCATACCACAGCGAGGTTTATCAACTTATCAAGTATTTTTATGTGAAAATGTCTTGCATTAAAAACAAACTTGAAAAGAAAATAACTCGAGTGTACAGTGTACCATTTACAGGCTACATTTGAATAATTTACATTGTATCAAGAAAAAAAAGAATCATGCTGATCAGTTCATACATCATTGACCAATAAATGATGTGGAAAGCTGGAAACGGAACTACGTGCAGTGTGTTAGTTATGCTTGGCTAAAATATTGACTTTGCTGTCAGTAACTGTACGAGACAAAAGACTGTCGTAGCTAATGTAAAGATATCAAGGTTGTTTAGTATTAGAATTCAACAAGTGAGATGGCGAACAATATTGATCTTCAAAATCATATCTTGCTTGGCTCTTCTTTCCTTCATAAGTTGTGCTTATCCACACACAGAAAAAAATTACACAAGTTGTGTAAAATTTCACTATTTTGCAATGTTGTATACGAACCTCCTAATTGTTTGGTAAAGTTTTACAAAATGCGTGTTGGGTAAAGTTTTTCATAAACATTTTGTAAACTTTTACTTCAAAAATCAGTAAAAAGATTTAGCTCTTAAATAGGTAAACATAAATTAAGTAAATTGTTACTGAATGTATTGGTAATAAATACTTAATTTTTGTGTAGAATACTAGACTCTTTTTAGGTGTTCGAGCTACAGCGCGAGCACCTATTGTTTTTGTTCGTTTTTTTTAGGTGTTCGGGTATGCGCCCGAAACACCTATTGTTATTGTTCGGTTTTTTTTTTTTTTTCTTTTTCTTCTCCTTCTTCTTCTTCTTCTTCTTCTTTTCCGGATCGATTGTCTACAAAAAAACACATACTTGCAAACTTCATATGAACTTGAAACTTGGCACATACTTAGAACATAACACGTAGATGAAACATAATTTGTCACGTCATTATTAGGTCATCAGATATCGAATTTCGATCAATCATACTTTATTAGTTAAAACGTTTTGATTACGTTGCAAATGAAAGACTACACGGCTTTTTCAACGCTAAAAAAGTGCGCCCTCTGTTGGTGAATGTAAATCAGCTCTGGTCGTGCTCATTATGTATGCACGTAATTTGGTGAATGTAAATCAGCTCTGGTCGTGCTAATTATGTATGCACGTAAAAATCATATCTCAACAACCACAACAGGTAAATTGACAGTTTTTGCACCATTGTACAGATTGTTAATTGTCAAAATTATTTACACAAAGGTGACCTAATTTGACCTTACTTCTGTCCAAACCGGAAGTCAAAGTTTAATGTTTAAAAAATCATATCTCCACAACCACAAGAGGTAAATTGAAATTTTTTGTATCATTGTATAGATTGTTAATTGTCAAAAATATTTACACAAAGGTGACCCCAATTTGACCTTACTTCCTGTCCAAACCGGAAGTCAAAGTTTAATGTTTAAAAATCATATCTCCACAACCACAAGAGGTAAATTGACATTTTTGTATCATTGTATAGATTGTTAATTGTCAAAAATATTTACACAAAGGTGACCCCAATTTGACCTTACTTCCTGTCCAAACCGGAAGTCAAAGTTTAATGTTTAACAAAATCATATCTCCACAACCACAAGAGGTAAATTGACATTTTTGTATCATTGTATAGATTGTTAATTGTCAAAAATATTTACACAAAGGTGACCCCAATTTGACCTTACTTCCTGTCCAAACCGGAAGTCAAAGTTTAATGTTTAACAAAATCATATCTCCACAACCACAAGAGGTAAATTGACATTTTTTGTATCATTGTATAGATTGTTAATTGTCGAAAAATATTTACACAAAGGTGATCCCAATTTGACCTTACTTCCTGTCCAAACCGGAAGTCAAAGTTTAATATTTAAAAAAATCATATCTCAACAACTACAAGAGGTAAATTCACAATTTTTGTACCATTGCACAGATCGTTAATTGTCAAAAAATATTTACAAAAAGGTAACCCCAATTTGACCTTACTTCCTGTCCAAACCGGAAGTCAAAGTTTAATATTTTCAAAAAATCATATCTCAACAACCACAAGAGGTAAATTCACAAATTTGGTACCATTATACAGATCGTTAATTGTCAAAAAATATTTATACCCCAATTTGACCTTACTTCCTGTCCAAACCGGAAGTCAAAGTTTAATATTAAAATAATTTCTAAATTCAGTATTGTATTGTATTCAAATAAACTTCTCGCGAGAACTTCAACAGACGTTAACATTTGACTTCTCCAACACTTCGAATTTATGACGTAACCATTTTAACTTCAACCGAACACCTTGTTTTTGTTGTGACAAAAACTTATATCTAGTTCAAATTATGATTGTGTTTCTTCACTCCTTTTAAAACAGAAAATATGGATGAAACTGAAAGTATGAATTAACCCCAAATGTTCACGTTGGACGAATTTGTCGCTCCCCAAGGCGTGCACCCTGGTGTCCCCGTTCAAAATTCGAATCGTTCAGATAAACATAAGGGCCAGCAAAAAAAGTGTGCCTCAAATGTCCCCATGAAATTCCTGGTGTCGCCCCAGTGCTCCCCTACTGAACCAACCCTATACCCTGCTGCATAAGAGCGGGTCAGTCATACTATAATTATTGGCGTCAAGAGGCGCCATTTGGCGTCAAGATTTACATCTGCAGGCGTCAAGGGTTTTCCTACGACGACAACGAGCAGAAATAGCTGACAACATGTGAAATATACTAATATAGAGGAAGCACTAATGTGATGTATATAAATATTTAAGCTTTATTTATAAAAGACTTTTACAATGAAAAATGTATATTATTTAAGCTTGCCAAACATTAACATTTTACGGAGGCGTCATCTTTCCTCTTCCCTTTAGCAAGGTCGATTACACCCAGTGAAATCACTAAAGGATGGTCTGCACAACATACAGGATAACACGTAATTCCTGATATTGTTTCCTGAAGCAGGGAAATTTGATTCCAAGAATATCTGGACCAGAGTGTTAATTCTGCCATGCACGCGGTACAGTACGTCAAAAACGTCAACAATAAGTCAACAGACGTCAGAAATTTCAAAATGCTGTATCGAGCGGTTTAGTGCATCGGATTTGTATTCTAATGGCTGAGTCGTCAGGATGTGGGTTCGAATCCCAACCGCGACCATGATGCTTGTGTCCTTGAGCAAGACACTTTACCATAATTGCTTCTCTCCACCCAGGGGTAAATGGGTACCTGTGAGGGCAGAGTTGGTTGTTGTCTTTGATTAGCCCTATATGCACTGTAATGGCAGCAATTGAGCTGCAAGGGCGCAACCACTGGGGGGGGGGTCGGGGTCACGACCCCCCCTACTTTTATGTGGACCTCCCCAACTTCTGGAACATTTGGGTATTAATAATAATAATAATAATAATAATAATGGCTGCTTGGGACCCCCCCAACTTTCAACACGTGGTTGCGCCCTTGTTGAGCTGTATACTCCCCATGCCAGGGAGCTGAGATGGTTTCAGGAATGATTTATAAGCCTGATGAGCAGGGGTATAATATAATGCGCCTTGAGCACAAGTATGGTGGATACGTGCGCTATATAAGTTCCACATTATTATTATTATTATTATTATTATTATTATTATTATTATTATTATTATTATTATTATTATTATTATTATTATTATTATTATTATTATTATTATTATTATTATTATTATTATTATTATTATTATTATTATTATTATTATTATTATTATTATTATTATTATTATTATTATTATTATTATTATTATTATTATTATTATTATTATTATTATTATTATTATTATTATTATTATTATTATTATTTATTATTATTATTAACTACGCCGGGTGCAAAAGGGAAAATTCTCCTCCCCAGGTCCTCTCCCTCCCCCATTATATTTACACAATTTTAAATGTTTTGTAGAATTGTAGATAGTTTTCGAGCAAAAGGGCCGTCCGAAAATTATTTCGTTTGAAGTGATTTCATCTGAATAGAGAAAATAAGAATTGTTATGGCGAATTAACAAAAAGTTGCTGAATGGCAACTTTTTGTAAACATACAAAAATAATAACAAGTTGAGTGTAAAAGCTAGGTTTTCGTTCCTAAAAACGTGAGTATCACAAGTTACCGTGAAGAACTTTCCACATGCCAGTTAAATTGTATTGAGAACTAGACGGCTCAAAGGAACGTTCGTTACCAAATTACTGTGCATGTTGATACCTTCCCTTTAAACCAAAAGCTTCAAAAATAATAATTATGAAGAATTATCCTGTCCACCCGCCCCTTGGACTCAAAACAAACTCATTATACTAAGTTTTTTAGAATTTTAATTTTTTTAGTTGATACTATATGATGAAGAATGCATCATGCCTGTTAAAGACGTTTCAATTATTTTAAAACAGTCAAAGAAATTTTCTTCAGCTGCCATAAAACATTGTTCCAAAAGCATAAAGATCGAGCCTCATTTGACAGCTCTCACGTTAATGTCTGATATGTTAAAACCGGTGAGATTCATTCACCATGTACAATATCTCTTTAATTGATGGTAATTTCTGTGACGTCACAAAGCAAGGCCTGCTTCATTCGGGTTCTCAATAAGCGGAAGAGAATCCACGCTATAAAGGACGCAAGAAGGTCAGCAGGCACGCCGTAAAACTAGTCATGTCACGTCAGACTACAACAAATTCCTCGGACGTTTATGTGTGGGCATGATAAAATTGTGTGCATCGGTAACAGCCGAATTTGGACAGTCTGCTCGCGGGTAGAAGTCATATAGGCCTGTAGCGGAGCAACAAATATCTATATGTCAAAAGTTCTGCTTGTTATTAATTACGCCTATAATAATTTCATGTCAGACGAATCAGTGACGGATACAATTAGATATTCTGTAATTAAAAGCGAAGGTTGGAAATAGGCCTGTTTACTTTGCATTGCAAGGTGACGTCTGTAACTGGAACTTTTTCGATCAGTTGCAAGAATGGCTGCAGACAAGCCGGATATTCCAAGCGAGGATCGACAGGTAAGACAAATGTTTATTGTTTGTTTCATGTAACAGATTAAATTGATAATGTTTTCTCCAGAATACCTTGACACGGATTTTATTAATGTATTTACTGAAACAATATGCACGGCTGTTTTGGTATCATAATTTTTAGGCCTATTTATGATGTGCTTATGAAGCCACACTGGTTCTTTTTAAGTATAGTTCTTACTGTTTCAGTATGTTTCTAATTATGAAAGCCTTCTTAGTATTTCATATTTCACGTACAAACTTCAGGGCAAAAATCAAATCGGTTGTCACACGAGGCAAGAATTACATAGTTTAATGCACGTATACACTTAATTCATTCCCGGCAAGAATCTCCCATGCAAGGCACCATAAAGTCATTCTTGGTTTTTGTCCTCTTTTGAAATTTGAAAGTTGTGCAGCGCACTTTTCCATAATTATTTCCGGTATAAAGCCTATAATATAGTACCAGTAGTATGCTTAGGACCTATGTCTTTTTTTTCTTTTTTTTTCTTTTTCTTTTAGCAACGATAGTATTGGTTTGCCTATTTTCACTGTCTATCAAATTGTCAAAATCTTCAAGGCAATTAATAATCACCCACATTCTCCGACCAACGTCTCAACCATGCTCCCATTCCTGAATCCAAATAAGTGATTAAAACTTCGTGATTCATTATACAAAAATGTCTCAGAAATGTTTGCTATCCATAAATCTGGAAAACATAATATACTCAGTATAGGCCTGTACCAAGCACATTCCGCATACAGACCGAATGGGAGATACCTCCATGTATTGTAGGCCAACATCATAATATGCCGCCTATCAGCGGGGTATGGTAGGCTAATATACGTAGTTGGCTTCCAATCCTACTCTCCATATGAAGAAGATGCTTTCCGCATTGAAGGCTAACAAGTAATTTTTGACGAGTTGTTTTGAGGAAACCGTCCACGTTTGTGTCATTTTTAAAACATGTATACGAAACGTGTGCTGGGGTTAGACGATGGGGAGGGGGGAGAGAGAAATACACACTTGCGTAAGTTTTTTTTTTATCATAACGGTATAACAAAATGTTATATTACACTGGTGAACTCGTTTGAACGACCCCGAAAAACAGTAAGAACCATTACGCTATTTCCTTTTTAAATGTGAAAATTCCTTCTGTTTTATTTCAATAATAGGGCCTAACTCCAATACCACTTGATTTGAATCACATGAATCACATTATTCATATGAACTTCGAAAGTGAAATAATGTTGGCTACATTATTTGTAAAAGGTCATAAAACATTAGGCCTATATATGTAATCATCAACTCGTGAAGATCAAGGAAATAATTATGCCTAGCGAAACTCAAATCCGCGAAAGATCAAGGAAATAAGTTATGTATAAGCCTAGTCATAAAATCAATCTGAAAATTCTTGTACAAATTCAGAGTGGGGTATTGTTCATTGTTCAGAAAGCCCTAAATCATTTCTCAGTATGCATGTTACTATCATCGCTATCCACCACGGAAGTCGTAGTTGATACAATTATACCGTACCATGCCATACCAATCATTGATTTCTTATGGGGAATTACCTAAACGAGTGACCTCAAAGCATCGGCCTGTTTGTGGTGCGAAGTTGTTGGCGGATATCAAACATCAAGGGACGAAATCAATCTGCCTTAAATAAAAGTTACAACGTTGGTAGTGTTGGCAAAACTCATGCTTAATTCTACCTCCATGGGTTTACTCTCTTTGAATCAAACATCCAGTGAAAATTCCAGCTTATTATACGCTAACGAAAAACTGATGAAAATGCATTCAAATTTTCGTATTCATTCAAATGTGGAATTACTCTGACGCTCCGATATAAACTAATTGGCAATAAATTCTCTATTCTTAAAAATGACCATCGAGAGCTTTACCCTGAAACACTGGGGTGTTAAAATATATCGTTGATGTCAACTTTATTCTTCCATGATATTCGTATTGGGCGACTTGCCAAATATGAGCACAGCCGGGTTTTTTTTTTTATACACCCTGGTTTCTGTAGTGTATACACTAAGTCAGTTTTACATTATAATTTTACCATTTACTCGACATCTTAAATGTGTTCTTAGTCTTAGTTTACAGATGAACTAAAATCTCAAATTAATTTGTTTTGCCAATAGTAATATTTCCATCGAATTTGGGTTCATTCGAGCACTAAACAACGCTGCCCTATATCGATCATATGACACATTTTAAATCCATTTGAAAATAGAACATCCCTAGTTTTCACAGAAAATTTGAAGACCAATGAGTAAAGTCATTCAAGCTGAGGTAGAGACAGCTGCATGGATAATCTTTCATCGCTTTAATTGCGGGCCAGGAATATAGGGAAGCAAGCAAGGGCACCTCTATATACTCGGTTATAGCCGGGATGTATAGCATTGTGTAGAGCATAAAACAATGATCGAGTATTCGAGTATAAATTATGACTATTCAGAATAAGCTTCTCAAGTAAAATTTAAATTTCCCAAAAATGAGATGGAATTCAATTGATTAGCAATAGCATAGACCGCCGAATCATCCTGATGGACAATAATTCTGCCTGAAGTGTTTTTTTCCCCGGAGAAAACACGAACAAAATAGGCCTATGCACATTTTTAAAATGTTTTCATATAGGCCCAGAAGAAGTTTGGCAGGAAAACCAATGCTAAACCAATGCTGTTTTTTTAATTGGATTGAATTCCTGCGTAGAAGGTTAAGCATAAATAATTAGGATTCTTGTCGTATGTTCCCTTGAGTAGGCTTATTATTATTGTCAGTAATTTTTTTCTACGGAAGTCATAAATCATTCATTATACAAGATCGTGTCGAGGAGTATTCAATGATGGGATATAATTGGAGTTTTCTCACGTAGCGATTCCCCATGGCTGTCTCACCTTATATTATGGATCTAGTGGTCATGTGGCGGGTCTATAATTGGACGGTTTCCCAATGGGGTCAAGGATGGGGGTATAAGGATAGGAGCAATTTGGCCTACTCTGGGGGGGGGGGGGGGTAACACAACCTTTCAGTGTGCATGTGATGTGAGACGACAAGTCCCACTAGCGCCAACCCCAAGCCGTAAACTCTACAAACCTGATCAGAATTGACCCGGAAGGTGCCAGACCCATTTTGTGTCAAACTATAGATTCAAACTGAATCCATGTCAAAAGTGTATGATTCATAGTCTGGATCAGTTTGACCCTAAAACTGAGAACTGGATTAAATACCATCCACAGACAAATCACACCTCAACCAGGCAAAATTTGCAACGACCGGCAAAAATTTAAACAATAATTAGGCCCGTATCGTACAACTCGTATCTCAACCTTCGTTAAGTGAGAAAGGTTCAAGGGAGAACCAATTTCGGGCAGCTTCACGTTAGTTGAGATAAACACATGGTGTTACCGCAAACCGAAACGATATCGATATTCCACCATGCAAAGCCTCAAAACTTATAATAATTAGGCCCTTAATATCGCGAACTCATTTGAAATCAGATAAAGCTGTATACTATAAACCACCTGAGAAAGTCACGCAACGGTGAAGAGAACTAGCTCATCAAATCTGGTTGGAACTCTCGGAACACAATCAAAACTCAAAATATCTGAAGTCATAAAAAAGTTATAAATTCCAAAAGTTCCGGAAGATGGTGAGCAAGAGTCAGTGAAGTGGAAACGAAAGAGAGGAAAAAACGTCAAAGTGCGGGAATATAAGAAGTTGAACGTGCACAGAACTTTGCAAGATGAAAATTTAATGGTTCATTTGGGGGCCCACCGTGGCTGTCGCGTATGTCATTTGTTGAACATTCACTCAGAAATGTTTTATTAGGCGTCTCAGACTTTGCTGCAAAACGAATAAATCTTTCGCCTTTTACTAAAGATTTCCGTGCAGGAGAGTAAACTCAATGAGTTTTTAAACAATTTTTCACTGGCTTTTCGAAAGATAAGCCTCGCAAAACTATAAAGACAGATTTAATAACGAAGCCGCTGTTGGGGTCTCCTCATTGCACGGAAATTCAAGTCAACTGTTTTATCAGTAAATGAATGGAAACAGGAGACAGGAGATGAGCCCAAATGATAATCCTTAAGGTTGATGAAATTTGGGATAGTAGGCTAAATTACACTCACTGGAAAAATCCGATAATCTTCTCGCGACTGAGAAAATCACACAACGACGAATAGAAGTAGCTTGTTGGGGCGAAACGCAATCAAAACTCCAACGTTTGTAAAAACGTTTATTGGATAACATGTTTTTGAAGCTGGGTAAAAAGTGATAATTTCCAAAAACAGGGAATATGGTTAAAAATCGGCATGAAGTCCTGACCGCAGATGAGGGCCCGGGTGCGTTCGAGTGGGCTTCGAATGACAGTATCCCTCTGGTCACGAATACTGCAAAATTATGCCATGGTTTTTATTTTAGTTTACTCTCAATCTTAGTTTACTCCTGCTCAGCAGAGGAGACAATTATGCTCTCGTTCGATCGTGTCAGTTCAAACGTCATAATCTCGCAGTTTTCGTGACCAGGATCAGAAGAATTCTCGTTTCATCGAGAGCAGAACGCACCCTACCCGTACCCCTCACGGATAGTCAGTGTTCGCTCGTCCCAACCGCCTTTTATCCAGGTCACGAGCAAAAGTACGGTGTTCGGGTTTTCTAAATAGCGCCACCACGTGAAAACGTGAATGCAGTGTGACGATCGCCCGCCGTAGTACGCGTAGCATTCACTCGTGTATGTACCCTGTCTGCAGGGCTGGGCGCGTAGGCCCTAGAAAGAAAGATCGTAACTTTGATTCATTTTTTTAAGGATTATTTTTCAAAAGGGAAAGTTTTTAATATGTAAAAATTTATATGAAAGCTGTTATTGCCATCTTACGAAACCAAAAGGCGTCTGCGGGCAGTCTTTCAAAATATATGTAAAGGGCTAGGGTCCGGTGGCCGTCGCACTTCGCTTGATGAAAAAATGTCAAGCAGCCAGACTGAAAACAAATATTACTCGGTGGAAAATATAAAAACGGGCCGGGGTGCCTTGATTCCCACAAATTATTACAGATACTACACTCATTGCTTCATTGGGAGGAAATGGGGTTGGGGAAGGGGAAACTGGGGGAGGGGATTATTACTCGTGTTTATAGACGGCCAGCAGCCGGGAGCCGTTCCGGTCCGGTTGAATCCTGATATATTTCGACACGTGTAGTCAATTTATATTTGGGAAAGGGTCAGCCTGACATACGTAAACTCGGCCAAACAATTTGTTCGGTTTTTATTTTTTATTTTTTTTATTTATTTAAATTAAATTATTTTCAGACAGCATAATTATTTCCTATCATTTAAGTTTGAAGATACACTTTCGGCAAGGGGTCTTCAAAGTTATCGCATACCTCTGGTAATACCCAAATACCACCCCTTGATTATTAATATATATATATAATCTGTAAAAATGATGTTTAGAATATTAACACATTTCTAAACATTAATTGTACCCACTTTTTTTTTACATGTTTGCCTAAACATGTTTAGATTGTGCTTTTCTGTGATGGTGTGTTGGAATGCTAAAAACCATATGAACAGGTGTCAAAAAGCTAAGCACGTCTAGCTTTATGACATGTACAGAGGATGGCCGTTTAGCTTTGTGACATGTACAGAGGATGGCCGTTTAGCTTTGTGACATGTACAGAGGATGGCCGTTTAGCATTTAAACGCATTCCTAAACGCGTTTATATTTGCTAAACATGTGGAAAAGTAGGTATAATAAGTAAGTGTTTAGAAATGTGTTTAAATTCTAAACACCATTTTTACAGTGTATGATTATAGGCTATATAATAAACACACACAAAAATAAAACATGTTGTTATTTTTCTGGATCCGCCCTTCAGTATCTGTGTTACTTGGTATGAGAAAATCAGATTCCGTGTGATTGTGCGGTTTTCATTACATGCAAAAAATGCAATAATTACCGTACATAAATTAAATTTCTTTTTAAATATGTTGCTATTATTCTTTTGGATCCGCCCTTGAGTACCGAACGGAATTTACTGGATATGAGAAATGTACAAACTCCCTCTGATTACACTGCTCTACAGCCAAAATGCTTCCGAAACAAATGAAGTCAAACTTGACTAATTATGGGTCACTGAGAATGGAAATGATGCTTTTGTTGATTGGCTCTAGGTTTTCAAGATATGGTACCGTGTCAGTATCTACATAAACACATGAAAAGACCTAGGTTTACAATTCATGATTAAAAATCTGCTATGTATACCATATGCAATGTAAAAACTTAAATATCTTGGAAACAGTAGCCAATCAGCAATTTTAATTGTCATATTTGAATTCAGCACATCAAAATCCATAATAAATAGCACATTATTTTTATCTCCGAAGCAGACAACTTTAAAAAAATTGTTGACCAGTGTAATGCAGCTTTCATAACATGCAATTTTTGAGAGAAAAAAAAACAGGAAAGCAACCCGAATTAGATAACAAGTTTTTTTTGTTTTTTGTTTTTTTTAATGTAGATTGGATTTCTTATTTCTGTTTATCCTTGGATGCAGCGGCGCCACCAGACCTGTTAAACTGGGGGGCAAGAGGGGGGGAAGCTTAAATTTAAGGGGGGCCAAACATTAATCTTTAATGCAATTTTGTACTGCTGAAAAAGCATTGACTTACCATCGGGGAAAAAATTATGGGGGGGTGCAAATTGGGGGCCAAGAAAGTAACCGGGGAATTTCCACCCCTTGCCCCCCGTAGCGCTGCTGCTGATTGGATGAGGCTTGAGATATGAGATTTTTTAAACATGGTTATGTTCGGTAGCCTTTCTGAGACTATGTGGTGTTTGACAACAGAAACGCTTATTAAGCCACTACAGAAAACCACAAGGAATAGTAATTGTTATGATGGGCGCGCCCGGCCCAAAATGGCTGGGCGCGCCTCATGACTTTTAACCCTGGCAAACTTTACGATTGGGGTTTGTCTGGTAATCTGCCTCCAACCATATTCCAACCTATCCTTATCATGTCTGATCAGGGACTGACTATCACTCGTAGCGTCGCGTCGGATCGTAAAATCACACGTAAAGGTACTACGGTAGCCTTGAAATGTTACCAGAAACATTCATGATTATCTCAGCAAAACCAACTTTATGAACTTAAATAAGATTATGGCTATGATCGTCCATGTTAAATAATGAATACATAATTTGCCATTGATAAGGGACGGCTGAACTCGATCTTGCTTCTCTGTGGTAGAACTATTGTTTTTGAGGGAAGACGAATATAACGGATTTTCTATGCTACCGTACTACGCACACGCATTTCGTGCTGCGCATGTGGCTTGCAGATCAGACAGTCGATATTGTACACACCTGGCGTACATGTGTGTATGTACGTACAAAAGTACATACGATGTGTACATACAACGAATACCGTATGTAGACTAACTACCTAGCTGACGTATTCCTGCACCAGTTCGACCAACTTGTTAATTCATATCGGAAATATCCACTTGATGAAAGGATTATCAGGAAGTCTTACTTGCGGCGAATGACAACTTTGCTCCAAATAATTTAAGAGACGGAACAAGGTGCTGGTCAACTGATGCGGAGAAAACCAGAGTCCACAGAGGGATTTTGATTGTGTTTAATTTTTAAGATGGGTGAGGTCCAACATGAAACGGGGAGCGCACCGTACGAGTCCATAGCAAAGATTGACACCAGCAGAAAAGAGGTTTGGATAACGTTACAGTTCTGCATCATGTCAGACATGCAATGCTTTAAAAAGAGGGAGTTTTCTTGTTATTTAATGTTCCTTTTTTTGACTGATGTTTTATGAAAAGGTTTTAATTGTGTTATGTTTATTTTTTCGAATGTCCATGAACGTCTGCGCTGAAATAGTGAGAATTGTTTTTTTGTTTTTACTTGTTTCTGCATCCCTCTGGACTCTGCACTCCTGCAGTTGTTGTGCCATTAGGCCTACTTGCCATGATGACAGTGGAAGATTTCACTTTTGGAAAGAATGTAGAATACAACCACCACTTTTCTATCCAAATATGACAAATATCAAAGTCAGATGATAGAGGACACACTTCAGTGTGAGATGTTGGCCATTTTGTTGTCTGATAAAAACATGCTAAAACATTGTGCACAAGTGGCGGTTGGGTTCGACATTCTTTCCTCACTTTTTTCATCTCATTCGCAAAGCAAAATTTGTCAATAAAAATTCACAATTTGTTAATAAAAAATTCAAGATTTGCTAGGCCTATTTAAAATAAAAGCATTACCATGCCCGATGACATATGCACAAAAATACTTCAGCTTGCCGTTAACCTTTTTGCAATGCAAATTTTTGGAGGAAAATCCTTCGCTGCAGTGCATGATGGGGCATGGCTATCATTGCAGTATCCTGCACAGAGTATGGAATCGGAAATCCATTTTGTGCTTGTCATTTTTCTCATACTTGCTTAGCATGGAAGAATTCCTAGACTACAGAAAATTAATTTTGAATAAATGTATTTAATTGTTATTTTGAAAATCCTGGTACAGCAAGTTTAAATTTTAAAAATGAATTGCTTGTGTTTTTGTCATGTTACCTGCAATAATTTCAGAAATTTTCTTTTTAATCAGAACATTGCTATTTAATTTGTTGAAAGGATATCAAATATTTTAAAATTAGATATTTTAAAGGGATAAAGAACTCAATTATATGATAAAAATCACAATCACAAGGATTACTATTAGTTAGCTATTTTCTGACTGTTGTTGGATTTTGTAGGGTGACTGTTTAAACCATGTTGGTTGTTGGGGACTTGGGGGTTGTACTATAGCAACTTTTAAAACGGTTTCATGCCAGGCTTGTGGCTTCATGAAATATATCATTAAAAAAAACCTTTGACAATTTTATCACAATAGGTGCTCAAGTTTTTGAGAGAAAAATAATGTTTTTTAAATGTTACTTACAAGAAGTTGCTGGATGGTAACTTTTTGTTAATTCAAAATAATAATTCCTTAGTTTTCTAACATGAAAGCACTTCAGACTGAATCAATTATCCGATGTGTATATATGTACCTATCTTACACAGAGTAAATTTTTAGATTTAATTTAATTTAACCCTCCTACTGTTTGACCATTTGAAACCATTCAAAATTTCCACTTACCAAAATGCCCATTGGTTTTGTACACACATGGTGATACCATTTGAGCAGTGTTGGTAGCAAGCTTTACTACCATTCAAATTCATTCAAATGCATAGCGGGTCCATTGATTCACCACTTAGAAGTATCCAAACAAGGTTTTGTATTAGCTGTACTACCATTTAAAACCATTTAGGGAAATCAATACTCTACACAGTTATTTCACCATTCAAAACCACAAAAGCGAATAGTTTCAAATGGTGCATCAACTTGTATGAAAAAGGTACCAGAAGTAGGAGGGTTAAGAAAGTTTATAAACGCATGCATAATATTGGTTTTCCCTTGTGGCACAAAGCATTTTTTAATAAATCTTTCTCACAGTAAAATAATACACTGATCCTGTCTGCCAATCAAATAGTACACATATAAAGATTAACCAATAGATTTCAAGCTCTTACATGACAACTGTTACAATGTTGGCAAGTGTTGGTCAAGCGCTTTGCTAAGCTTGGGCGAAGTAAAAAAAATTTCATCCACGATATATCAGCAAACACATTTTTTCGAATGTATCGCGATTATTATTTTTCATTCATGCATGATTGCTTTAGAACTGACAACCACAGGTATGTACCCATCTACAAGCATCACAATAAATCGCAAATCCGTTTGTAGTGGGGAAAAAGTACTTCTGAACTAGTTCTCTTTTGTTTGTCACTTCCAAAAGCTGAAAAGACTGTCCTAATTTTGTTTCCATGGAATTTCTGACTTGACTCACGATATATATTTTTAATCGCGATTTGCCAATATCTCGATAACTTGAAAAGATTCTCGATATCGTAATTGAATAAAAAAAAGTTATCGTGTTATTGCCCAAGCTTACGCTTGGCTGTTGTGCAAGTGGTACATGTATGACCAATTTTTCAGTAGTGCTTAGGGTTACCTGGGGACAGGGACCATGGCCAATTACTGGATAAGTTTATTCCAACATTGTGCTACCTGTATGCGATGTACAGTGTGTATAAATTATGTAACTAACAAGATAAATTAACCTCCCTTTACTATGGCTTCCGCATCATACAATAAACTAAAACAAAATTTCAAACTGAAACATGACATTATTGTATTTTTTATATTTTAATTTTACGTCCAACATTTTACTAGTCTGAACAGATTATTTGCTTTCATCTAGAATTATGGTAATCTGTCAAAACTATTACATCAATGGAAGTGAACAATTTAAACATTTGATATATAATATTCAATAATCAATACCTAAAACCATATTTCTGTATGACCAGGTGCTGTAACTATAAATAAGGTTCAATGTATTCATTTCAAGAAGAAATTTTCCCACGGACTGTCATTGAAAATAGCAGCA
The DNA here is from genome assembly GCA_029582265.1 of Zoroaster sp. YZ-2022. Lineage (NCBI taxonomy): Eukaryota > Metazoa > Echinodermata > Asteroidea > Forcipulatida > Zoroasteridae > Zoroaster > Zoroaster sp. YZ-2022. Next base: position 23,864,622 of record CM055820.1, read on the forward strand.
TAGGCCTGCCACAGCTAGGGTCAGAGTCCTTGACAGAGAAATTTCTCTCTCTCTACACATACTGTACATGTAATGTACATGTAATGTACAGTAGGTCAAACTCTTTTACAAATACAGTTCCCTGAGGGACTATAGTCTATTGGAACTGAACTACACAAATAGGTTCATGGAAAAGTTGGCTGACACAATCGATTACTGCATATTAGTATCATATTCATACTGTATGATAGGAAAAGGTGGCAAACTTCTCGGAAACAAGCTGGCAAGCAGACAATCTCTCTGATAAACTCCACATGTAATAAATGTACAATTGTTGATCTGAAGCCAGGTAACATTTGTTTGTGAAATCATGTATGAGCAAATTTAGCAAGCTAACAAATTGCCTTGTGTGTAGGCTTCAAAACCAGCAGAACAAGTTCATACTGTACATACATGTATGTACGTATATTTCATGACGTCATTGGTGTATTGTTTAGTGTTTACCGCAGAATTTGACAGGATTTTAAGTAGAGGATTACATTACATTACATTACAACAAGTATTTATCATGCGCCATTCCCGAGAGGCTCATGGTGCTTACAAAAGTTAATATGACATAATAAATACAAATCAGGATAGAATAAGACATAAATTGATGCAAAATTAATGAGGAAACAAGTGAGTTTTAAGAGCCTTCTTGAAGGCATTAACAGAAACAGATTGAGAGGATGTGCACTACCTAGTGATGTAGGATGTCAGCAATGCTTTTGCCATCATCTTACCAGTACCACGCAAGCTAGAAGCACACAACACATCTTACACTATTTATCCACAGAGTATACAATATAATGAAGATGGCTGGGCATGTTTAATACAATCATGTGTGATTTTTAACTGTCTGCTGTGACTTACATGTAGCATGAAAATGTGTGCATTCTCCCATTCTTCTACTCCCCCCACTGCCTCTGTTTTACCGAATGTAAAAATGTTTCCATGATGACATGCATGATATATTTGTTTACATCTATTATCAAAGTGAAGTAGAGCTACTTGTATTTGTACATGTGTGTTAATTGCAAATTATTGTGTTCAAGGCTCAGGAGAACAACTTTAGCCCTTTTCACATGACCAAAAAACCCATAGATTCCTTGAGACGAATTTTACGAGCGAGGATTGTTTATCTTATCATCCCACGAGTGACTGCGTTTGCAAGCTTTCACATGACACCAAGTAACAAACCAGCATTCTATGAGAGTGCACACATTAAATATCGTTGGTCATGCACTATCCAATATTTTCATTTAAATTTGCCACACACAAATCTGTGACGACAAAAGACGTTAATGTAAAAACAAATTATATCATAACTCTAATTTTGTAAAAGAACTGACCTTAACATTTCAGAGTTATGAGTAACGATATCTAGGGTACTAGCATGAGTTAAAATGCGTGACAACTACGAGTAGAAAAATGTAGAGCGACCATGATGGACCTCACAAATAAAAAAGTTGTTCAAGTGGAAAGAAATGAAACCATAACTCTAATTCTGTACAAGAACTGACCTTAACATTTCAGCATTATGTGTGCTGATATCTAGGCTACTAATAACGAAAACATGGGTGAAAACATGACAATTGTTTGAGATGCATCGAAAAATGTAGAGCGATCGTGAAGGTCCAGTGTTGTGCATATTGATACACGTGCATTCGGCCGCCCACCGCTAGTTGTACAGTACATACAGTGCATGGGTGCAGTGCATGCAGTCAATGGCGCATGATGGGTCTTCACGCATGCGCAGTACGACTGCTTTCGCACAGGACGTTAGTCAATAAACAACGGATCGTTTCACACGAGGAGTGTACTAGGTTCCTTGAGAAAAATTCCGCTAGCGTAAGATTTTGTCGTAGGTCGGGACCTCCAACAAAATATCTCAATGTTTGAGAAAATTTCGCAAGGAATGTAGGACATCTCAAACATTCGTGTCCTTTCACACGAAGCTCATTTTGTAATACATGTATTTCTCAAGGAATGTTGGCTTTTTTTTTCATCGTGTGAAAAGGGCTAAACACTACACCCTTGTGTGACCTTCACAGATTTGTAATCCTGCACGTTATGGTGGGAGCCTCAGAAGCGGTATTTTTTATTGTGGACTATGAACATGATAAAGAGGAATGGGTCCCAGGGATGACCCTTCACACAAGTGAGAAAACTTTGAAAAACAATAAACACCTTCTTGAAACATACATGTACAGATGCATTACAGTTTTTCAATTTTCAAATACAATGTACATGTAGTAACAAACATTTCACAAACCAATCCTGTTTAAATCACATGGTAATGTACAGGTTCACTCCATGTGAAGTACATATGATAACGCCAGAAGATCTGTTTGTGATTGTGATATTATTTGTACATAATTTATATAATAAAATAAATAAAGTTACTGTAAGCTACTTTCATACAAGTGTACATGTACAGGTACAAATTTCAGGTAGATTCATTCGCTTACAAGAATAAGTCTTGCCAGACACTTACATGCAGGTGTAATTTTACAATTCACTTGAATATATCCGAAACAGTCAATTAGTCATCACATATACACTGTACATTGTACATGTTCGAATTCGGCAGATTAGACATCTAGACAGAAATGTTCAGACTGCAAACTGTAAGATATTAAACTTACTCTGACAGTCTTTTTGTGTGCACATTCATAGTAACTATACAATACTAACCCTGACTCCCTAGGCCCATTTGCTTTAGTTATACATAACCTGAATCCTCCAAAATCCTTCAGTAGTAAAGCAAGTACAATGTACATGTACATAACATGTATGCACACATGTGTTTCTAATCTGTGATACATGTACCGTGTACATGGCCAGAGACACTCCCTGCATGCATATTAACAGTGTCCACTGACTCAAGCACTGACCTTGCAATAAAAAACATGGATAACCTCAATCCTCCAAAATCGTTCACTTTAGCAAAGAGCATGTAGCATGTAACCTCAATCCTTTAAAATCCTTCACTTTAGCAAAGAGGATTTTGGAGGATTTGAGAAAGTTAGGGTTTGGAAAGTAAGACACTCATGATAATTCTGGTTTGTTTCTCTAAGGTTGTGTTTACGCAACCTCTTGCAATGTACTGTACACTCATGAGTGAAACATGGTTATTTCATCTTTAAACCATTCACACTTTGTAATAGTATTACACATCACCAGCATGATTAGTCATTGACAGCGAGACATTACAACAGATAGCTTCGCTATTACATACATTGTAGTACATATTGTACAGGTTTAGCAATACAGGCCTCGATCTTAACCACGGCAATGGATCTTAACCATGGCCATTGCCGTCGTGCCCCTCCAAGTTGGCCATAATGCCCCTTTGGTTGGCCGTGAAATTTTGATGCAATGAAGGCCAAAGTGCCTGTGACCTCTCAATCCTTAAGGTCGATGCTTGGCAATACATGTAGGTGTCTGGTACTGTATACATTTTTTTTCTTTTTTTTCTATACAATCCAAAAATATAGCATAAAAATAAACATGTATTGTCTGTTTTGAATGTTCAGACAGTAATAATAAATAATGATAAATAATAATAATGATATTTATAAAGCACAAAATAAAGGGAAAAAACACCTCAAAGTGCTTACTACATGTACGTGATAAAAATACATACAAGAAAAGTTACTAAGTTTCATATTTTGTGTAATAAATGTATATGCATTTATTATAAAAAAATAAGCACACAATCAATCAATCATGACAAAGAATACATGAAATTGAAATTGTACATATTTACGATCAAGTTACTAGGAAAAAGATTACATGTAACACAGATAGTTACATTAATTTATCACTTGTGTACACCCATTTTGTAATCTGTGAAAATGAGACTGCAACCAAGCATGGATGATACATGTATGAACACAAAACATAATAATAATGTGGACTTATATAGCGCGTATCCACCAAACTGGTACTCAAGGCGCATTATATTATTACCCCTGCTCATCAGGCTCATAAATCATTCCTGAAACCATCTCAGCACCCTGGGGAGTATACAGCGCATATAGGGCTAATCAAACACAACAACCAACTCTGCCCTCACAGGTGTCCATTTACCCCTGGGTGGAGAGAAGCAATTATGGTAAAGTGTCTTGCTCAAGGACACAAGCACCATGGTCGCGGTTGGGATTCGAACCCAGATTCTGACGACTCAGCCATCAGAACACAAATCCGATGCACTAAACCGCTGGACCATGGCACTCCATGGATGTACATGGGCTGATTGAAATGATTAATTCCAATCAAACACACACGGGTCTTTCTCAGTTTCTATACAATGTACTGTGAACTACATGTATGCATTTCACAGCAGTGAAATTTCGGAAATGTATTTAAAAGAATAAAATAAACAGTTTCAAGTCCACTTTCATAATTTCTGGTTGTATGTATGTATGTACATAGGCTAGTGCAATTGTTTTTGTCTCGTAAATCATTGTCTTTATTCAAAGGGCAGTATTGTACACATGCATTTTTAAGTGATTATTCACTTTGTGTTTCTTTTCATCATATCCCCAGTATCCTATAGCCATTGAAAGAATGTTAACCTATGTACTTATTCTGACGAGAGCAATATTTCATTATGAATTTATGATCAAAGTGAAAAAATTTATATTTTTTATTTTAAATTAATATACGTGTAACCCTGTGGATTTTTTAAATAATTGTTTACAGTGCTGTACATGTACAGGTATACAGTACACAGTACATACACTGTACTAATTTACATGTACGTGTACGATTTGAACAAACTGAACACCGAGAGACATTTTTTATTTAGACATTATGCACAATTTATGTTGAGAAGAAACCTGATGATACGGTGTATACACAGACATATTACATACAGTACATGTACATGTACGTACACACTCGTGTATCATATTAGTATAAGGTAATGTATAGAAGTTTGTATTTTTAGTTCCATGTTGGTTTATAAAATTATTATTTTCTTTTCTTTATTCTGATGATATTCATTTAGGTAATCCTTGGACATGAGATTGGGTCAGGAGCACATTGCCTCAAGTGCGGAGATGGCTGCACTGGTCTGGAACTTCATTTCTGGAGGTGAGTTGGGGGATAAAAAAAACCCACAAAAACATTGACGTCCTTCAAAATCAAGATGTTGAAACTGTTCCAGCTTCACAGCACATGTGAGATACAGTCAGTAATAAACAAGTAACAATTGCAACAAAGACTGTCGGAAGTAATTATTCAACTAGAACCAGACTACTGTCTCCTGGGCAACGGAGCATTGAAGAATGATGTGCACCAATTTTTAATGCCATGTATTTGAAGATTTTTTTTGTTAGTATTTTTTTAAAGTACATACATGTACATGTAGTATACATTAGTCACAACATATTTCATAAATTTTCCTCGGAAATTCCCTTAATGTTAGGTGAGGTTGATGCTATCCCTCTATTATCTCATCATATACTGAGACGCAATAGAAACTTACCACTTTTTCGACCTTAAATTATCAGTAATCACAATGCACAAATGTAATATGTGCACTCGTGGTGAAGTGGATACAGATGGGATCGAGTACAGTGGACAAAACGTGGACATTTCCTCAATAAAATGCCAACATTTCTAATCCAAATTGTTGTGTTGTCTTATTTTGAACCATTACAATTTTATGCTATTCCAAAACAAGTGGTAAGTTTCTATTGCGTCTCAGTATACATCAAGCCTGTTATTTTTCAGGATTATACCTGATTTCAGGATTTTTTACAAATCTCCCTCAAAACTTTCTTGAAAGAAGAGAAGTAGCCTGTGTCCAAATCTCTAGTTTCTTGTTTGTGGGGCTTTAGAGTCTGTAAATCCTCCAAAATTAAACATCCAGGAGGTTCACGGGGCTTTGTCCTCTAGACCAAAGGGAGACGCAGGCCCGCTACCCATTTTTCAGGATTTTTTACATTTATCAAATCACACCCCGATACATACAGCATGGAAAACCAGTGAGAGAACTACTGCTGGCTGTACATGTATTACAAACCAGGGTATTTTGATGTGCTTAATGCTGTGCTTGGCCTGTGCTTGGAAATCTCTCATTTCCTTGTGATTTTAGTGCAAGGATTTTAAAGGAGTATTCAATTAAATCCTAGGGGTTTTATTTTTTTTTATTGGCCGGTGATAATGGTGCATGCTGGATACAAGAAACATCCTCTTGTATCCCTTAGCTTTCAATGCTTAGTGTTCCCCTGACAAATGAGCACACTGTGACTGATGAAGGGAAGTCATAATTCAAATGAATGGGGAAAGACATGGCATCATTGAAAATAAACAGCTCCTCGCAGATTACTTAATTTACTACATCTCTGGATAGTGGATGATTAAGCCAAGAGTAATGGATGTCAGTTACATTTGATTTCCCCAGAGATGACAGATGAAAATAAAATTACTATGATTTTCATCTTTTTTTTCACACACCCTGTAACAAATGGCCAGTGCATTCCATATGTGAACACTAGATGGGTGAGAAAAATTGTGACTCAAGCCACAGTCTCTGATGAAAGAAAGAAATCTTTTGTATCCTCTCTGGGAAGAAATGCAAATGGTTGTGTATGCAAGAAAACATTGGAAGAATTGAGGAAATAATACTTGTTAAATTTGTTTGGCTTAATTTCATTGTAAGATGTTCAAAGATCATTCATCTTTCTAGCCATTTTCACTTAAATCTGGTATTCATTGGCCTGTACTGTGCCTCAATTTTCAGGGCACAGTGTGTAACTTTAAATGGCTTTCCTTGAGGCAGAGCTTTAAATGTTGGAGAATCAATCAGGCAAACGTAGCAAGAAAATTGATTCTAGTTTTCATGGCGTGATACTGTTAATATTCATGATTCTGAAAATGCAGGAGGATCTGTAAGATCTGCAAGTGTTCACCCGAGGATCATGCTGTCACGGTGGAAGTACACGAGACTGTCCGAAAAGTGGGCCGCCTCTTTGACTCCACCAAATACAACATTGACCGTATGACAATGGAACACACAGAGAAAATGGCCATGCCCACTACAGAGACGGCCAACGCCAGCCCTGATACCACAAAGCATATTACCTTCGAGTGGATACCGCAAGGAGCTACTGTGAACATGGTAAGATCTTTCGGGATGAATTAATTTTGGTCATCATGTTCAAGCAGATGCAGACATCAAACTCAAGGAACTACTTGATTCCTTCCTGTGTTTCCTTCATGTATGCGTGTTTCCTGTACAAAGTAATACAGGAACCACTGAACACCCTGTATGCATGTTAGTGATAACAACATCAGGAAAGCTTATTATTTAGGGAAGGCCTCATGTTTTTATCCCGTATGGCAGGGGTAGATCCAGAGTGATAAAAAAGGGGAACACAAACTAAACGGGGAACATTAGCTCAAAGTTTGAAAAGAAATAGTCAATGTTTACTTTTTGTGCGTGGTTGGTTTCCAAAAGTTACTTAGGGTCCCCCCTATGGAAATGCTAATGTTGCATTACAGGACTTTTTAAAAACAAACAATTGATTTAATTTTGCCCTACACCGACGTGTGTATAGCACTGTATACTTGGTGCTTTGTAGGGCAAAATTAAATCAATTGTTTATCACCCGACGCAAGAATTTCATCAAACTATAAAAACAAACAAACAAATAAAAAGCTGTGAAATTTTATCTCTCAAAAAAATGTTACATGTAGATCTTTGTGGGAACATGTTTGCATTCTTGTAAAGCTGCTGTAGTTGGCTCTGACAGTTATTATCATTCCTGTTGGTGGGAGGTCATTTTACTCATCATGGAAACCGTTTGACCTCCAAGGGTGGTACACAGTCCAAATGGCAATTTCACACTAGAGAGAGCTGCCTTTTGAGAAGTCGGAGATGCAGTGTTAATACTGTGAGCATAATGACCAGGAGTTGCATCCAATCGTTAACAAGTATCCCGTTGGGTGTAGACACTGAATAGACAGAACCACCTGGACAACAATTCCAGCTAATGGATGTTTTCAGAGAGCATATAGTCTATAGCTGCAGACCCTGTGCAGTTTCTGTGGTCTAATTAATGCTCTGGTCTGAACTGGTTCATGCTGAATTGAACAGCCTTTAGGGGAGACTTTTGAGATGCAGCAGCACGTGCTTAGAATTATGTTAACAATGGGATGAGAACTGGTACATGTATGTCCATCTCAAAAGTCTGCCATTGCCAGTCAAAGAGGATAAGTCAGGATTTGGGAAAAAGGGCATCAAAATTTGCTATTCTTTGAAAAAAACGGGGTATCCAAATATTTAACATTATTTTACATACCTGTAAATACAAATAAAACAGGGTGTTTGTTTATGCAATAGTGTCCAAAAAACCATCCAAAGGTATTTCTGGCTACATGTAACACTTCGGCCACTCATACATTATTATTATTATTATTATTATTATTATTATTATTATTATTATTATTATTATTATTATTATTATTATTATTATTATTATTATTATTATTATTATTATTATTATTATTATTATTATTATTATTATTATTATTATTATTATTATTATTATTATTATTATTATTATTATTATTATTATTATTATTATTATTATTATTATTATTATTATTATTATTATTATTATTATTATTATTATTATTATTATTATTATTATTATTATTATTATTATTATTATTATTATTATTATTATTATTATTATTATTATTATTATTATTATTATTATTATTATTATTATTATTATTATTATTATTGCATTTCTTTACCCAGGGTATGCCCAAACAGTTTAAAACTGGTTTCCATTGGGGCCCTGTATACAATACAAATGACTATACACATGTTCAAGTACAATACATTACAAATACAATACAATAAAATAAAAGCATGTACATGTACTTCACACAAATACATGTACTCACACAAATGTGTGAAGTATATGTACGACTGGGCCTTGTTTTAAAATTGTTTGCCCCTGTAAAACAGAAACCAGTTGATGCATCTGTTGTGTTTGAGTTTGTAAAATGCATGAAAATGAATGCATGGTATTCCAAGCATTGTGAGAATATTTGCCAAGATATGTACATGTGTATACAATTAGGAATCGGTCAGACCTTGACGCTATTCAATGAGGGGGTTGGATGAAAGGGACAGGATGTGGAAATAGTATAAATTTGAAACTGTTTAAAAGTATATATTTTCACCCCTCAGGGCCTTTGGGAAATCAATTATCCATCCCTTGCACTAAAATAAAAATATAAATACATGTAAATCTATTTTACTTATGTAAAAATGGTATTCTTTTATTATTCTGTACATCTGTAAGCTCCTAAAGAGGTTGAGGTTACTGAAAACATACATGTACATGTTAAAGTCTATACATGTAAGGCAACTACTTGTACTTGCAGCATCCGAATAAAGTTTTATTGCTTTGATTACTTTTAGTCTGCAAATTGATATTTTCCTGAAAGAAAGCAAACAAATAGCTCAAATGAAAAATTTCACCAAAAAGCATGGTTTAACAGTTATTACATATGTACATCATGTAAATGTAGGTGCTGCCATTTATTTGGTACATGCATCTGTTGATTCGTGAATTTTGTAAAATTTTATGAAGTACATTGTATATGACTGCCGTCCACCAAGAAAAATACAATGGTAGTCTACAGATTAAAAAGAAAGTCACCACTGACCAGTGAAATTAAACAATTACAGGTGAAGCATTTTACTTATTCAAATGATACATTCCAACCCTACGAATTTGGGTATTCTAACACCCACATTGTGGCTATAGAATCATACGGTATACGGCGCATTAGACATCTTTAAATGACTGCTCAGACTTACGTGTAGCCCAGTATGCCCCTTCAGGCCGACTGAGCACGACATGTGAAATAAGATTAGTCTGGTACAAAAATTCTGTGCGATCTAATCGCTGTGCCAGGAGGGATCGGTGTAATGCAGCATGCAGTTTGTGATCAAGAGGGGAAAAATTATGCCCCGGGGGGAAATAATTTTTTTTTTGGTTGCGCTCATCAGTGCAGTAGCAGCAGCCGGTTGTGTCCATTGTTAGTTTGAATGATTGCTGTAGTTTTGCTTCTGGGCATTTTGGAAGTGAATTGAAAATGCAGATCAAGTATATAGTGAATGTCAATGTTGATACAAGTTTGACTTTTCACTGGCTGTTCATTTATTAATGATGTTTTTGTGCACTGCTGACTTAATTTGTAAGAAAGTTGAGGTGGTTTTTGCATACATGTGTTAATTAGAGTCAATACAGAGTTCAAGGAAAGACAAAACCATGCACCCAAAAGTAATTAACATTGATTCGGCATTCTGGTCTCCTCCTCTATGGTACATCTACATACGTAGGCCTACGGTACATGTGGGTTATTAGCTGAAGGTCTTTTCTACAGGCAATTCCTAATTGTGTTGTTTTAAGTGTGCAGTGGACATGTACTCTTACAATGTACATGTACATTCACTGTATCTGCTGTATCAGTTTGTACGAAACGTTAAGTGGTTTTGCATGCAAATAGAGTGGAAAGACAACAAAACCATGCATCCAAAAGTAATTACGTTGATTTGGCATTCACCCTCCTTAATGTTAGCCCAAAGGTTTTGTCTATAGGCAATTCCCAATTTGTATGCTTTTGGTGTGCAGTCAGTATGCACTGTGATGCAATGATGTCTCAATTTGTAAGAAAGGTTACGTTAAGCTTGGATGATATTGATTTTTTTCATCCACGATTATATCGGCAAACATATATCGCGATTTTCGATAGTATCGCGATTACTTTTTTCATTCAGGGATGATTGCTTTAGAGCTGATAACCACAGGTAAATCGCAAATTCGTTTGTATAGTGACGTGTATGTGCTTTTGAAGTAGTTCGCTTTTGTTTCTCACTTCCGAAAGCTGAAAAGACTGCCCTAATTTTTGTTTCCATGGAATTTCTGACTTGACTCACAATGGCGATTTTTTAATTTTATTTTTTAAATCGCGATATATTTTATTAATCGCGATATATTTTATTAATCGCGATATATTTTATTAATCGCGATATTTTTTATAATCGCAATTTGCCAATATCTTGATAACTTGAAAAGGTTCTCGATATCGTAATTGAATAAAAAAAAGGTATCGCAATATACAATAATATATTATGTTATCGCACAAGCTTAGGTTACGTGGTTTTGCATGCGTTAATTAGAGTCAAAATAGAGTCAAGGAAAGACAATAGAATCATACATCCAAAAGTAATTTACGTTGATTTGGCATTCACCCTCCTTTACAAGTTACTAGCCTGAAGGTCTTGTCTACAGGCAATTCTTCATTTGTTTTCTTTTAGTGTGCAGTCAACCTATATGCACTGTATCTGACGTACGGATGTTTGGGATGTATATTGCTAATTAACCCTCCTATGCCCAGGCTGAAATTTGGCCCAGTCAGCAAGGCACCCACAGACAGTCACTTGAGTATTTTTGGTTGCATTGCCAATTGGTAGGTCAAACCACAGAGTCGCACAGAGCTGTGTATGTACTGTCAAGTGGTTTTGGTTTGACCTATCCTAGCCACATGTCCTTGCATTTATTTGAGTGCACTGCACAAAGTCAATGGGTTGGGAGTTACATACAAATTTTGAGTGTATTTGAGTGCTCTGCACAAATTAAAGTCAATGGGTTAAGAGAGACATAAACATTTTGAGTGTCTTTGAGTGTTAAACCTATAGGAGGGTTAAGCATAAAAGCGTGGAATGATGCCTGCTGTATTGTAATGCACATGAATAGAAATTTATGCATGAAACTTGTACTCAATTTCTCTCTAGTCTTACAGTATATATTATGAAATAATTCCCAGATCCTGATAAAGATTGGTTGATTTCCTGGTCCTATAGTACTAGCTATGCGCACATCGTATAACCCTCTAGTGATGAAAAGGCACCCAGTATCTAGGAACTTCAAGTGAGCATTGTGCGTACACTTTATGCGCGTGTATACATGTTTATTATGGTGTACACGTCGTACTTCGTTCGCATTTACTTCTGCCAGCCACTGATTGCCAAATATATTCCACGCATACACAACATCAACTGCAAAATACATGTATCATGTAAAATGTGGTGCACTTTTGCAACCCAGTTGATCAGCAGTGATTAAAAAAAATTAAAAAACAAAAAAAATATTCGCCCTCAATAGCTCCTGCATAGTGCAAATAAAAAACCAACTGCCTCATTCAAGATTTTTGTCAGTGTGGACCTACATTATTTTGACCTACATAATTATGCACTGTTATCTGCTGTACCTGACCTTATATAAAAAAATTGAATACAAATGCAGGTATATTGTACATGTATACTGTGTGTACTTTTGGGATGTACAGTACATGTGTATGTAAAAGTGAGGTCAAGTCATCTGGGAGTCGGTTTTAAAATGCATTTTCATTGTGAGAAGGATCAGTTTCATCATGTCGGTGTCAGATACAAAAATTTAGGTGTCAAGTCTCATCAAGCATGTAAACTTGTGCCTGGCCCTAGGTACATGTACTGTATCTGTATTAACTGGTGCCTACATGTATCTGCAGCATTATTAACTGGTGCCCACTGTATACATGTAGGCCTGCATCATCCATTCATTTATTCACTTAATTACTACGCTCTATAATTTTTTGCTCGGAAATTAAAAATTTTTGATGTGAAGTGATGATTTGAAAAAATAAAAAAAATTGGCCTATCCATGCCAACATATACATACATATACAATGTACACTGTACGGTGTACCGTATATAAAATATGCACAAAACGACACAAAAACACATGCTTGTCAGAGATTACATGGCATCTTATTATGTACATAATTCACATGTTTTTTCCTGGGCAAGCACTTTGTCACTCCACAGATCTAATTGGTCATTCAGGGATTTTGATCGGCAGCTTTCGATTGGCCAATTGATTTTGTTTCTAAAAGGAAAATAAGAAAGGTAACCTGTTGAATAAAATGCTGTACATTGCTGAGGATTTACACATAATACATGTATGTACACTGTATTTAAATCTTTAATTATTCCCCTTTAGCAAGAATTTAATCAAGTAATTTGTACTGTTAGGCATCACATGCGACGCATTGCATTCTTAAAATTTGAGAGATACTGGGAGGAAATTGATGCAAGCATCAGAGGGTTGAAAACAAACACCAGCAATATATACATGTCTGCATACTTTGCAAAATATATAAACACATGGCATCTGTGACATTCATCTGTTGAGTTTTTCATTGATGCAGCTAGAGAAGATCCGCATGATGTAAATATTTACAGCAAAATTAATTGAAAGTGGTATCGGCTTCAGGCCTTCCTATAGTAGCTTTCCATTCAAGGACATGCAATGATTACTAAATGCGCAAATATACACTCTACATTTTGCAGATGTAATTTTAAAAGACGGTGATTTCAAGCACAAAATGAGCAGCCAAATTGTACTTTACACCTTACGCAGATCATGCTGTACATATGTACACTGCATGCACATTATAGAGTTTTACAAAATGTACTTAATGTTTACTACATGTACATGTATCAAAGGTAGATCCATTAGGCCAAAAAAAACACTCCCCTTAATGCCTAAACATCAGTTTATTAATATGAATTATCACTTTATACTTGGTCTTGGTGGAAACATACGGTAGATAAATTGAGTAGGCTGTATTCATACATGTAGGCTGTACTCATACATTATAAAGCTGTACAATATGGGTTTGTTACACTAACCAGTACCATGTCATTTCATTTACAAACATGTATTATTTAGCAGGTACAATGTACAACAAATAGTATGCATGTAAAAATTTAGAAATTTACATGTAAGTACAATTTAAAAACAATTAAGAACATACCCGTAAATATATATAAAGTACAAAAAAAGTTACTATTTAATTTATTATTTTATTTATTAATTTTTGTTTGTGTGTAAAATGCCCCTGCAGCATAACCAAAGAGTAAAACGAAATCACTGTGGCTGTTCTGGTGCCAACAGTACAGAATTTCCAAGGTTGATACATGTACATAATTATGTATTACAGGTTGCTCTATGTACAGGTGGATCTATAATCTTATGAACTGCAAACATGGACTCCCTGCTATATTTGAGTATAGACATCAAGGCAGCAAGAAACAGTGAAATGCTTCACTGACCTTTTTATTAATTCTGAATTTTTTTCAAACAACATCTTTGTATTTGAGGTCTTCACATCAATTCAGTGAATGTCGGTCACGGATCCTTTAAATAAATTCAGCACTGTGATTTGGGAACTACATTATAAAACTCAGTAGCCATAATAATCAAGGCAGCCAGAGGTTACTAAACCCAGTTATTATGTCACATGTACAATTGTACTGTATATCTATGTGTAACTCCAAGGTCAATCCATGCATTATTTTGTATGCAATTTCATAATACTGGGGCAGTGTACACCAGCTGACAATATCAACACATTGTGCATGCTACACCACCTGCGCAGAATTTTATGTAATATCCAATTGGATTTGTCACATCATGGAGGTAGAATTAGATACTCCATGGTCACATATAGATCAGGCCAAGCATGGCTGTACTAGCTTTGCACTTTTACATCATGTACACTTGATTTCAGTCTGTCATTGTGGATCCGTTCCCCCCCCCCCATTTTACCCTCAATGCACGTCATTTAAAGGGATATACATAACATTGGTCATGTTGGCAAAACTGCTTCTACAAGTATGTTTACTCTTTGAATCAAGATATTATACATTAAAGGGACAATATCGTTACAATCGGAACAGACTTTCAACAGGGCATGGAATCGGTGTCCTTGTTTAAGATGAAAATTACAGTGGCTGAAAATTACATGTACTGGCTCATTAATGCAACAGTAATGTGACCTTATTACATGTATTTCCAGTTCATTGATGAGTTAATCTAAAACTACTGTAGTCCTGTTGTCTGTTAATTGTGACGATATTGTCCCTTTAAACAATCAACATGTGAAAGTTTTAGCTTATTTCGTTGTGCTGTTAAAGAGAGAGAAGAAAAAAAAACGAAAATGCATTCAGATTTGTCGTATTCATTTTAACATGGAATTTAAGGTGGTTACGGTACTCTTAGAACATTTGAACTGAAAATTTGTTCACTTAACCAGTTCGCGTCGGAGGCTGTGTATACACGCAATTTTTTTTTTGCACCACGGATCGGAGAGCGTCTAAACATGCCATAGGAAACTCTGGAATATTTGTATGCATGCTCGGTTGAGCCACGCGTGTATGGTGACATGCTTGAAAGTGCCGGCCACCCGCTGTGGAAGCTTCCATTAACGTGTGTGTGGGAAAAAGAAACCCGCCACAGGGGTCCAGAAAAACTTTTTTATTCCCGACGCGAACTGGTTAAAAGTGACAGCACTTCAGACAAAATTATTTTTAGGGAAGGTTGCTTTCCATGATCATCTTTAACACTAGGGCTGTGCGTTTTCGGATATTTTTGGAACCGGATACCCGACATCAGGAAACTTCGGATACCCGGATACCTGTTTTCATTTTTGTTGAAAACATGCCTCCGGTGGTGTACAAATACATGTACTGTAAATGGTAACAAATTGACTTTTATAATACAGAGGATACCATACTATCGATCTTTTCTTTATTGGAGTGTAATCTCTTGAATTTAAAAATAATTGTCTGTAACGGTGTAAACATAACATTGTTCAAGAGTCATAGATTTCTGTTCGCACCGCTCAAATGTTAAGTCCGAATTTTAAAAAGTCGTTATCCGGATCCGGATACCCGGCACAGCCCTACTTTACACTGTAAGATCAACAAAATTATTTTTTAGGGAAGGTTGCTTTCCATGATCATCTTTACACTGTAAGATTAACATTAAAATTGAAGCATTTGGTTATTTTTGAATAACCAGTCCTATACCTTGCCTTTAATAATGAGAGTTTCCCAACAGGCTTGATTCATCATAAATGAAATTATACTGGTTGGTGTAACTATATTCACTCCTACAAAATTGATAATTTGGAGTACGCTTGGACTCGGAGATAAATTCTCATAATGGCTAACATGCTTAGAGGCATAGAGACAGTACTAAAAGGTAAAACTGCCTGCATAGTGAGGATTGATTACAACAAAGTGCTATTACACCAGACAGTCATTTATACACCTGTTATTCTCGGAGGGAGGGAATAGGTTGTCAAGGGGCAACAGGGCATTGTAATAAATAAAAAAGTACATCATGATTTGATCATGAACCCTCTCTCTGTAATGTGGTGTACAGTGTACAGTGTACATTGTACTATGCATTAGCCATCCATACAGTTTTGTTCAGATGGATGATATTGACCATGTACATGTATATATGCAGTTATTGGAACCAGACCAAATTTCCCATGGTGACTAAGAGAGATAAATCAGGCAAACGTTCATACACCTACGTGAAAAAGTTGTTTAAAACACAGCATGGCAGAATTCCAATCGATACAGCAATTTTGGCTGCAATTGGACATCGTTTCATAGAAACAAAATACATTTCTGTATGTTATTTTAAAAAAATGCTGACGCACGGGTCTGAGGTGACATGCACAGAAACCATAAACCGGAGACTTTTTTGTTGGGGGGGGGGGTGGCTTTGTTTTGCTTGAATATCCTTGGAACAATATTAAACATTTTGTATAGTGTTATACAGTACATGCATGGTATATGTATGCAACTTTCAAATTAAACTGCACACAAGGACGTTGTTGGCAGATATATATAAATCGTCCATAAAAACCAATATCATGTGACAGCTGATCTCAGGTGAAACCAATCGGAGCCTTCACGTGGCCATGCCTAAATGCAGAAGCACTGTTGTACTAAATTTCAATCAATTTACTGCATACTCGCTGACCACGCTGCGTGTCACCAGGTTGATTACAATCCCAGGTACTTTGTATGTGGTTTGATGGATCCTATTTTTGGTTGAATTCACATGCGTACAAGTAATAAACAACTATCCCGCTTCCCTGTTGGCTTTGTCATGAACTCCCTGGTGAGCTTGGGCAATATCGATTTTTATTTTTCATCCACGATACATGGTCAAACATATATCGCGATTTTTAAAAATTCACGCATGATTGCTTTAGAGCAGATAACCACAGGTATGTACCCCTCTACAAGCATCCCAAAAAATCCCCAGCGCTTGGCTGAGAGACACGTGCAATTGCACCATTCGCGCATGCACAATGGACATTGGAAAATTTGTTTCACAAAGCACAATATAATTCGATATTATTCGATATTATCATGTTATTGCCTAAGCTAAATAAATATATCCCTGAGAAATGTCCATAGTCATGATTCTTTAATACTGTATTTATCCCCCTAAAAATATATGTTCAGCCCCCAATACAATCATTTTACATGTAGCCCAACAGTATTTTACGTCTACACTGCATTTAGAATTGCACCATACTTTATAGCAACATGTAACCTCTACAGTACTACATACATTTGTGCATTTATTATGCTGGTACGTATACTGTACAAATGTGAATCCGTAAATTTATAGGGATTATACTTAAACCCGACTCCATTAAATTCCATTAATAGCTTAACAGTCACACCAAAGGTATGTTTGTATCCCTACGGTTGTATTACAAATTGGAATTTCCTTACAATTTCCTTTTCATCTCAGACCCAATGCAGTGTAAACGTTGGACCAAAAAAGGGTTCTCTGGTGGCCAAATAAACACAAATGATTTTAAATTGTCAGTTTTATGCAACTCCATAAAATACACTGTATACACCATAAAGGCATTTGCACGCAATTATTTGAAAGATCGAAGATGTGGTTTAGTGAATTGAAAAGCACAAAAGATCTACAGGGTGATTATGTGACCTGGGGGTCAATTTGTTTATTTCCATAACAAAAAATGAGGAATAAAAAAACCTAAAAACGGGCAGTATTACACTGTACTTCATCACAAAATTATGCTTAACGTACATTTTGTTCAATCATGAATCCACTACACACATTACATCCTCCAGACCTTAATCACAGAATCATCAAATTTGTTCTGCTTCAGAGCTTCAGAACTACTGTACATAAATGAATAAATACAGTATTTGAAGACAAATATTTAAAAATCTGCCATAGATTTAAAAAGAATCAAAAGCCCTTGAACACAATTGGTAAAGGTCATGTATGTATTTACTCATTCATTGTTCCTTATGAATATCAAAAATTACATGATGCACGTAAGGCCACCCAAAAAAAGTCTCTGGTTTCTGGTTCCGTTATGCATCGTTTCAGACCCATGCTTTGGCATTTTTAGTTTTCTTTTTTTTGTGCTATGAAACGATGCTCAATAGCAGCCAAAATTGATGGATCAATTGGAATTCTGCCATGCTGTGTTTTAAACCACTTTTACACATAGGGATATGAATGTTTGTGAGGCTTCACTTAAGGCCCTTTCACATGAGACCGTTTTAACAAGGGACCTTGACTAAAAATCGCATCCATGTTAAAAAATAGCAAATCCCAGTCGTGTGAAAGCTATCCTTGTTAAATAATTACCACGGACCCTCATTATTTATAACAGAGATCGAGACCTCCTCCAAAAAATTGCAACAATGTTAAAATCGCCACGATAGGTCGTGTGAAACGCTTCGTGCGCCCAAACAGGGGACCCTTGCTTTGGCGGTATAATTTCGCATGCGCAGAACGCGTCACTAAATCAGCGTGCAATAAATCCCGGATGTGTGTTGGTAAACAACTTGTACGTACGTCCTTCCAAGTTGGCAACATCTGAAGAAATAACATTCGTGCTACTTCTCTTGAATTTCATTCAGAATTTGAGTCCATGAAATTGTCGAAAAGAGCAAAGGATTCCAGAAGAAGAATTCTTACAACTGTTTATTTTTCTCGTTGGATGGCCTTACACGTTAGAAATCAAGCTCCGTCGGAATTGTTGCAAGTATACTTGATTCGATATCCATAATAAAACGAGAATAAAATTGTCGGGAAATGGGAAGGAAATGAAAACAAAATGTGGGAGAAAGTAACGTTTGACTTCACACAACGTGTATATCTTCATGGGAAAACCACTGGTAATGTAGAAGAAAGCGTTCAGTGAATAAGCTCTGCGCGCGGTACCAGTGAAATATTGGATTGCACAATCATGAGCTTTAACCCTCCATGGAAAACGAGGGACGTTCGTTTTGGCGTGAGTGGAAGTCATGTGAAAGTTTGTTAAAAAACCGCAAACGACCGAGGTGACAGACAACTGGCGCCCATTACCAAGGACCTTTGTTATCGGTGCTCGTGTGAAAAGGGCTTTAGCCACCATACTTTGTGTACAGGAAATTTGGTCTGGTTCCAATAACTGCATACATGTATTTCACTGGTTGGCAAAAAAGGGGGGGGGGAAATTCCCCCCCCCCCCAAAAAAAAAAATGCATGTCAATGCACCACTAGTGGTCTCTGTCAGAATGGAAGAAACACATTTACAGAAAAATTTGCATTATTTGTAGTAACCTGCACAGTATACAAATATCTCTGCATCTAAATTGTATGTCACCTCAACTGCATCTTGGGAAGAAGTTTATCTTATCGCATCCAAGATGCTAAGACTGTAAAGATGCATTCCTTGCGTGTTTACCACAAGTATGGGTCAAGACTCAAGTTTATTATTTTAATTGAGCTTGAGTGTTATTTAAGCTTTCTCCGTGCTAACAGCAATACGTGGGTATTCTTGCTCGAGGTCTAGTAAATACTGAATAACTTCATTCTGCAATGTGACGGCATTTGATGAGAACACGGATGAGTGGTTATTATTTTGCAACATTGGCAGGTAATACACACTTGGTTTGTTTATAGATTCTGTTCATATCAACGTTTTTCTGGTCCATACAGTCATAGGAATAATCGTTTCCACGTGTTTGCATTTGCGTTTTACGGTCATGGGTAATCAAATCCATCAACCCTTTGGGGAGAACTGTCCGCTCCCAAATTTGACCACAGTCTGGCCTATTGCATGTCATTTTTAAGGTGCAAGCAGTCTCACTTCCTGTGAAATCACGTCCTGTTTGAATTTGCAAGACCGACCTCAACGCTTCACCTTCTCCTCCCCATTCAATAAATTACTCCAAAACTCTGCTTGGAAGACCTTCCTGTATGTTTCTCAACACTTGCGAATGTTGTGTTTGCCATCAACCAGTGAATTGGAATAAGTGATTTTAGCTGGAACGTTTTGGTCGTTTGTCCTCTAGCTGTCTGGAGTGATTTCCCAATGGAGTCTCAGAATGATAAACTGTTCCTTCTGCAACAGAGGATGTCGATAGCCATGGACAACATATTTGGCATGCTTCATGCAAGTTTTATCTTATTTTCATTCCATTATGTGCACAAACAATTTTGAAATTTTGCATTGTACAAGCAGACTCATGGACCAGTATGGTACATGTTATAATTAAACTTTAAAATGAATTTCTATTAAAAAACATTGAAAACTGTTTAATGTACGATTGTCATTTATTTCATAGAAATGACCAGTCGGATATATACATGTATTTGTGCATCTTTAGTTTTATTACACAAAGTAGGATTTGAAGCTTTACATGGTCGTGGAGAAGGAAGGATAATTTTTTAGGAAGCACCCTATCTCTAAGAAGTTGTGCATGTGTTTGGTTAAATGAGGTTGTCAAACCACCAGTTCTTCTCAGAACTAGCGATTGTTAGATTATAAGATTTTCCTTCCTTTTCTACACCCACCTATAGCTGAGGAATTGGAGAATGATTTTGTTGTATGCATGGGTATGATTTGTCCGGATTTTTCAGGATTTTCAGATTTCACCCAAGTGCTGTTCACAACAGCGGCCCCAATACCCCTAGCAAAATTTACGTGGATTTTTCAAAACTGCCCAATCACACCCCTGTGTATACATGTACAGTGTATGTTTTCCCCTAGAAACAAGTTTACTTGTACAGACACTGCACATGTATGTATGACATCTTTGTCTTGTGTCTGTTCATATTAGAACAGTGTCGGTACAATACTGATTGTTAGTGGCAAACAAACATTAACCCTAACCCTCACGAATCCTCCAAAACCGTCTTTGCTAAACTGAAGGATTTTGAAGGATTTTGAAGGATTGAGGTTACATGCTACATGCTCTTTGCTAAAGGGAAGGATTTGGGAGGATTGAGGTTATTAGACATACATACACTTGCTTTTCCATGGTACATGTACATCCATGTTTGTTGTAGTGATTGCAAGGCCAGTGCTTGGGTCAGTGGACACTATTTATTGCTCCATGCATGCAGGGAGGGTCCCTGGCCATGTACATGTATCACAGATTAGAAACACATGTCATGTCATGTGCTTGCTTTACTACTGAAGGATTTTGGACAATTCAGGTTATGTGTAAGCAAATAAGTTAATAAATAAGTTAATAAATCGAACATTATTCAATAATGTTTTTATATTGTACAGTGTATGTGGCATGTTCCCATTTTAACCAGATTCAAAGAGACTGCAAATGGATGGCCTTGTAGAGGTGCTGGTCACCTGTTCTATCTTACCACTCACTGGCTTTGTTTAAAATGTGTTTTTTGTTTTTTAGGGTTTGGTTTTATATTTAATTGATGATGTAATCTGATTGCCAGTGTAAAATGTAATAAAAAAAATAAAAAAAAGTATTTAACACAAGTGTACATAATGTATACATATGTACTCATGGGAAAGACAACCATCTACATGTGGAGTGTTGTGGCCGAGCGGTCTAGCTTAACGGACTCAAGTTCTGGTGTTAGCAGCAGAATGTGGGTTCGAATCCCGGCCGTGACACTTGTGTCCTTGAGCAAGACACTTAACCATAATTGCTTCTCTCCACCCAGGGGTTAAATGGGTACCTGTGAGGGCAGAGTTGGTTGATTAGCCCTATATGCGCTGTAATGGCAGCAATTGAGCTGTATACTCCCCAGGGAGCTGAGATGGTTTCAGGAATGATTTATGAGCCTTATGAGCCTTATGAGCAGGGGTAATAATATGCGCCTTGAGCACCACTCAGTTGGTGGATACGTGCGCTATATAAGTCCACACATTATTATTATTATTATTATTATTGTACATATGCATGTATCCAACATACGTGTACAAAGTGTACATACTGTATATGTGTGTATTTACAAATTGTGCTTTAAACATGTACTGTACACTGTACTATTCAATGCTACTAGTAATAGTAAAGTACAACATGTGTACTGCAGTTGGCAAATGCCAGACAACAATTTTGTATGTTTGCAGACAAAAATAACATTCCTACACGTACATTGTTCAGTTCAAAAAGGTAGATTTACAGTCAACAAGTACAATGTAATATGCATAAAGTTGGTGTACATGTACATTACATGTAGCTGCTGGGTGAAATAGCAGTGTTTTTCTTACTGTGGGTTATACTCTAACTTCATTATTAAATGAAGACTCTAGCACATTGTGTTGAGGGGATTGTTTTTTATTTTGTTTTTATTATATTTTTTGACTTAAGTTATTAAGCAAGTGTATCACAGTACATGGATGTAACCCTGTATTCATCTTGTGAGTTGGAACTTGATGTAGAACATTTAAAGTGTCCAATTGTTTATTTGAGATATTAAATTTGTACCTAGAAGCACCATTAACTTCGTAAAAGTTTTTCCTGGGGGCATGGAATTGACATGTACATGTAGGCATCAATCAGTAAGGTGCTATAAATTACTTTACAGCTACAATACATGCAGGGAGTGTAGGGCTTAAGCATAGCCCAAACAAATACGATTCTGAAATATTTTCATCCCAACCTTACAACCTCAACAAATATTTGAAGAAGTCATCTCCCAACCAAAGTGGTCTACTTCCAATACTGTCTCAGGCAGTAATTTTTCCCTCAATAAAACTGATCACCAGTCTGCTGTTCACCTGCACTTTCCTTTCCTCCTCTTTAACCCTGACTCCTTCCACAGGCCAAGCGTTACATGGAGATGATCCCAAAGGAGAACCAGCCCATTGAGGGGACGAGTGGTGCGCAGCACCGCAACTGCCAGATGCAGAAGCAGCTTCCAGACCACGACCAGCAGCCGGAGCTCTGCCAGCAGCTCAACACCGAGGAGGCAGAGAAGATGATGGACTTTGTCAAGGACTACAAGGAGAAGGCCGTCGGGATCGGGCAGGTGGGTTTGCGAGATGAGTGGCATCAGTCACAGTGCTTCATGTGGAGAAACTGCTGATCAGTTCACTCCAGGCAGTAAATTTGGGCCCAAATGGAAAGAAATACATGTACTTCTCCACGATTCTATGTGTCTTTGAGCAGTCATACAGAAGAGTGTGTCTATCAAATTTGTGTAAGAAAAACAGCCATTGGTGATGCACACTGTTTATTATTTTCCTCTTTCAATTGAAGCAGAGATAAAAAAAAAAAATCCATGTTACACAATTTTCTATATGTGATCTCTTTCTTCTTTCTAGCAGTCTGTACTCCAAAACTAAAAAAAAATAATAAAAAAATACATACATTTCAGACTTTACTGGATTAAGCATATGCAATTGAATGCTGCTAAAGTAAACACAAGCAATCAAATTTAATTTAATTTCGCAAACGGATTCTAAAATTTAAAAACAGATTGCTCACAAAAATTGTTATTATGTCTAGCACAGTATTGCATATGGCTGCGCATGGACAGGTCATTTGTGACAAGTATACGTGCAGTTTGCTTAATAGCATGTGTACTTAAATACGCAGACGTTTTGGCATTTTGCGAATACAGCATTGGGCAAGAAGCACTTGACGGCATAGAAAGATGCACTCATATTGTAAAGGCTTTATCTCGTTTCCCCTTTAATTATTATAAATACCAAACTTGCTTATGATAAGATATATTTGTAGCTTGTGATTAACTGTTTAGGTGTACATGTAGTGTCACATACACAAGACACTCATTGTAAAAGAAAAGCATGTTATTAGTATGTTCTTTGCTCGGCCATCGTTGTTTGTCAAGCATCATGGTATTTTTTTGTTGGAATGCCTGCTGTGGAATGTACTGATATCTGCATTTCTGTCTGGGAAAACAAAGTTGTTTTTCAGGGGTACTTGAGAAGTCGACCACGTTTCTTAAATACAAATACAAAATATGCGATGCACCATGTGCAAAATGCCAGCACGTGACGGTAGTGAATGCATGGAATCTCTGGTCGTGAGATTTTTCTGTCTGTAGAGATCAAATCACCAAAAGACCAGTGTTGGCTAGAGTTTTTTTTTCTTTTTCAGTTTTAAAAAATCTGCAAAAATTGAACAAAAAAACAAAAACAAATATCAGTATTTAAAATATTGCTATCCAAATTCTCATTGTACAGGTCCAAGAGGTGGTTCCCCACAGCGTTCCTCAGATCCAGATGCAGAATCTCTCCCTGACTGAGTCTGGCAAACCCGAAGGCCACCCAGGAGCCCCAGATGTCATCCAAGCAACCCATGGCCAGCCAAACAAGTCATCGGTGGGTGTGGGAGATGGCCAGATCTCCCCAGCTCGATCAGCCGCTGGAGGAGAAACACCCAAGGCTGGTGGAGATTCAAAATGGGTGAGTTTGTCAAATTTATACTGTTTTTTTTTGAGACATATTATAATCAGGCCTGTTATTTCTCAGGATTTTTCCTGATTTCAGGATTTTTTTTACAAATCTCCCTTTGTCTCAAAGTAGCCATCAAGGAAAGAAAGAAGTAGCCTGTATTATATCCAAACCTCTAGTTTCTTGTTTGTGGGGATGTGGAGAGTCTGTAAATCCTCCAAAATTAAACATCCCGGCGGTTCATGGGACTTTGTCCTCTAGACCAAAGGGAGACCCATGATCGCCATCCATTTTTCAGGATTTTTTACTTTTGTCAAATCACACCCCTGTATAATATGGTAATGACGTTAATATTCTGTTACTTTACAATAGCATGTGATGTCAAAAGAAATAAATTATAAAAGTTTTACATAAAGCGTACAACGTAACCATGCTCAGTGCAACAAGATGCAACAAATGTAAAAAATTGTTGCATCTTGTTGCCCTCAGCAGAGAACAAAAGAACCATTGTTGTTGCTGGTGGATCTTGTTGCAGCCTGCACACTTTTCTGTTGTTGCATTCAGTTGCATTGAGAAGGGTATTTGTGAAATGCCAGGGCTAATTGAACTGAAAATTTCTTGTTTGTTGCTAATCATAAACAAACAATTGTATTATTTTATATACTACTTACTATTGAAATGCCACCTGGTAATGCCAGCAGGTATAATTGTCTGAAGTTTTGTTTGAATAATTTTTTTGAAGTTATTTCTTATTTGTCACAACTTTGAGTGCTTAGCTCAGCAGTTCACAAAACGGTTTGGATCCCATTGATGACTTTTCTTATTTCGGGATATTCTGACAACCTTAATCTATTGTTTCCTCATCTTGTCCACTCATTAGAAATGTTGCCGCTGCAGCCAGGGGATGACAGGTGGTGACGTAGCAGTGTTTGCCGAGCGTGCTGGCAATGATAAATGCTGGCATCCTGGCTGCTTCCGCTGCCGGACTTGCAATGAGCTGCTGGTGGATCTCATTTACTTCTTCAAGGACAACGATATCTTCTGCGGTCGCCACTATGCTGATCTCCTCAAACCACGCTGTGCAGCATGTGATGAGGTAATTTCATTCAACACACAGTTGCCATCATTAATTATATTTATTGATAATATTCTTTTGCAAATTAATTTTTTGTCGGATATGGAAGAAAAACCAACACAGAAAAGACCTAATTTTAGGCTCGGGTTGCTGCAGTCCCCGTGTATTCTGCGAAGCCTGGGCTCATACCTTTGGCAATTTTCTTTTCTTACTTGAGAGTACTTTTCTGGGCACCATAATTGCTATAACCTAGAGAAAATACATTGATTAGAACAAAATTAAATCCATTTAAGATGTTACACATTAGATTACGTGCCTACACATAGCAGCAGCTTACAAGTAACAAGAATTAAACTATACTCACATTTACAGAACATACAGAATAATACATGATTGATTCAGTGGCATGTCTACACTGGAATACCACATTAATTCTTGCCAGGGATAGCAAATACATATAACTTATCATAAGAGCAAATTTTCTAAAAGGAATCTCTTGTACAGTAAACAAAGAATCTATTTGACTGAACTCTGACCATGTCTTGTTATCGTTCAAGGTACCCTTTCCTCCTCAAAACAGTTCAAATTTCCCTATCTTCGTATTTTCAAGAGCTACTTCCCTGATGATTATATCCCATTTAATCCCATGGCATTTAAGCTAAGCCCTGAAGGCTTATTCCTCTTATCACTTACCCTGCCTGCTTCCTTTTTTCTTGCCATTAATTTGTCTCCAGATTTTCCTGAACCTTGACCCAGAATCCGACTCCATGTTATTAATTTTTGTTCCCCTTAGTAGTGGACAATTGATTGCAACCATTAAAGGGAAGGTGCAACATTGGTTACCAAAATGACCAAATTATTATCCCAAAGCTAACTTGATGTGAAGTTGGTAAAGCAGGGATGCCAGTTTTCCGGTTATTGTCGGAATTCCGGCTTTTTCATATTTTCCCCAAAGAAATCCAGCGCTCCGTCTTTCCTCCGGCCAGAAAAAAAAAATCACCATTGTGTGTGTGTGTGGATCTGTGTGTGTGTTGTATGTACATGTTGTATGTACATGTATGCATTGTATACATGGTGATCGCAACGTGACCATAAAGATTGCGTTTCGCAGCCTTCATTTTCTGAAATTTTTGACTGAATTTACTCAACTTAGCTACCATAATGGAGGTCGGAAGAGGTGTGGATCTGAAAAATCAATGCTTGTGTAAAGAACAGGTTCAATTGACGTTGGCTTAAATCAAAAGACAATGAGGGATATTTTCTTTCCGTGCGTATGAATGAACAAACGTTCGGTGTTCCTTTGCGGAAAAATTTTGTTCCGGCTCTGGAGCAAAGAGCTCCTGGCATCCCTGGTAAAAGTATCAATCATCCTGAACAATTATGCTGTCTGAAGTGCTCTCATTTCAGAGAAAACACAAACAAAATATGCAAAATTTGTGTTCAGTAAACACTGTGAATGTTTTTTCACACGTTCATTTAGACTCCGCATTGAGCTGAAACTTTCATAGGTTGTTTAGATCTTGATTCAAAGAAAGTAAGCATACGTATACAGGCAGTTTTGCCAACAATATCAATTCTGTACATGTACCTTCCCTTTATTAAAAGTTCTCTTCTATTTTATTTGGCAGCAATTTATCAGTTAACTTCCTGTCTTTGGTGTTATTGTGATCATTTTCTTTATTTTCTTTTACTAGTAACATTATAAATTAAAACAAAATATTACAAATCAACCTACATGTATTTGTTTCTTTTGTTCTCCTGAAATATGACTTTTTTTTAAATATATATTCCAGACAATTATTTATTGTAAATGAATAAACTCTCAAGCCCTTGTTTCCCAGTGTGTATTCCTAATCCAACTAAAATGAACTTTTCTTTTAATATTATTTTCCTTCTAAACATGTAATCAACAGAGGGCAGTATAACGCTATGTGAACCTCATCTTCTTGTGTACATGAATAGATATACATGTACATGTATGTGGATTGCAACATGTTTGTTTGACTGATTCATCTGGATGACTAATGCCAGGACAATGTTATTTGGGATTCTGTCCATAAAAATAATTTTACCCCATAATCAGGGTTTTAGAACACTGCCTTATGCAAACTAATTGTAAAATTTGTAAAATTTGTTGAACAAAACAAACTAAAATTAAAAGATTTTCTCTTCAATTTTTTTTTAAATATTTACAAAAAAGAGGATTTGACTGGTCTACTGTTGGTTTTAATTCATCAGAATTTGTATTATTATTATTATTTTTAATTTTGTTCATGTTATTTTTTTTTATGTCTCAATAATCAGCTGATCTTCTCTGAGAAGTACACCCTAGCTGAGGAGTTGAGCTGGCATATAGATCACTTCTGCTGTTGGAACTGTGATACTGTCCTCGGTGGACGACGCTACGTAGCTCGGGAAAGCCATCCGTACTGCTTGCCCTGCTATGACAAGCTCTTCGCAAAGGTACTATTATCTTGAATTATGTTCTTGGGTTGAGATGGTTTGCCTCATGATGCCATGCAGTCCAATTATGATTATGCAATAAAACAGACATGTTTTATGCCCTGTGGTGTTCCTGGGGTGGATCCCAATTTCATAGAGGGTCCCCACCACTAATTTATTTCGCAAATTTCTGATTTGAAGATTTTTTGCAGTACTTAATTTTGCTTGTGTGCGGTGACTTGTGTGCCCTGCCCCCACATTGCTACAGACACCAATATTGTGTGAACATTTTTTTTCTCCTTTTGCTTTTTTTCCATCAATTTTATTTTACTTTATTTTACTTTATTTTATTTATTTTTTGGATGGGGTAGGGTTTGGTCCTTCCCCCTGAATCTACGTCTGTGCTAAATCAGAACAGATCATACAAATTTTTTCTTGTCTTAGCTCACATGCCTTGGTCATTACAAGAAATGTAGAGTATTTTGTTGTTGGCTTAACTGTTATCCTGCGTGGAGCCACGATCGTGGCTGCGGTGTCCCGTGCGGAAAGCCACAATCGTGGCTTTCAACAACACTGTGAAAATGATGTTACGTGGCTTGTGATTGGTTAACGCTACCTACCAAGGTTTACATTAGCCAATAGCAGACACTTTTAGGAAGCCAATGGAAAGCCGATGTCATGAAGTGAGCGTTCTAAAATCAGCTATTTGTAGGCCAAATGATGTAATTCATGAAAAAACAACAACGCTCGTTTCATTACAAGCATGACAGAGTCGCGGTATACTATATACTACTAGTACTACCAAACACTGTGAATAGTCTGGTGACAGTAACTTTTCGTGAATTTTATATCGGAATATATGAAAACTCCGCACACTGTATTGATTTTGTGTACTGAACTCCGCAGGATAACAGTTAAGATCGTCTTCTAGGAATTTTTCTGACAATTTAAAACCTGATGGACTTTCATAAGATGATCATTTTGTTCTGTCATTTCTAGTAAATTACAGTCCACAAACAAGCTAAACATTTCATTTTGTGAAACCATTCTATGTCCCACCAGTACTGTGGCACTTGCAACGAAAAGATCGAGGCTGACAGCAAGCGTCTGAACCACGAGAACTACTTCTGGCATGCAGACACTGTCTGCTTCAAGTGCTCTTCCTGCAGTGTGTCGCTCGTCGGTCGTTCCTTCCTTCCCAAGGATAGAAACATCTTCTGTTCCGTGCAGTGCAAACGAAAGTACTTCAACCAGTGAGGGCGGTAAATAAAAACATTACGTGCCAGTCATCTCCAGAGGGCGCTGTTTTAAGTGTGGGAAATGTGATCATGTTCATCTGTAAAAATGGTGTCTGTTTTTTCCCAGTTTGATATTATTCGCAAACTGCAAAGTTAGTGAAAGTTCTTGTAACACTTGGCAAAATTTACTTTGTTTTTGATGTATTTAGAGACTAATTTGACAATATTTTTGTTTCTTATTTTTGTTAACCGCGTTTTAAACTAAAGAATTCAGCAAATAATATATAGTGCTTCTTGACAATGCAGTTTTTCCATTGTATAAATTCATGTGCTAACTGATGGAATTGACAGGTGAAGTTTGATAGTTCACTTATAAACTACACAATAATGTATGGGGAAATGAAAAACGTCATGTTTGAATCTGAGGCATTCAGGTGAACACACATGATAAGTCTATCCCCACTGCATGAAACTGCATGTGGTGACAGTACAAATTCCCCATCCCCCTCATCCGTTATTATTACCCCAATGCCCCACCACCACCACCACCCCCCCCCCCCGCCCCGCCCCGCCCCGCCCCGCCTTATTAGCCATAATGACCTGTTGACGATGGACAAGGATGCACACATTACCAATGTGACACCTTAAGCCCTCAGTGTTATAAGACATCCTTTATTGGGTATATTAATCATGTATCCTGCATACATGTTTATGTGTATAACTGCAGTCTTTCTTTGAATTAAAGGGAATTGGTGGTTGGTAACGTACATTCATTTCAGCACTATAGTTTTCAGGAAATACATGTATATCATGTATATGACATAAAACACAATAAAGGGGCCACTTTGCATCCGTCATGTTAGCAGTTTTTCCAATGGTTGTTATTTATTTTTAAGTACCTGAAACCAACCAAAAAGTGTTTCAACATGTGAATGGACATGCAGGCTTATACTAGAACTAATTTGAGTTGATTTATTTTATTTTTTTATTTTTTTATTTATTTTTTTACCCTCAAATTTCCATAAAAATTGGACGGAAAAAGTTACCTCACTTTTCCGTCCATTTGTTGATGGAAATTTTAGGGTAATTAAAAAAATAATAGTAATAATCAACTCAAATTATCTTTA
Source organism: Zoroaster sp. YZ-2022 (assembly GCA_029582265.1). Classification (NCBI taxonomy): domain Eukaryota; kingdom Metazoa; phylum Echinodermata; class Asteroidea; order Forcipulatida; family Zoroasteridae; genus Zoroaster; species Zoroaster sp. YZ-2022. Next base: position 23,895,137 of record CM055820.1, read on the forward strand.
GGATAAGCATGCATGTCTATTCAAATGTTGAAATTCTTTTTGGGTGGTTTCAGATATTTAAAAAAAAATTACAACCATTAGAAAAACTGCTAACGTGACGGTAGGAAAGTGGCCCCCTTTATTGTGTTTTATGTCATATCGAATATATCCTGTGCTCACATTTTTTGAGAAAACAACAAAAAACTGTTACATGTTTTTAACTAAATGTTTTGTAAATTCAACATAATAATTCCTGTTTTCTCCAAGATAAAAGCACTTCTTTTTTCTCAAGATGATTGCTTCGTGTACCAACTTTACACTAAGTTTAAGATAATAATTTGTTAATGTTGTACAAATTATTATAGCGCCCTCTTGTGCTCGAGGCATAAGGATTATTTTTTCCCCTCAATTAGTAGCAGTCTGGGCTTTACCTCATCTGACCAAACAATTTGGAAAGCAATTTTTCATATTTTGGTATTAAACATTTGTTTCGAAAGGTGAAAGGAGAACTTGAATACAACGAAATTCAGAACCTGAATTATAATAGCTTTTTAAATGTTTAATGGCAAGCCTATATCATTTCAGCATAGCATTATTGTATATCAAAAACTAGTGAGATCAAAACGGAGAGACTGACAGGAATGATGGGTGCTGGAATAGAGACTAGCAAAGGAGAGAAACACAATTCATTTTAAATTTAGAAATTTCAGACCATGTGAATCAGCATTTCAGATAATTATTCAGAGATTTAAATGAATTAATGTTAGGTACTGATTCAAAGTTATTCTTATGGCCATCCAAAGTTTCCAACATTTTACAAGCAAACAGGGAAGTTTGCATCATTAGAACTCGCCATCCAACCCCCAACTCCCCGTCCAAAAAGAAAAAGAAAAATAACAACATGAAATAGGCCTATAACCATAATGTGGGATTTAGACAATCTAGGCTGCATTATCAACATTTTTTTAAAACATTTATCAAGCACAGTCCCCCCTTCCCCTTCCCCTTCCCCTTCCCCCACCAAACTCTGTTTTTGCTTTGCTTAAAATAGTTGACAATTTTGGATGGCCTGATATCAATTACATGTATAATTGTATACATGCATTCATTTTGTACAGTGTGTGTGTGTGTGTGTGTGTGTGTGTTCAAGTTTATAAAACATTAAAATATATTTGTTAAACAATAAGTGGGTAAAGTGATTGTCAAAACACTTGTTTCACCTTGTAGTGTTTATTGTTTAGTTTTGTATATCTTCATGCTTGTTTTGCTGTTGATATATTATGCAGATTTAATAACAAAATCACCAAAAGTAGCCTTTGTTATATAAATAGTCATTTATTTTCTTTGATTTATCAGTGACTGAGAAAATACAAACATGTCACGAAATCATGTCATGAATTATTATAATTGGCCTTATTAGTGTAAAATGTAGCATTTGTGTAGAAGAATTGCTATTATATAAATGGTTACAGGTGTTTTATTATTAATGGTTATTATGAATCTTGTAATTTTATGATTGGAAGGGAAGATACAGAATTTAGTTTTTTTTTATGAATAAAAAAACAGTTTTGACACAAGCCATCAAGTTTTTTTCTGGACTTCACAAAAATGTACATCAACTGTTGTAGAATATTCTGCGTTCCCTGAGAGATCAGGGAACATGTGCTTTGTAGGGCTCCAGAATATTCACTTTGAAATACCAAAGTTTTTTTTTAAAGCCTCATCAGTACCATTTTGGTAAAATGCTTTATTATGCATTCATTGTTTTCATATTTTGTAGTGATCAAGAAAAATGTATATGCTTTCTTAAGCTGTAAAACAGCACGTGATTAGTTTCAGTGCAGTTTCCCAGGTTTACAGCGATGATGTAATCACCCTCAGAACAAAGATATTGAACATTTGGGAGACCACCAACCATAAGGCTGGATAGCTGTGCTTAGTTAGTGGAGCACCGTTACATAATCAATTTGTCTTTGTTTTGCACAAAATAATGTATTTAAGTATGTAGTAATTTTTCATTTTTGGATTATTTTACGAGTTAACAAGTTTGACATTTAATCAAAAACTTCTGCCTACTGTTTTGTTTTTTTTACTTCAGAAAGAACGCTTTAGAAAGAATAACTTGTTTCATAAACACCCTTACCACCTAATATACTTCATTCTTGTATTTTGATTATTGTAATTTTGGCCATTATCAAAAGTTTATAATGCTTTGAAAGAATTTTGAAAATTTTGATTGTAGAGACCGTTCCAGTATATGTATATCTATTGCAAACGTTGGTTTACTTATGTGACCTTGTATTTTTATGGTGTTCCATATCAAAGGTTTAGTTTTGGTAAGAACTTGTTATTCGCTATTTTTACCAGCAATTTTTTTTTTTTTTGATCATTGCTATTTTACTTGAGGAAAGTACAACAAATGTTTCAAAATAAAACATTTCTCACAATTATCACGATAAGAATGCTTTTACAATACATATGTCCCAAAATGAACTCATGGAGGGTCCCATCAAAAATACATTTGAGCTTTTAATTGCTGTTAAACCAAGCTTGTGACAAATATTTTGTGAAAGAACTAATTTCACAGTATTTATTTTCAAAGTTAAAAATTGCTGTTTAAATAACGTAAAACATGACCAATATATCCTTTCACAATCATGTTGATCTTGTTGAGGTTTGGTGGTGGGCATCTGTTTGTTTCTTTCACTTTTTGCAATGTTTGTTTGTTCATCGCATATATTGCAACCCTCTAATATGTAAATAGTGTTTTTGCTGCTTCTGATCGATCAACATTTCGTATAATTAGAAGATTCCCTTTCTATTTCATCTAATCATCACATTTTATGGAGTTATATTATCTATTATTTGGGTTTATAAAATATTTCAATCTTTTGTGAACAAGTGATGCTATTAAACAACATGATCTTTGAGATACTGAACTGTGGAAGAAATTTTCTTATTATAAAAATATGGGGAATTTTAATATCGGGGTTTGCCAGAATTCTGGTTAGAGAAAACAGTTTTTGTCTGTGCTTCACCTTGAATATTTAAATGATCAAACTAAATCAATAAGTAAGAGTAATTGCGGTGACACCATGTGACACCAAACTAAATCAAGTTTATGTCAGAGAACAACCAAAAATTTACAAGATTGCAAATAAAGAGGTTGAATTGTATTAGTTTTTTTTTTTTTTTATGTCCAAAACCTAAAGTGACTGCACTGCCAACCATCAGGATATATAAGGGTGTACCACCAGTACGAACCAAGCCTTTTACTTGAATGGTAAAAAATTTAGTTATTTAAGATTATTTTGGGGTTATGCAGTCATGTGAAGAGGGTGGAGGGGCCATGATATTGTTTCATACTTTTAAAGGACTTTGGTGTGTATGGGAGTTCATTAACATTTGCACTCAAACAAATTATTGAGCTACAAGTGAAATGGGGGTAAAAACATAAATTTCAAAAGAGGGCGCTATACAAAACTAACTGCGAAAGCATTTTTGGTGTTTCTGCAGGTTAGTGAAAATACAGATCGGGCTGCGATAGGGCTTGATTCGAAACAAATAGCGGATGTTACAAAGAAACGGTTATTACATGACGCCTGGTCTGTAGACTCATCTATGGTAGATTGTGAATGTAGGAGATAAAGTCTCAACTTTAATTTATGGAGGATAAGATCAGAAAATAACATACTCAAATTTGCTTTCTATTGGCATTTGACGGATATAAATTATAGATGGATTAAAAAAAATTGAATTTACACAAAAATGAACACAGAAAAATGAACACCGATGACTGAAAAAGAAAATGTACATTGGTAATGTTGACAAAACTGCTTCTATGATCATGCATACTTGAAGTTATGGTGTGAAAAGGCATTTACTAGTTTTAAGGAAAACACTTGAAGAGTACAGTTGCTGTCTGGAAACTTTCTGAGAAAATACAACATTGTTCGTGTTTTCTCTGAAATGAGCCGAGTACCGTACTTCAGATCAGACAGAATAATACACTCACTGGCCATAAGTATTGCAACATTGAAATTCATACCAAAGTTCAGTTTGGAGAACTGTGTTACAATAATTTATTTTATTTAAGACTTTAGACTTAAGACTTTTTGAAATTGCCTTTGTTTTGAAGTCAATGTTCTTTTTTACTGTTCTTGCTATGTAATACACGATCGATGAAATCGGATTAAATGATTATCTCACCTGTTACTATAAAGTGCTATTTTGAGCATGTTGCAATACTTTTGGCCAGTGAGTGTACTTCACTTCAGATAGGCCTTAGGATAGTCATTTTGTAATCAGGTAATTACCAATGTTGTAAAAAATTAAATAAATAAAAATAATACACTGCAAAACGGACAATAATAATATGAACACCGAGATTGTTTAATTTTTTTTTTAAATTATTTTTTTGTTTTACACGATCTTTTCCACTGAACATCCCAGTTCTGCAGGGAACAAAATTACCGGTGGGCTATTAATATTTCTTCTTTCTTGTGAATCTTCTTCATCACGCAAGGAGGTCCGTATCAAGCCACTTCAGGGTGTCATTGTCTAAGGTTGGCAAGTCCATAGGTGCCATGCGGGAGATTGATAGATTTGACATCCTGAGATAATGTGGTCCATTGTTTGTGGTAAGCCACAATCACAGACGTTTGATTCTTTGCCGGCTCCGATTTTCTTGAAGAACGAGCCAGTTTTCCTCCAGCCAGATCGAAGGTGGTTCAGGTTGACCCAGGCTTTCTGTAGGAGCTTATATCTGCCTATAACGGTAATGATTTGTGCGTGTCAGTTGATGGAGTTAACAATCAACTATGAGTAGGTACATACGTTTTTCAGAATATGATTTGTGTATGGCATGTGAAATCTAATTCCAGACTGGGTTAAAAATAATTTTTTTTTACAAGTACCGGTACGTCTCTGTGTTCCTTTTTCTGTGGTCTTTCAAAATGAAATGTACTTTAGACTTGCTTTTTCATATAGCAAATTTAAAAATAAATGATTGTGCCAACTGCATAAATTTAACATTTAAGAAAACTGCCCCAACAATGATCAATGGTCATGAATTAAAACTGTAAAAGATACCTTTTGGAATCAACCAACCAGTGACCACCACCTCATGGATGATTGTGTTATTGTTTGGCTGAAAGGTCAGTCGTACACACGTGTGAGTGCACAAACTGAAAGTAAGCATATAACTATCTCGTCGCGCGCGTATCTTGAATCATTTAAGGCACTTATAACAAATTAATTGTAAGCTTTCACAGCGAACAATAAAAAAGCGGTAGTGTTTATCTTCATAATTGCAAAATATGCCACGCCCACCTGTACGACGTACGTCCGTACCATGGAGATAACAGGCGCATGCGCTCATAAGAAAAATCATTATGTGAAATCCATCAAAGATGGCGAACGATCACGATGCACTCTGATGTATCTGTCGACAAGCCCAAATTTAACAGGAAACTGGTCATGACAGCGCGAAAATTTGGACCACGGAGGCAGCACAAGGTACCGAGTACACTTTAAGGATACTGTAGAGTACTGCAGGTACCATGTTAGACCCATCTTCAAGTGAAGAGGAGTCGGAAAATGATACCTACGAGGATGAAACGGATGCACTGTCCGTCCCGAGTCAGGCTGGGCTACGAACCAGCGCGTCGAGTAATGACAGCCTGCAGACCAGCGGGGCTGTTCCTGGGGCGGGTGGTCATCGAGCGTCCGTCGTACGGCCAGCTAGTCCAAGTCCATCTTTGATAAGTGAGAAGGAGAGGGAGGAAACAGAGAGGTTGCAGCGGGAAGAAGAAGAACACAAGAAACGCCTTCAGCTCTATGTTTTTGTGATGCGATGTATTGCCTACCCGTTCAATGCCAAGCAGCCGACCGACATGGCCAGGCGACAAACCAAAGTAACACGGCAGCAGCTGACCACAATCAAAGAACGATTCCAATCTTTCATCAATGGAGAAACTCAAATTGTTGCCGATGAGGCATTTTGTAATGCTGTCCAGAACTATTTCCAGGTGTTTCTGAAGAGTGACCGAGTACTGAAGATGGTCCTCAGTGGTGGGTGTTCTTCACACGATTTCAGAGAAGTGTTCAAGAACAATGTTGAGAAGCGCGTCCGGAGTTTGCCAGAGATTGACGGGTTGAGTAAGGAGACAGTCTTGAGCTCGTGGATGGCTAAATTTGATGCCATTTATCGAGGAGAGGAAGACCCAAGGAAACAGCCACAGAGGCTATCAACGGCTGCTGCATCTGAGCTTATCCTGAGCAAGGAACAGTTGTACGATATGTTCCAGAACATCTTGGGCATCAAGAAGTTTGAACACCAGCTGTTATACAATGCATGTCAGGTGAGATGCTGTACAGTGCCGTGAGATGCTATGTTGCATACTGATGAGATTTGAGGTTATTTTTAAGGGGAAATCCACCTTAGAAATAATCTAATATATTATAAATGTGCATTAACATTATATTTTAAAGCGATATCGTCAGTATTTCTTTTGCGTTTTTCATACCTATAATTTCTGGTAATTTTGCTATTGCTATTTTACTTGAGTAACCCTAACCTCACTGAATACGACAAAATACTACTTGAGTAAACTGCAGTATGGAGTACTTTTACTACACTGGTCTATGAGAATTGAGTAGTATTTTGTAGTACAGTGTACTTTTACTACACTGGTCTATGAGAATTGAGTAGTATTTTGTAGTACAGTGTACTGGACCCTAAATGAATGCCTAGGACGTTAGGGGTAAAGGAAAATGAATCTACTTAAAAATCAATACATTTTACAAAATAATTGTGAGAAGCATGTTTTTACATTTATAATAAATTAGAGAATTAGTCATTGCAAACTGCTTACCGTTTGTGGAATTGAAGTAATTCGCATTGTGAAAACGTGAACCAATGAGTGACCTTTGTTGCCTCTTCAGTTTGTGATGTCAGTTTGATCTATAATAGTTGAAGAAGGAAGTTTATACAATCTTTACAAATGAAGTTTTATAATAAAAAGGATTGTAACATTAAAACAAATTTCCCAATCAAGATGACTTTTACTATTAAATACCTTACAAAATAACCCTCCTACTACTACAAGGGTCAAAATCAGTCAAAATTTCAAAGTTCATGCCAGTGTATGTCTACAGCACTTACAGGTCAAATACTGTCAAACCTAATGTGTAGAAAGTACATCAATCAGTCAAAAACAGTCGAATGTTTTTGACTGGTAGTAGTAAAAGCATTATCATGCAATGTTGAAGGTGGTCAAAATGAGTTGACCATTTTCGACTGGTAAAGGCACTTTGGTCAAAATGAGGTGACTGTTTTTAATTGGTACATGTAATGTGGATGGTGGTCAAAATGAGTCAGCGTTTTGGACTGATATTTAGCACTATGGTCAAAATAAATTAATTTATCAGTCAAAACAAGTCATTGACTCCTAGCCTAAGTGGCCCTGCATTGATTTATCAGTCAAAAACTGGCAGCCTTCAGCACCCCTATCATTGTTTGTTCAGTCAAACCAAGTCAGTGATCCCCTGAAGCTGATAATGATCTTATCAGTCACCAGCAGTCATAGCACAGTGTGTGGCAGCTACCCAAATGGTCAAAACAAGTCACCAGTGCCCATGTGTGCACAGTTGATTCATCAGTCAAAAACGGTCAATTGACTGATTTTGAGCACTATAGCAACTTCCCACTAAAGTGCACCTAGAGGAGGAGGGTAAGAATTAGCGGTTGCAAACTGCTCTACAACCATATAAAGAACTTGTTTTATAAATACAAACTCGGTAGTTAATGGTGTCACATTGTTGAACCTCGTAGAGTCTTTTATCAAAGGAAGTGTACTAAGCTTAGGCGATATAAATTGTTTTCTTCCACGATATATCGGCAGACATATATCGCGATTTTCAATAGTATCACGATTATGTTTTTGCATTCATGCATGATTGCTTTAGAGCCGATAAGGTATATACCCCTCTACAAGCATCACAATAAATCACAAATTCGTTTGCGTTGTGTGCTTCTGAAGTAGTTCGCTTTTGTTTCTCACTTCCGAAAGCTGAAAAGACTCCAAATTTAGTTTTTTTAATCGCGTTATATTTTTTTAATCAGGATTTGCCGATACTTCGATAACATCAAAAGGTTCTCGATATCGTAATCGAATAAAAAAAGATATCACGATATTTGATACTATCGTCTTATCGCCCCAAGCTTAAAGTGTACAGTTTACTAATGACAAGGTAGTTCAGACAGAAATAAAGGAGCAAGACTCAGTCAAGTGGAAAGGAAAGCCCTATAATAGATACATCTTTTATAATGAATAAAAGATAACTGATTTAATTTTGCCCTACACCGACGTGTGTATAGCACTGTGGTTTCCGAGTGTCTGTGAAAAAATTTCACAGGCGACTCAGGCAGGATTCAAACCCATGACCTACTGCTTACTAGTGCAGACATCTTAACCTCTCGACCACCGAGCTTGCCCGATGACAATTGGCCGCTAGAATCCTATAGCAGCGGGTTCCGCGATATATATTTAGGATGGTGAAATTCTTGCGTCGTGTGATGAACAACTGATTTAATTTTGCCCTACATTTAATTATCAAAGAAGTAGTACACATAAATATATTAACACAATTATTTTACCTCCCTCAGCTCAGAACAGGTAAACCAAGCTGGGCAGATAGGATTACAAATCCCAGCTAACACACCTACTTCCAGGATTATTACAGGGGCCCTAGTTGATTGCATCAATTGTCCTCACTCAATTGTTTTTTTGCCTTTGGGGATATCTCTTTGATGTCATCCTTTACGTCGTGGTATGTTTTCTTTTCTACCTCTAACCCTTACATTTCATCTTTAACATAAGTGTGATATCCCTTTCCTAAATCTCAGCCATTCCATACTAACCCACGTAAACACCCTTCCAAAATGTTCTTGTAAAAGGTAATGGATAGTGGATATCATGTACACTTTGTTCATAAATCTTACCATAAATGCTCAATGCAAATATTGGAGCATCCATATGTCTCCATTAACCCTCCTACATGTACTATAGCTGCACTTTAGTGGCAGGTAGCTATAGAGGTCAAAATCAGTCAACTGCCTGTTTTGACTGTTCACCCAAATGTGCACACTGTGGCATTTTTGACTGGTTATTACTGTTATTTTGACCACCCTGAACAATACTTTAACCTGTCAAAAACGGTTGACTCGTTTTAACCTGTAAATGTACTTTACTACACAGTGTTTGACTTTTAAGTGCACCATGGCAAGTACATGTATATCAACATTTTGACTGCTTTTGACCCTTGTAGTCACAGAAGGGTTAAAGGGCCTATGAAATTGGAATAATTTAACTTGAAAACATTTTATTGCATAATCTGCCTCATGTGTCATCATTTTCTGCCATTAAATTGCCAAATTGTGGGTGTTTTGATACCTTTTGGTCTGTACGCTAATGGGAATTTGCACTTGCACTGAGCAAATCAGAGATGTCACAGCGGAATCAGTTGCATCATGGTTAATTTGTGCATAAAAGTTGACTGAATTTCTCATATTTTTATAAGTCAGTTCTCTTAATTTTGTGCTTTGTCTTGTTAATTGTACATGTAGCTATTTACCTGTCGGAGGAGTTATGAGTTATCCACCGTTTTCCTGGGCAAATTTTGGAGTTTTGATTGTGTGCTACTGTGACATTAAGTTCCTGTTGCATTCTCTCAAAACAGCATTCTCATGTACCAACTGCCAAGGATTTAGCATGAACATTTTTACAAATTTAAATATATATATGTCAAAAATAGACTTCCAATTTTCTTTAACTGTCCAGAAGCATAAATATTTGCTAAACTATTTTATAGAAACCCTAAAATGTATTTAATTTCTTAGGCCCTTCCAGAGGCCTTTATTCCATGTTGGAATGAATACAAACAAATTTTAATGCATTCTCACTTTTTTCTCGTTAACGACACACTGAAATTCCCCTCTTCTTGTACTAATGAAGTTTTGTCGAGTGTGCAGAGGGGGCGGGAGTTGACATTGCTACATGTAAACTTATATAGTTTACACACTAAATACATGTACATACTAAGTACATATGCAGCAACAGAAAAAATGCAAAGAATCTTTGGTGTGATCTAAAAGTGTTTACACACATTATTGACCATTGATAAGATTCCTTAAAAGCATGCTTAAAAGCACCGAGTATGCGCATGTACTAAGCTTGGGCGATATTGAATTTTTTTTTCATCCATGATATATCGGCAAACATATATCGCGATTTTCGATAGTATCGCGATTATGTTTTTACATTCATGCATGATTGCTTTAGAGCCGATAACTACAGATACTATACCCTTCTACAAGCATCACAATAAATCACAAATTCGTTTGTGTTGTGTGTATGTACTTCTGAAGTAGTTTGCTTTTGTTTTCTCACTTCCAAAAGCTGAAAAGACTGTCCAAATTTTGTTTTCATGGAATTTCTGACTTGACTCACAATGGCGATTTTTTTTTTTTTTTTTTTTTTAAATCGCGATATATTTTTTTAATTGCGATATATTTTTTTAATTGCGATTTGCCGATATCTCGATAACTTTAAAAGGTTCTTGATGCTGTAATCTAATAAAAAAAGATATCGCGATATTCGATATTATCGTCTTATCGCCCAAGCTTAGTATGTACATGTACATTGTGTACATAAATCATTTTTTACAAAACAAATACATAATTTCATTGAGTCAGAGAAAATATAGGATCTGTTGTAGACTTTGTCCAAAATTGCAGACTACTATAAGTACATATATTCGTCATCAATATGTTCGACACAAATTGACTGGATTAGATAAAAGGGTTCGAGAAACAGAGTGTATTTAATTGTAAATTGTATCTTGAAAAGTCTGGCTCATGTCCATGTGATTATTATTAATCTTTCTGATAACCAAACCATTGTGTACATACGTGTACTCATGTAGCTTGTAAGCCTGAAGATGATGTACTGTATGTATTTATGTTTAGTTTTGGACGTGAGAGAAAAACCCCAGACAAAACTCCACGTAATCAGGTAGGGACTGAAAACAAAATCCTTAATGTCAGCTTGGGTCTGGCTGGGATTTGAACCATGGTCTACAGAGGTGAAAAGCTAGAAAAGCACAAAAGTCTGATCCCGGAATTGAGAAAGGAATGAAGGTAGCATAAATTTGGGGGAGGGGGGTCCAGTGGAAGCTCTGGGTTTTTAGGCATTTTGGTGAGACAAATAACGGCAAGCCAATTGATATTAAACAAATTATTTATGTCAAATCAACCTTCTGCAAATATAAGATACATGATGTTCAAGCTCTAATATCAATGCCCATGTTAAATATTGTAAATGGTAATTTTTTCTGAACCCCTTTGGTCTTGAATTAAGAAAAAGCCTGGTGTTGACTGGGGCAAAACAAATGGTCTGTCTTACATATGTTTGTACGTACAACAACACCGAAAGTCTTGGTATTATTTACAAAATGTTTGGCCAAATATTGGGTAGATTCTGTCCACCAGTGAAGAGGTAGTTGTGCAAGGGTGACATCAGGAAAGTGATTTTTAAACCAAAGAAACTGATTTGTTTTATCCCATTTATGTCAACTGCACCTAAGGCCAACTGCACCTAAGGCCCAAAAAAGGTTTCCAGTTTCTGGTCATAGATCGGCTTCAAAGTCAGTGTGGTGACGTAATCTTTTTTTTGGCCAACCATGTTCATACCCCTATGCACAGCAAAATTCCATTCGATCCAAAAATTTTAGTTGCAATTGTCATTTCATAGCAAAAAAAAGAAAACTAAAAATGCTGACGTGCAGGTCTAAGGCTTTTCTGAATTCAAGACAAAAGGAGTTCAGAAAAATTTAATTTTGACAATATTTTACAATGAGCTTAGAATAAAACGTACATGAATGTTGTTTAGATTCCTTGACAATGACAATGTGTGGATTGTCACTTTCCAATGCTGCATGTACGCTTGATACTGATTAGGGAATGTTGGGAGAAACTCATCAAGTCGTGACAGTTTTGTGAATGAATGAATGAATTAAATAAAGTAAAAAAGTAAAGTCTGTCCTGAGCCACATTGGCTCATCAGGTCGGTGTTTATCTCTGGTTTCGTTGGCATGAAACGACTGAGAATATTTCCATTCCCCCTGGATGGGATGCCAGTCTATCGCAGATTACTTCCCTAGCTATTGCCAGGTACCCATTTATACTCCTGGGTGAAGAGAAGCAATTACAGTAAAGTGCCTTGCTCAAGGACACAAGCACCACGGTTGCGGTGAGGATTCAAACCCACATTCTGGCGACTCGGCCATCAGAACCCAAGTCCAATGCACTAGACCGCTCGGGAATGGCACCGCCAATGAATTAAATGGCATTTTTAAGCTTTCTTCAAATGGGGACAGCTTAGTGATTAGTAAAAACTTCCTCCATGGTAAAAAGCCCCTCTTTAAGTAAACCACAAATGTTTTTACATTATTATTCCAAAAGAAGTACCTACACTGTACACGTACATTTAACGTTGAGCATTTTTTTCACACTCTAGATGTATATATATACAAATTCACACTTAACTGCTAACTTAATTAGATGTAGTATGTATCTAGTAATTCCCATGATATTACAATTCTAGTTAACAATTATTGACTGTTGTCAAAGGTTTTGTACTAGATGTACATCCTGAGGCGACAATTGTCACACTTAGCTTCAACTGGGGCGCCGTTTATTCAACATGGCTTTATAGAAATTCACATTGAACTATACAATACATGTTCTGTTAGTAAAAAAAACCCAATTATTTAATTTTATGTATTAATTAAAAAATAAAGGTGTCTGGACATACTGTACATGTATGGGAGTCTTCCATTTGCCAAAAATGTATAAAAACAATATGCAACATAATGGTTATTGGCCTTATGTTTCGAACCTAGCAGGTTCATTCTCAAAAAAAAAAATATCTGTACTTCGTGAGCACAGTGTACATGAATGTAGTCAATACCAATGATCTTAAATTAAATGAGCTAGCCTACTAATATTTACGTATCGGTGTGTGCTATACATGTACGTACAATAAACATATACATGTACATATATACATGTACAGTCTGAAAATGTCAGAGTGTCTCCCAACCCGAAGTAACCAATCACGTGGAAATAATGAGCTGGACTATAAGCAATGGTCATTTGATTGATTCAAAGACCCTGAAGTGTAGTTGAAATCAAATTGTTCAAAATAAGCATTGGAATTTATTTCATAACGAATATAACAGTATATACATGTAGTGTTCATGGACATCCAGAGATCTTAATGGGTTACAATATATACACTGGTACATATGTACATGTACATGTGTATGCGTACTGTGGGTACATGAACCTTTTATTGACCTCAAGAGATACACATAATTTGGATAAATAACTGGAGGTGGATTCAGCATCATTGCCTTATCTTCATAATCCTTGGTTGCCAGGTTTCAGTGAGATTAGGCTAGTATAAGTGTACAGTTTATCTTTAGCTGGTACATGTACATGTACATGTATTGGCATACATGTGCATAGCAATTTTATAAGCTGTTCAGCCATACATGTACATGTACATGTAGCTCAGTCATAATTTTCAAAATTACTCGGTTGACATGTAGCAGAAGTACTAGCATTGTACACATACATGTACAACATGCTGATCTGTACTTAAATATAGGTAAAACTTGTAGCTTTGCATGCTGAGGATGATAAGTAAGACTAATTGCGGTGACACCATGTGGAATCTCAATTGAGTAGTAATTAGTTCTGAAAAGAACTGGAGGTACAACTCGACGTTTCGATCAGTGTGCTCTGATCGTCCTCAGGAGAACATGTACTTAAATATGTTTTGATGTTCAGGTCAGAAGCTACATTTACACGCACCTTTCTTGGTACATGTATACACGTATGTACCCTAAATGCTAGACACATTTCAGTCAGCCTACAAACCATTTCATGGAACAGAAACTGCTCTTCTTCGCGTCAACAATGACATTTTATCTGCCATGGATGAGGGGAAAATCACTGCATTAGTTTTGTTAGACTTAAGCGCCGCTTTTGACACTGTCGATCATAAAATCCTTCTCTCCCGCCTTCAATATCATCTTGGAATACATGACACAGCCCTGGATTGGTGTAAGTCCTACCTTTTAAATAGGCCTCAGCATGTTTGTATTGGTAACGCTATCTCCGAGCCTGTTACTCTTGACTATTCTGTACCCCAAGGCTCTGTGCTCGGCCCACAGTGGTTTACTGTTTATACCTTTCCAGTTCGTGATATCATTTTGAAGTATAATTTAAATTACCATGTTTACGCTGATGACACGCAGCTTTACATTACTTTTAAATCTTCTCAAGAACCTGCTGATTCCTGCATTAAAACACTGGAGAAATGTATTCAAGAGATTCAAGTTGGATGAGACAAAACTTCCTGAAATTGAGCGATGAAAAAACAGAATTTGTTCTATTTGGATCACGTCAGCAATTGTCTAAAGTTTCTCTTCCATTTATTACAATTGGTGACTGCAGAGATAACCCCTCATTACATGCACGTAATTTGGGTGTTATATTTGACTCGACAATGACTTTAAAAGCACATATCTCCAACATTGTTCGCATATCATCATTTCATATCAGAAATATAAGCCGAATTAGGAAATACTTGAATAAAAGTGCTGCTGAACAAATTATACATGCATTTGTCACATCACGGCTCGATTCGGGAATGCTCTCCTTTACGGTCTTCCCAGAAATCAAATATCTCGTCTTCAGCACATACAAAACACAGCAGCTCGTGTTGTGACTTTGTCCAGGAAGTCATGCCATATCACGCCAATCTTGAAAGAACTGCACTGGCTTCCTGTTTCACAGAGAATTGTTTTTAAACTTATGCTAATTGTTCACAAATCTTTTAATAACATTGCTCCAATTTATATTTCTGAACTACTTAAAGTCTACACTCCATCACGCAATTTGCGCTCCAGCAACATGTCACTCCTCAAGGAACCAACTTCAAAACGGAACTGGGGTGATAGGTCGTTTTCTGTCGCAGCTCCGAGACTCTGGAATCATCTTCCAACTAAACTCAAATCTTGTCATAGTATAACCAGATTCAAGTCGATGCTTAAAACTCATCTTATGTCACAACTCTTCAAAGATGATGTACATGTATATTTGTAATTGCATTGTAGGTACATGTATCTCGGTACATAATTTGTTTTGTTTTCCCTATGCTATCATTGTATATTGTTTGTATTAATGTTTTTTCTTTGTTTCCGCGCCTTGAGCGCCCAGCAGGGTGGATATGTGTGCGCTAAAAATCTTTATTATTATTATTATTATATGATGTACTTTTTATAATAAAATTTAAAACTTATAGTTAATACAAAAATCTTATCCACCATATAGTATTTTTGGTACAACATTTTATTTTAAAATGTTATTTTTACACATGTATGTTCCTTCCCTAATTATGTTCTCAAACTGGTGTAACCAGAGATACACACAGATTGTACACTACAGTGCTTGATCTGTTTGGCCTTATTACAAAAGGCGCCTGGCCTTAAAAATGGTGATAGGTTAATTAAAGGCAGTATGTAAATATACTTGTTGAAAAATGTCTGCATCTATATATTTATAAGAATCAAGAGATACGTGTGTATGAATAGTACAGTATGAACAGAATCGACCTGTGAACATTTCAGCTGTACATAACAAATAAATAGTGAAAATACACTCAGATAAATGTGGCAATAGATAATTTTAAGCTGGATTTTTCTACATAAACATTTCAAGGCTTTGTTTCTTCAAAATGACAACATGTCAGATGGAATAACTTCTGAAAATGTTTGGTAACCATCTTTAAACAAAATTGGGTTTAGATCATAATTAGCTCTATAATTCCCTTACGGGTAAATTACCAATTGTGTAAGCCCCCTTTAAACCCCTCACAGGGGTATTTCTAAATGTTAATACATGTAAGTGCTGTGGGCAAGACATCAACCTGCTTAAAAGGAAGGTACACCATTGGTTATTAGGCCAAATAAAAATATAATAATCGTTAAGTGTCCTTTTAACCCAATTGGTTGGGAGGAGGTGTTTTTTTTTGCCTTTATGAACTCATAGTTTAATGATTGAATAATCAAGATTTGAAGTTTTTTAAATGAGCACATGAGAAACTATATATTGTTATTTTGTTACAAGGAGACTTGAAAGGGCTTAATGAGATTTGCAATTTTTAATTATTATTTTTTGGACATAAAAATAACAACAAAAAATAAATAAAATCGGGTGGGGATGCTAGAACCAATTTTTATAATTTTTATGTAGCCTTATCAAATTATTACCTAAAAACTTACTTGTGTACATGTACATATATCAATCATCCTGAGAAAATGGGAAATGTCAAATTAAAACAAAATTGCTGTCAAGCAATTTTTTGTAGAACATGAAAACATTAAAAAAACATGTAAAATTTTGTTGTTTTCTCAAAAGAAATTATTTTGTTTTGGTTAGATTTATGGTAAATATGTTTCTTGAAAACTAGAGGGTTCAAATGAATGTATAGTACATGTAATTTACATACATGTAATATGTTACTGTATTTAACCAGTTCGCGTCGGAGGCCATGTATACACGCATTTTTTTTTTTTGGAACCGCGGATCGGAGAGCGTCTAACCACACATTCCGATTTTTGTGTGTGTTACCGGGAGACTTGTCAACACGCCACACCTGGCGTGCCGTCGTGGCGCCTGACTTGTATACACGCAATCGTTTCTCGGAGTCCATGGGGTCACGGTTCGGTGGCCCCAGACAAAAGGCACTGCAAGCAATGAACGAGTTCACTCTTTTTGTTGATTTTTGCGTAATCCCTTTATCCAAGACCTGTTCCTTTGACGTACTGTACCAGCCAAGAATTTGAAAAAAAAACAGATTTATATCCATTGTTTACGAGGCCTTTCCTCTCTCTCCGGGTATGCCGTCTGTTCGACCGGGCGCTGGTCGCTAATAGGCTGTTGCATCGGAGCTTGCCAACTGTCTAATTGTGCTGAACAAACACAACCGTAATTAAAAAACTAGCCATTTAATTCTCGAAATGTCAATGAGTAAAGGTGTTTATTTGGGTGTCCGGACTTAGTTTCATTGACCCAAAAAATTATTAATGGCTAGAATTTTTTTTTGATTTTTCACTGAAAATAAACCCGCACGGGGGACCGGAAAAAAAATATATATTCCCGACGTGAACTGGTTAAACACCAATGTTGTAGTTTCCCTTTAACATGTAAAACAGATAATACAAAATAGATAATATTATTATCTATTTTTACAAGAAATTACTGTTATTTTAAAGAATGTTTTTTATCTCTGAATACTGGCCTGTTTCAGTCAAGTTTTTGAATTGCCATTGTTACGTACATGTACATGTACATGTACTGTTAGTATGCAATTATGTATTTATTACCACAAATTAACCGACCAAAACACATCATCCTGTTATTAATCCAATAGTATGTATATGTACTGTGGCAAGTGAAATATTCCTTGCCAGAAGCCTCGTCTCACTTGAAGGCTTTTGATGAATCATGATGCAGGCAAAGTTGGACATTCAGTCAGCTTATGCATAGATGTACATGTACACATGGTATGTATGTATGTTCTGAACTTGTTAGTTCCCAGTACATGTAAAGGTACAGTACAGTGCATTAATTAAAGGGTATTGTGTACACCCGTGGACAGTGAAAGATTACACTTGTAACGTAAAGCAAATTGCTACACATCAGTATTCATATTTCGCTATAAAAATTGTGAAATATTTCAGCTTAAAAATGTGTTATTGAAATTGATGACTGCCAATTGAGGAAGGATGAGGCTGAAATTGGAAATCTTCAGATACCCGGGTACCAGTAAACAATTTTGTAAAAATACATATAAATAATGCTGAATGTAAAATAGCCAATATGAAGGCAATATTCTCTTGTTTTATTAGAGTCATAATAAATGTGGACTTAGTGTAATAATTTCCCGCCTCTATATTAAAAATTACTTTTCAGCATCCCCATTCCTCACACACATTTCATCAACAAAAAATCAGAGACTTCCATTTGTGGCTTAAATGTTCAGTTGAAATTTGAAAAAGTAATTTATGGGTAGTTGGAACCGAAAAATGGAACCGGGTAATGACAGTTTCAGGCGGGTATCCGGATACCCAGGTACCCAGTACAGCCTTAGGAAGGATCCTAAATTGGTACAGTATGTAAATTACCCAAATGAAACTTTTAAAGGGGGACTGACATCCTTGACTTAAGGCATTTTGTAATAAAATATTGTTTTTAGACCCACCTGTGTCTATTTAATCATTGATTTCTGAGTACAAGTATTTTAAAACAATGTTTGAAGTGTTTGGGGGAGGCAACCCCGCCCCATGGTGGAAGCTTCATTTGCATAAAATATGCGTCAGGTCGGGAAGATCCGATGTGTACATGATGTACATGATGTACATGTACATGTACATTCACACACGTAGCGTCAATTTCATTTCTTCCGTGATTTTTGTTTCCGGAATTAATAAAATGCCGGGAAGATGTGTTGCTGCAGGATGCAGCAACACCACCAAAGACGGTGTTAGCCTTCATCTGTTCCCAAGTGACCCAAAATATCGGCGTATTTGGACGAGCAAAGTTCGTCGGAAACAACGGGATGAACATGGTTTCAACAACCAACAATCATGACTATCGAATTTCTCTTCCCGACATGACGTCACGAACAGCTCCTCCGTGCAGGGCAGGAACAACTAGTAAAAGTGGGGGGGCATTTTTACAATGGTAAAATAACACTCTCAAAAACAATAAAAACACGAAACAAAAATTTTATTGATCTTTTACTGATATAAAAGAATAAAACGATCACATATTTAACTGTTTGATTTAAATCCACGACAGTCCCCCTTTAAAGATAATTATTATCTAAAAACTTTCTTTGGATTCAAGAAAGTAATGGTACCAAACATCCTGAGAAGTTATTCCGACATGTCATTTTTGAGAAAACATAAAATACAAATTCTGAAATGAATAACTGGTGATCCATTTCCCGATTAGAATGAATACAAATAATCTGAGTACATTTTCACTATTTTCTCAACACAATGAAAAAACTTTCACAGGGTGGATTCTGCTTTTAATGTATCTCTTGGTTATTATAAAGTATGACATTTTACCAAACGTTTACACTGCCTTTGAAGAATTTTAACTTGAAACATATAGTGTGTTTACATATTACAAATAAATTACACATGTATATGTATGAGCATGCACACGTTGATATACAAACATGTTCATGCATACAGTATGTTATGAATTGAAGTCAGGCCTGTGATTTCTCAGAATCTTTGACTAATCTCCCTTTGCCTAAACATTTTCTTGAAAGAAGAGAAGTAGCCACTCGGGAAAGAAAGAAATAGCCTGTATTGCATCCAAAGCTCTAGTTTCTTGTTTGTAGGGGTGTGGAAAGTCAGTAAATCCTCCAAACTTAAACATCCAGGAGGTTCAGGGGGCTTTGTCTTCTAGACCAAAGGGAGACCCAGGCCTGCTACCCATTTTTCAAGATTTGTTACTTTTGTCAAATCACACCCCTTAAGTGTCTTGTTTTGCAGCATGTGCATGTAGTTGAATAGTTACATGTATGCAAATTGTGTTTGTTGTGTGAATTACGAGGAAAAAAGATAATTTAATGTGGAAAATTATCACACCGAGTGATATTTTGTACCATTACGATCTTAAAACCATGTAAGATTTTACATAATAATTTTAATTTTTTTTTTAATTTTGGGCCATAATGACGTACACTGCCTGTAATGCTTAATCTATTAAAATCAAAATAAATTTTCAACAACCAATGTACACTGTATTGTGAAAGTTCAGCATATATGAATACTCTTTCCGATACACTTACATGTACATGTATAAATTGGCAATAATTTTACTTTTCTTCAAAAATGCAAGCACTTGAGACAATTTTTTTTCTAGGGGAGATTGATAACATCATCAGATTTACACCAAATCTTTTAGTTTAACATTAACATACAACAATTTTTGTATTTGATTTGTTTTGTATTACCATTTTTTAGGGCTGTGTGTTTATTTTTGGAACCAGATACCCAAAATCAGGAAACTTTGGATAACCGGATACCCGTTTTCATTTTTGTTGAAAACATGCCTCTGGTGCTGTACAAATACATGTACTGTAAATGTAACAAATTGACTTTTATAACACAGAGGATACCATACTATCGATCTTTTCTTTATTGGAGTGTAATCTCTTGAATTTAAAGATAATTGTCTGTACAAGTGCATTGTTCAAGAGTCACGGATTTCTGTTCGCACTGCTCAAATGTTAAGTCCGAATTTAAAAAAGTCGTTTACAGGTAATTGGAACCGAAAAATGGAACTGGGTAATGACCGTTTCGGTCGGGTATCCGGATACCCGGCACAGCCCTACCATTTTTTTGTTGGTATTATTGATATCTTACTGATATCCTATAATAATTATCAGCAGTTTGCAGTGTGCGCATTGTGCAGAATGCACTCATGTTTCACTGTACAAGCATCACCTTTGAGTGTGTGTGAAAAGGTTTAGTTGACTAGCTGCGGCTTTCTTATTAGTAAGGCTAAAAATGAATCATCAGGTGTTGTAACATCCAGAGTAACACAAACAAGAAAAGTCAGTTAACACCCAGAGGCCAATTTCATAGAGCTGCTAAGCAGATAAAATTGCTTACCGGAAAAATTTGCTTTGCGGATTTCTTTGGTTACCAGCCAAACGTTCATACAAAATGTATGCATTTTGGCTGGTAGTCTTTTTTATATTACTTAGTAAAAATATTTGCTTAGCAAAATTCTCTGCTTAGACAGCTCTGTGAATTTGGCCCCTGGAGGACTTCTTAACTTTCAACACCGGGTATCCCCATGCAGTGTCTTCAAGATTATACAAGATTTTCATGATGAGACTCATAGTATTAGCCAGCAATACCTTTGGGTGTCTCTTGGATGCCCAGTTTGCTCAATGGACACCCTGTTTGATTTGCAGTACACATGCAGAAGTATTGTGTTTTGGACACTCTGTTTTTCAAAGAATAACAAATTTGGATGCCCTATCTCCAAATCTTAGCAAATACACAAATGTACTTTGATGATTGCCAATAATGTGTATTAACCCTCCTACTTTTGGTACCTTTTTCATACAAGTTGATGCACCATTTGAAACCATTCGCTTTTGTGGTTTTGAATGGTAAAATACATGTAACTGTGTACAGTATTGATTTCCCCAAATGGTTTTGAATGATAGGTCAGCTAATACAAAACCTTGTTTGGATCTTTCCAAATGGTAGTACAGCTAATACAAAACCTTGTTTGAATACTTCTAAGTGGTGAATCAATGGACCCTCTATGCATTTGAATAGATTTGAATGGTAGTAAAGATTGCTACCAACACTAGTACTGTTCAAATGGTATCACCATGTGTGTACAAAACCAGTGGAAATTTTGAATGGTTTCAAATGGTCTACAATTTATGGTTTTGATAATGAACCTGCTAGGGCCTGAACATGAGGTCGTTCACTACAATTGTTTGCATTAAATGTAATTTTTATTCATCAGATCTGGTTTGCCCTGATTTTGATGGTAAGGACAGTCACATTCACAGCATATTTTGTGAGACAAAGCAGCAATGATAGCTTCAATGTTACTTACTGTACATATGTACTTGATAACCTTGAAGGTCTGAACTCCTTATCATAAGAGTGCAGTTGGAGCTACATATGTACAAGATCAAAGTACTTGTTCAGGTCCACCATGTTTTAATTCATTTGACATTAATTAAACTTGAATGGTACACTTTGATTGAATTTGATTTAATTTAGCAGTATCCAGATTATTGAGAATAAAAGAGCATTAAAACTTATTCAAAAAGAAAAGAACTAAATTCAGTTAGAACTAAATAAGAAAGCATAATTCAGTTAGAACTAAATAAGAAAGCATAATTTATGGTTTGAAATTAATTTAAAACGACTTTAAAATCATGCAAGCTTTGGGACTAGTACATGTATACATTTGATTGTAGCTTTATGAACCATAAAATAGTCCTAGCGAATGCTCCAAATTCAGAGACTAAATCCTACATGTAGTTGGTTCTTGAATTCGCATGAATTCCTCATGAATTTGCTTTGCATTTGCCTGAAAAATGTATTACCTTTGATGTATTTAGAAATTTGATATTTTAGATTTTTATGTCGGTACCTCAAATTAAATAGCAATTTGCAGTAATCATTCATGTGAAAATTTGCCTTGGTCAGTTGGTGCTCATTTACCGCATGCCAAAACCCTGGGTATCAGTCTCTGTATTACAAATTACTGCAGACTGCACCTTGTTGGCTTTACAATTATCCCTCCAGGTGATGTTTGCTGCAAGCGGTCCAGTAATTGCCCAGAGAACATTAATTAAATTGCTTTTAATTGATTTCTTTGCACAGCCAAGCTGCCTCATGGACAGTTACGTACATACAGTGTACATGCAGAGATGCCAACATTTACGATTTGGGCGTAATTTGTACGATTTACATGTATTAGTCCAATTACGATTGTACGATCCTTGTATCAATTTTTACGATTTATAAAATTTCCATTGAAATTTACATTGTAACGTTACAAAATAAGCCGTACACGTTGAACTTGTGTACAAAACACTGTATATTGCATGTTGTGTCTTGAGTCCTGTTTATTTGCATAGCGCTTAACATTAGAATGCAATTGGTATCCGACTATTGGTTGTGCAAATTTTAGCGCATAAAACGGCGCCTACGTGTCGGTGTGTACATGCGGTATACAAACGACAATGATCAAGTGCCATAATGGGCGTAAAAAGTAGCACCCTGGTTTCCGCGGTGTACACACAGGCAGTACGGCTAGTGCATTGGCAACCAGCTATGGCCAGCCGCGAAACCAACGATGTACAGTACGTAAAGAACCACATGTGTTTACGGCACGTGCACCGTAGTTCATCGGCCGTTTACATGGCAAAAACCTTTCGTTAGGCGAATTACGCTTTTTCAATTTGGAATGTTGGCATCTCTGTACATGTACTCATCAATGTCTTAGTCTAATCATGATCTGATACACTGTAGACCTGGCATTGTACATGGCCATTGTACACCAAATTGAAATCAATACATTCAGGCCAAAAACAAATTAAGTCTCCAGTCGAAGATCACCATTAAATGTTGTGTGGCCACATGGCTTTTTGTGGGTTTAAATGTAATAAAAACAACTTAAATTTTAACCCACATTAACCCTAACCACCCCAAATCCATCAAAATCCTCCAAGGGGCACTTTTTGGAAAAAATTCAGCACTGTTGGAAACTGGTACTTTCACCTCTTCAAATGGGACAAAATTACCACCTGGCAAGAAGTACAGGCCATAAGTGCTGAATATGAAAGATCAACGAAAATGCATGGTGCACTTTGAAGATAAGGGCATGTTTCCAAAAGTGCACTGATGGATTTTGGAGGATTCAGGAAGGTTCCTAGCCAGAATACCTAGGGGGTTAGGGTTAACCCTCCTACTGTTTGACCATTTGAAACCATTCAAAATTTCCACTTACCAAAATGCCCATTGGTTTTGTACACACATGGTGATACCATTTGAACAGTGTTGGTAGCAAGCTTTACTACCATTCAAATCCATTCAAATGCATAGAGGGTCCATTGATTCACCACTTAGAAGTATCCAAACAAGGTTTTGTATTAGCTGTACTACCATTTGGAAAGATCCAAACAAGGTTTTGTATTAGCTGACCTACATTGTACCATTCAAAACCATTTGGGGGAATCAATACTGTTACACAGTTATTTCACCATTCAAAACCACAAAAGCGAATGGTTTCAAATGTGGATCAACTTGTATGAAAAAGGTACCAGAAGTAGGATGGTTAAAGGAATAGAACAGCGATATTTGGTAACATTCATTTCAACTAACTTGTTAAAGTTGTCACAAATAGGTGCTTGGTCATGTTTTTGAAAAGAAAAGAATAACTATTTCATGTTTTATCTGTTTTTATAGTTTACAAAAAAATGCTGTCTTGCAACTTGTTGTTTATTCAACATCAATTCCTGTTATCTGATGAAAATAATTTCTTAGGATATTTGATGTTTTTTTTTCTTTTCTACAATTTATTTTTAATTTTTATTATTAATTTTATAGTCTGTAATTACCAAAGTTGTATTCTCTTTCATGTATAATGGGAATCTATACAAATAAGAAATGTTACCAAAAATGTGAATAAATGTGCACATGTTACAAAAAATACATAATAATAAATGTACACACACATGTGTATACATGTACATGTACATGTACATATGTACAAGTATACATGTACATTATACATGTACATTAACCCCAACTCCCTAGGCCCATTTGCTTACACATAACCTGAATCCTCCAAAATCCTTCAGTAGTAAAGCAAGCACACGACATGTATACACATGTGTTTCTAATCTGTGATACATGTACATGTACATGGCCAGGGACCCTCCCTGCATGCATGGAGCAATAAACAGTGTCCACTGACCCAAGCACTGACCTTGCAATCATATATGTACCATGGAAAGGCAAGTGTGCCTAATAACCTCAATCCTCCAAAATCCTTCACTTTAGCAAAGAGCATGTAGTACAAATGTATGTAACCTCAATCCTTCAAAATCCTTCACTTTAGCAAAGAGGATTTTGGAAGATTTGGGAAGGTTAGGGTTAATGTATAGCACATCATGTAATGTCACTGTCACTAAATTCGACAAAAAATGAATAAATAATTATCAGTTTTACATGAAACATTGTACTAAGTTGATGATAATAATATCCAACATTCCTTTGAATCTATCTGTTTCAAGAGGTGTTATCATTTTACTTTTTAAATTAAGGGTACGTTCCATTGAGCATTTACTTTCACATGTTCAGTCGTGGATCATCTTGTACTGTGCGTAGTTTTGTGGCTCACCAGTGATGTCACCTTGGCCAGAAATCAATGGCTGTTCATTCCGATTGCAGTATGCTAGCTTCATTGATTTGCCTAGATGCAGTTAATGCGAAGCCTATCATTTGGCTGGTTCCTTTAAGGGGAAGGTTCCAGCATTAGTTATGCTGACCAAACGTGCTTATTCCATCTGAATCAAGATGTAAATGAAACAACATGGATTGACATTAAACAAGAAAATAGTGAAAATGCAATTTAGATTTTTGTATAATAATAATAATAATAACGAAGTCTTATACAGGGTGTCCCCATAAAAAGTATACCGAGATGACAATTACTGTAATGGCAAAACTACTTTATATATGGGAAAGAGACATATATCTCTAGAAAGGGCAGAATGTCCTCTTTGCAATGGTATACAGCTTGTGATGTTATTGACACAGATGAGTGAACAAATTAGACAGATGTTAAGGGTACTGAAAGCAGGACTGTGACAAGTTTGCATATTTGAATAACAAAGGTCCAAAAAACATTTTTAAAAACCTGCACATTAAACTTTTGAGGTAAGTAGCGAAAACAAAGCAGATTACATTGTTTTAGGTACATTCCTTGTTTTCAAGAATGTGTTGAAAAAGCAAAGGCATTTGGTATTCTGCACACTTGCATGGTTGAGCTATGTTATTCAAATATGCAAACTTGTCACAGTCCTGCTTTCAGTACCCTTAACATCTGTCTAGTTTGTTCACTCATCTGTGTCAATAACATCACAAGCTGTATACTATTGCAAAGAGGACATTCTGCCCTTTCTAGAGATATATTTCTCTTTCCCATATAAAGTAGTTTTGCCATTACAGTAATTTTTATCTCAGTATACTTTTTATGGGGACACCCTGTATAGCGCACGTATCTACCTATAAGGTACTCAAGGCGCTGAAACAAAGATAAACAACCAGATTCATCCACAACATGGAAATAACATTCAGGAAAGAGTCCTCTTTAAAAAATTTGAACTGGCAACTATTTCACCTTTCAAAAAAATGACTACATTTCAGACAAAAAAAATTTATTAATTTTTTTTTTTTGGGGGGGGGGAAATTTATAATATTGGTAGTTCGTTTTATATTAAAACGTGACCATACTACATGTATACTGGACCTTACAAATACATGTACACCTTTTTCAGCTATTTGTATATAGTTTGTAGCGTGTGTAGCTTCTGCTGTGATGGCTATAAACAGCCCTCCATTGTATGGCTACTCAGTCATATGAAAATAAAAAATATTTAATGCAAAATGTTGTTATTCAATTGTTTGGAGGGACAGAAGTGACCCACCTGCACTTTGTACGTGTACATTTTGTACATTACACATTGTGTACAAACATTGCTTGCTTTTTAAGTGGATGCTGAAAACAGGTGAACCACAAAGTCCCAACATGATAGATTCTAAAAAGGTCCATAAAAATCCTGAAATTACTATTGCAGTAGGAAGAGGGAATTGTTACTTAAAGATACATATTTTAGACCAGTTTTTAAGACTGAGGTGTACACGTGTATTAAAAACATGCAAAAATGAAGCCAATTACATGATTTCACTAATGGTAAAATTAGAGTGTGATTTTCATTGTCAACATTACTGTAACTTGTTTGTTATAGAAATCATGTGTTCAACTAGCCTTAAAGGAAGTGCATACGTACTGTGTAGGGTATGCAGATGATGTGACCAATAACATCACATACATGTATGACATCACATACATGTATGACATTACATTTCGAATCTTATTCATCTGAAAATTAAAAAAATTGGTGATGTTATGTGATTATGTGAAGTACAAACTCTGCATACAATTACCCGAATACAAAACGAATGAATTATGATCTGAAAACTGACTGTGAAATTGGTGATGGGAGTAAACATGCTGAACAAATATTCCATCTGACATGAAAACGTGAAATGTCAGTTATTCCATTTTCCATATATTAGAATGCATTTGAACAAGTCTGAATGCATTTTCACATTTTTGTTTCTCATTCGTATCGTCATATATCGTCACGATCAACAGGGCATGAAATTAGAGTGGTAGTTTTAGATGAGGCCCAAAAAAAAGTCTCTGGTTCTATCTGGTCATCGGTCGGCTTCAAAATCGGTGCGGTGATGCGCTCTTTTAAAAAAATTTTTTTTTGGCCATCTTGTTTTTTTGCCAACAAAGAAATACGTGATACATTGTATACATGGGGAACAAATTTCCCATATAAAGGAAGGTGGCTAAGAGAGGCCTCACAAATCGGGCAAACGTTCAAAGCACAGCACGGCAGAATTCCAATCGATCCAGCAATTTTGGTTGCAATTGGACATCGTTTCATAGCAAAAAAAAAAGAAAATTAAAAATGCCAACGCATTGGTCTGAGGCGACGCGCACAGAGACCAGAAACCGGAGACTTTTTTTTTGGCCTTGGAATATATTCAAACAAATCTGAACGCATTTTCACCTTTTTTTCTCACTAAAGGGACAATATCGTCACAATCAACAGGGCATGAAATTGGAGTGCTATTTTTAGATTAACCCAGTGACTCAAAATATTACCCCACATGATAATATAACGTAATATTATCGTTGCTGCTGCATAAATGAGCCAGTAATTTTCTGTCCTTATGTTTGAGGGCACCGATTCTATGCCCTGTTGAAAATTGTGACAATTGTACTGTGATCATGATATTGTTCCTTTAATTATGACACAAAGAAATAAGCTGAAACTTTAACACATTCATTTTTAGGCCTACAGGTACATCTTTTATTTCTTTTAATAATATTTTAAAAAATAAATAAATAAATAAATAAATAAAAAAAATATTGGGCAAGGTTAAAAACAGTACTGTAGAAGGAGTTTCTAAATAAGTCCTTTATACCTGGGATAATACTGTATATTCAGCTGTTCACGATTTAGCACCAGCAAAATATTTAAACATTTATTCTGATAATATTGCTTGCATATGTCATGATATATTAACCCTAACCTTCCAAAATCCTCTTTGCTAAAGTGAAGGATTTTGAAGGATTGAGGTTACATGCTACATGCTCTTTGCTATAAAGTGAAGGATTTTGGAGGATTGAGGTTATTAGGCATACTTGCCTTTCCATGGTACATGTACATCCATGTTTGTTGTAGTGATTGCAAGATCAGTACTTGGGTCAGTGGACACTGTTTATTGCTCCATGCATGCAGGGAGGGTCCCTGGCCATGTACAATGTAATGTACATGTATCACGGATTAGAAACACATGTGTGCACATGTCATGTGCTTGCTTTACTACTGGAGGATTTTGGAGGATTCGGGTTATGTGTAAGCGAATGGACCTAGGGAGTTAGGGTTAAAGTATGAATGTGTTATTACCAATGGTGTGCACTCCCTTTAAACACAGTGTTCATGTATGTAGATTTCTCCATAGCCTCCTCCTTGTATAATGCCTTATTTTTGTCTCTTCTTTGCTCTGTACGTGCCAGAAGGCATGCAAGTTCAAGAAATTGAATATCAAATGGACAAGATTGGAGGGATAGGGGAAAACTGGCTTGCGATACTCACAGCCATGTACTTACATGTAGTATAAATTTGGGTTTAATAAAAATCTGTATAAGTGACAACACAAATTGATTTACATCATGTACATATACAGTGTATGATGACTCCATCATGAGTATTATAATTCCATGAAATGTCTTGCATAATATGCAAATTATTGTAGAATCTATCAATACTTTTAAGTCACTTTGGATGAACTGTACAACACCACACATGAATAGTGTACAAACAAAGCTGTTAACTGTGTAAATTGTTGGTACACCGGGGTCGTGATAGAAAATTGCTACTGGATAGATTATCTATTTATGTGTGCATGTTTTGTTCATGTACGTGTACATGTACATGTACAATTGTGCATGTTGTAATATTGAACAGGGACCTTCTTGTTTGATCCATTGCATTATCAGTGCTTTAATTCATAAATAATGTTCAGTTCGATCAGTTGTTTTACCCCATGTGGATAGAGAATAGTGTGAGTTTGTTTATGGTGTAAACCAAGGAACTTATAGTGTTTAAACAAAAGGGAACAATGGGTCCTCAGTTGGTGGTTATTTTCATAATGTGGAAAATGTATTTTATTTGTCATTCATGACTTACATATTCAACGCAGTGTACATGTATACCTTAACCTTAACTCCCTAGGCCCATTTGCTTACACATAACCTGAATCCTCCAAAATCCTTCAGTAGTGAAGCAAGCACATGACATGTATGCACACATGTGTTTCTAATCTGTGATACATGTACATGGCCAGGGACCCTCCCTGCATGCATGGAGCAATAAACAGTGTCCACTGACCCAAGCACTGACCTTGCAATCACTACAACAAACATGGATGTACATGTACATGTACCATGGAAAGGCAAGTATGCCTAATAACCTCAACCCTCCAAAATCCTTCACTTTAGCAAAGAGAAATCTTTTCTCAGACGCGATATCATTTTTAAGAAGACATAAAATACATGTAGTTCAATGTTATTTATATCGATCCTTCAAATACTTTACATATTTACTTCAGAATGTTGATAACGAGCTGATCAAAATTCCATGTCAGAATTCCAATGTACCCTTCAATGCATGTTTTTAGTACACTGTACAGTACATGCTAATTGTACAGTGAGTTTTCTTGTAATGTAGCCTCATACACTAAGTTTAGGCTATTGATTTTTTCATCCACGATATATCGGCAAACATATATCGCGATGTTCGATTATTTTTTCATTCATGCATGATTGCTTTAGAGCCGATAACCACAGGTACTGTACATGTATGTACCCCTCTACAAGCGTCACAATAAATCTCAAATTCGTTTGCAGAGCGTGTCTGTATACATGTACTTTTGAAGTAGTTCGCTTTTGTTTTTCACTTCCAAAAGATGAAAAGACTGTTCTAATTTTGTTTCAATGGAATTTCTGACTTGACTCACAATGTAAATTTTTTAAAATCACGATATGTTTTTTTAATCGCGATTTGCTGATATCTCAATAACTTGAAAAGGTTCTTTCAATTCAATTCATTTTATTTCCATATCAATACCATTGGTAGCAAACAAAATTATTATAACAAAACAAAAGAAGCAAAATTAATAAGAGAAGTGATAATCATGAATAATATAGATACGAGTGGTATGATATGGAGGGGGCTCATATAAAGCAAGCTTGTTAATTATGAGCTCCCTATAACTGGGAGTGAACTGTTCACGTTCTCGAGATCAAGTAATGAAACCTACATACATGAAAATATAATAGGAATATCATAATCGAAAGAAAAAAGTATTGCGGTATTTGATATTATCGTGTTATCGCCCAAGCTTACTATACAAAAACAACAACAAAATGTCCAACTGTACATCATAATATTCATACATTTAGATAAACTGAGCAAACCACATTACTACATGTGTACACGTACATGTACATGTACAGTATGTATGTATGAATGATCATTTTCCTTGATAAAGTAATCGCCACTTTGCAAGATGGATTTGGTTGGGCCGGAAATTAAGGCTTATGGTGTGTGTAGTAGTCAGTGACATCACAAGAGAGCAGAAGCCTCCATTCATGGATTCCCAGAAGGGTTGAGATGTGTTGTTGCATCTACACTGTCAGACTGTGCATTTCATCGTTGCCGTTAGCTACATGTATATGTAGTAAATGGGTTGGGAGAGGAGAACAATGAAACGAAAAATGAAATAGTTGGTGATAGCGTTATGAAACTCACTGTATCCATATTAGAGTGTTGTTGATTTCTTAGGGTGTTTTTGATTTCTTAGAGCATTTTTGATTTCTCAGAGAGTTGTTGATTTCGTAGGGTGTTTTTGATTTCTTAGGGTATTGTTGATTTCTTAGGGTGTTTTTGATTTCTTAGAGCATTGTTGATTTCTCAGAGAGTTGTTGATTTCTTAGAGCGTGTTGATTTCATAGGGCGTTGTTGATTTCTTAGGGCGTTGTTGATTTCTTAGGGCGTTTTTGATTTCTTAGAGCGTTTTTGATTTCTTAGTAGGGCTGTGCCGGGTATCCGGATACCCGACCAAAACAGTAATTACCTGGTTCCATTTTTCGGTTCCAACTACCCGTAAACGACTTTTTAAAATTCTTAATATTTGAACGGTGCAAACGGAAATCTGTGACTCTTAAACAATGCACTTGTACAGACAATTATCTTTAACTTCAAGAGATTACACTCCAATAAAGAAAAGATCGATAGTATGGTATCCTCTGTATTATAAAAGTCAATTTGTTACCATTTACAGTACATGTATTTGTGCACCACCGGAGGCATGTTTTCAACAAAAATGAAAACGGGTATCCGGGTATCCGAAGTTTCCTGATTTCAGGTATCCGGTTCCATAAATATCCGAAAATGCACAGCCCTATTTCTTAGAAAACATTGTTGATTTCTTAGGGTTATGTATATTGGTTTATTGGATGCTAACATCCAAATGTTGTAGCCATCATGTGCCAAGATACAGTACTATGCTGAATCTTGATAGCAGTAATCAGGGATCACTCACAGTACATGTAGATGCAGCATGCTTTCTATGCTGATTTAAAAAAAAAATTGATTAAAATAAAAGTTCAGTAAGACTAATTGCGGTGACACCATGTGAAAATCTCAATTGAGTAGTAATTAGTTCTGAAAAGAACTGGAGGTTACAACTCAACGTTTTGATCAGTGTGCCCTGATCGTCTTCAGGTGAATGTTAAAATAAAAGTTGACATAAATGTGTAGCCATGAGACTTTTCTTTCCTAAAGAAGCAGGCTACATACAACGTACATGTAGCTTGATCCTTCTCAAAGGTGAAATGACATTAGGCTTGGACATATTATACTGTAAAATCCAATATGGGAAAGTTTCAGCTTACATATTCATTCTACATATAACCTGGAATTCCTGTCTTCATATTACAGAGATTCGTTTTGGAAATTATTTCAGTAATTTTACAAAGAAAATAGCACCTGGGACATACATGTATTAAAATGAAATGTATCGGGTTTTAACATGAATGGTCATGTACGTGTAATACAGAAACAAAACTCCAACAGCAAGCATCGATTACATGTATGTAGTTGGACAAGAGATACATGGTACCCATTAATAAAAGAAGAGGGGGAGACAGGAAGGAAGACAAAAGAGCACAACAGATAAGAGCACCAGAGAGATACAACGTAGGAAGATGTTGACTAGAAGATGAAGGAGGTTGGATCAAAGGATGGTCCTGGAGAAGTAAGGGATAATGGAAGGACAAAAGACGACAATAGAACAAAGGAATAGAGCACTAGAGATGAATGGATAAACAGGATACAGACATGTTGAGCTTGGGAGATATAATGCACACCGTATTATATGTAAAGGAGGAGGTTGATTAACGGATGGATGATGAAAGGAAGGAGGAAAACAGAACAGGAGATCTATAAATGAAGACAACAATGACTATGAAGACCAGCAGAGATGGATGGATACAAGGATAGAGGAATATTGAATGTGATAGGCAAAGGATGGTTCAGTAGAACTCACTTGTAGGAGGGAGGTACATGTATGGTGTGGGGGAATTCATGAAAAAAAGACAAAGAAAATGAAGAGTTGCGGAGGAAAGTTCTTCTGAACAAGAAATGGATATAGAAATGTAGTTTCAGTGAAGAACTTAATGGCCCAACACACTATTAATGAGTAGGCAAAAGATGGTCCAGTAGAAGGATAATGGAGGGATGGGGGGAAGGATGATGGAAGGATGATGGAAGGATGATGGAAGGTGTGGGGGAATTCATGGGTGAATTCATGAAAAAAAAAGACCGTAGACAAAGAAAATGAAAAGGAGTTGCGGGGGAAAGTTCTTCTGAACAAGAGAAATGGATAGAAAATTGAAATTGAAATTAATGTAGTTTCAACGTAATGGTCCAATACACTATTAAAGAGGGATATACATGTAAAGGAGTAATAAAGGAGTAGATGAAAGATGGTCCAGTAGACTAAAGGGTTAATGGATAAGGGAGGGAGGGAAGGATGATGGAAAGTGTGGGGGAATTCATGGGGGAATTCATGAAAAAAAGACAAAGAAAATGAAGAGGAGTTGCGGAGGAAAATTCTTCTGAACAAGAGAAATGGATAGAGAAATTGATTTAGTTTCAGTATACTATTAAAGAAATCAGATGTTATTGAAAGAAATGTGATATGCTTAATATTCCATATATGTACATGTACATGTAGGTGATAGTAACATTCCTTAAAAATATTGTTGCATGGAGTTCCCTCATTCTACATGTATCTAGATACACCTTCCCAAATCCTCCAAAATCCTCTTTGCTAAAGTGAAGGATTTTGAAGGATTGAGGTTACATGCTACATGCTCTTTGCTAAAGTGAAGGATTTTGGAGGATTGAGGTTATTAGGCATACTTGCCTTTCCATGGTACATGTACATCCATGTTTGTTGTAGTGATTGCAAGGTCAGTGTTTGGGTCAGTGGACACTGTTTATTGCTCCATGCATGCAGGGAGGGTCCCTGGCCATGTACATGTATCGCAGATTAGAAACATGTGTGCATACATGTCATGTGCTTGCTTTACTACTTGTTTTACTTTACTACTATGGAGTGTCGTGGCCGAGCGGTCTAGCGCACCGAACTCAAGTTCTGGTGTTGCCAGCAGCAGGGTGTGGGTTCGAGCCCCGGTCGTGACACTTGTGTCCTTGAGCAAGGTACTTAACCATAATTGCTTCGTCCTTCGGATGGGACGTAAAGCCGTAGGTCCCGTGTGTTGTGTAATGCACGTAAAAGAATGCGCCTTGAGCACCACTTAGTTGGTGGATACGTGCGCTATATACTTATACACATTATTATTATTATTATTACTGAAGGATTTTGGAGGATTCAGTTTATGTGTAAGTCAATAGGTCTAGGGAGTTATAGTTAATAACTACATGTATGTAGCTTCTTTTTTTTAACTTCTAATATTCCCCAGAGGAAAATACTTTATTTATCATTAGGCAATACAAAAATAATTAACAATACAAAATAACAATGAACATTAAGCATTACAAAACATTGAAAAAGGATCCCATTTTTTGTTTTTGATTTCCTCATTCCTTGTGAAAGTATATTTGTCCATTGCATAGTTAACATTTAATAAGGTTTATTCTCAAATTTTTAGATGAAAACGATGCAGAATAAGGAACAGGGTCTACAGCTGCTAACCATACAAATTTGCCGAGTACAGAATATCTAGTCTATGCTTTAAAAAAATGCGTTACCAGCCAAATTACCACATAATGTCTAAAGCATAAAACACAATAAAGGGGGCCACTTTCCTACCGTCACGTTAGCAGTTTTTCTAATGGTTGTAATTTTTTTTTAAATATCTGAAACCACCCATGCATGCTTATCCTAAAGATAATTTGAGTTGATTATTACTATTATTTTTTTAATTACCCTAAAATTTCCATCAACAAATGGACGGAAAAGTGAGGTAACTTTTTCTGTCAATTTTTATGGAAATTTGAGGGTAAAAAAATAAAATAAATCAACTCAAATTAGTTCTAGTAAGCCTGCATGTCCATTCACATGTTGAAACACTTTTTGGTCGGTTTCAGGTACTTAAAAATAAATAACAACCATTGGAAAAACTGCTAACGTGACGGATGCAAAGTGGCCCCCTTTATTGTGTTTTATGTCATATAGCTTCCAGCTGCTTCTCAGCCCAATTTTGCTTAGTAGATACATTCTCTGAGCAATATTTTCTGCATACAGCTCTATGAAATTGGGCCCTGGTTAAAAACCTGTCAAGTTTTGTCAAGTATGGGCCTACCAAACAAAATAGTTACATTATCAAAATGAATGTTTACGTTGAATGTGTCTTATATCCAAAGGAATTTTTATGGACAGCACTTGTCTCCATTAAAAAAAAAAAAAACTGAGAAAGCACAGATCATTGGAATACTGTCTGGTGTCCGCTACATTTAATGACGTCACTAACACTGGATATTTGTGCAGCTGCCATTACAATGTGCACACAATTTGTCTGGAATCTGGTTTCAGGCAAAAATATATTTTTTTAGCAAATTAGTGCTATTGAGCGAACATGCTCACATATTATTTTATTATAATTATTTTGTTCTCTCTACTATTAACATTAAG
This sequence comes from Zoroaster sp. YZ-2022, assembly GCA_029582265.1. Classification (NCBI taxonomy): domain Eukaryota; kingdom Metazoa; phylum Echinodermata; class Asteroidea; order Forcipulatida; family Zoroasteridae; genus Zoroaster; species Zoroaster sp. YZ-2022. Next base: position 23,930,405 of record CM055820.1, read on the forward strand.
ATTTTTTGTAAATTAAAAAAAACAAACACAAATGACATAAAAATACATACAGTATATGGAATGTTAAAAATTTAGAAAGGTGGAGATGGCAAAGACTGACATTTCTTAATCCTCATGAATGAATGCAAACATTTTGTTCTTACCAAACAAATATCATGTCCATTCTACTGTAATCAACTTAGAAAATAAAGTTGAGCACTTACGGTTTTATTATTCAATGAGTAGTTAAATGGACTAAGCGTTGCTTTTCCCCAAACATACTGTATGTTACATGGATAGAATATTGTGTTCATGGTACAGTTAAGTTGAACTTGAATGAACTAACCAGCCATATCCCATGGCACCAGTGTATCAGCGGGCAACAGTCTCCAGGTATTATATGTCTAATTTGGTGAGACAATCAAAGGTTGGCTGCATTGACAGGTGGCATCTGATGTGTGAATTTAAAGTCGTGGGTTCGACCAGTATTGCAGCGCCTATACACTGTTGATAAAAGTTTCACTGATTGAAGTATTACATATGTTTTTTTTTCTTATTAGGTGTTTTATTTAAAGGTGGTGGTGGCACATTATCCCACAAAAATTATTCTGTTTTTTTTTTTGGTTAACCCTAACCTTGCCAAATCCTCCAAAATCCTCTTTGCTAAAGTGAAGGATTTTGGAGGATGGAGGTTATTAGGCATACATGTACATATACATCCATGTTTGTTGTAGTGATTGCAAGGTCAGTGCTTGGGTCAGTGGACACTGTTTATTGCTCCACGCATGCAGGGAGGGTCCATGGCCATGTACATGTATCACAGATTAGAAACACATGTGTACATACATGTCATGCGCTGAAGGATTTAGGAGGATTCAAGTTATGTGTAAGCAAATGGTCCTAGGGAGTTAGGGTTAAGGTTTTGAAGCTTTGCATGGTATTGTTAGTATTGTTAGTATAGTATTGTTATCGGTTTCGGTTTGCGATAACACCATGTGGTTTGGATGTCAACTATCCTGAAATGAGATTGTGGTTCTTAAGTATTGGTCTTCTCTACATGTATGTTTCCACTAGTGGACTATTGTCAGTAGACTGAAGATCGTAAGGAGTCAAAAGGAGATGCTTCTGGTTATTTGCACCGTGCATGAGCCGTTGAGGGTACATGTTGTTAGACCACTGTGGGCGAAGGGCAGCGACAGTGCGTCGTGTTTGGCGTATTTTGTAGTTGATGTGTGTACACGCGGAATATCTCCAGCGATCATTGGCTATCATCAAGACACTGGGTGCAAATTCACCGCTAGAGGGCTACGATGTGCACTGAATGAATAAAGGCTTTTGTTAGGATCCTGTTTTGTTGGGGCTCATTTTGGTGGGTACATGTTGGAGTGTGTTGGATACTAAGTATTCTTTTGTTCTTCATTGTTTTCAAACAAAGTTCTTAAATAATTCTTTATTTATGTCATTACAGTTGGACAACGCTGATGAGCAAGCAGCTCAGATAAGAAGAGAACTTGACGGGAGACTGAAACAGGCTGAAGATCTTGCAAGGGTAGGTCAAAGTTGTTCAACCACTAATCATGTCTCATTTTGATATGTAACATGTTTGTGTGTAAGAAAATCAACATCTCCATTGTCATAGAGGCCACTTGTGAGGTGTTTTTCACTGGGGTTTTCACTGAGGGAGAGAGAGCAATAGCCCGAAGATCTAACGTCATGCTTCGGGGCTCATGAAAGACGCCAGATACTGGCCTCTCAGTTTTGGGGAGATTCAACTTTGACCATGGTTGGTAGATAGCTTGCGAGCCTTGAAGCGTGACGTCAGATCTTAGGCATAACATATCCAATGAGGGAGCCTGTCTCTATCCTTGATATGATAAAGAGAGGGGACCTGCAACAGGAGTGACTATATTATGCCCTGTGACTTTATATACTTTTTTGTCTAATCCCCTTTCCCTTGCAGTTAAAGACTAAATCAAAACATTCAGACATGTATATAATGTAATTTGTCTTTCCAGACAAAGAAGGGGCCGAGGTTCATCGTCAAGGAGATGGAGAGCCTGTTTGTAGAGGAGCTTCGGTCTGCTGTCAACCTCCTGATGGCCAATCTCGAGAGCTTGCCGGTATCCAAGGGCAACACTGACTCAAAGTATTCTCTGCAGAAACTGAAGAGGTAGTGGCACATGATGGAGAAATACATGTACATGTACATGTATTTGGATTTTTGTTCATGATCTGTTGTGTTGGAAGAATAATTTTAAAACTGTACATTCATGTACATGTACATCAATGAACATTGTTTGGTAAATCTTTGGAAATACAATAAAAGTAACAATAAATTGTACATCAAAGTAAAAAAGTAAAATTGTACATCATTTGGCAGTTTGTCTACAATATTTTGCCTTGTTATTGTTTATTAACTTACATTTTTATTTTGCATTAGTGGGTTTGAATCTCACAATTTCTAATGTTTGCATAATCAGACAAACACATGTACATGGACAATAAAATAAATCCACTATTTTTAATCTCAAAAAACATAAATGATCACTGTTTTACATTAAAATAACTTAGCATAAAGTTAATTATGGTATCAAACATCCCTAAAAATATGTATTTCTCAGGTGATATTATTTCCGAGGAAAACTAGTGAAATAATTTCAAAAATTACTTTCTGTCATCTGAAAACAGAAATTCCACGTTGGAATGGATTACGAACAACCTGAATGCGTATTTGCACTATTTTCTTGTTAACGCCACAATACAATAAGTAGAAAATTAGCTGTTGCAAACTGCTTACTAACCTTAAGGACCTGTAATATAAATTGCAAAATAAATGTTATTGGCCTTGCGTTTCGACCTGGCAGGTTCTTTCTCAAATGCCTTTGAGAAAGAACCTGCTAGGTTCAAAACATAAGGCCATTAACAAATATTTTGCACAACAAAATAAGCTGACACTCTCACAGGTTTGGTTTTTATTTAAAGGTTTCACAGGGTTGGTTTTATTTAAAGGTTTCACAGGGTTGTTTTTTATTTAAAGGTTTCACAGGGTTGATTTTATTTTAGGTTTCACAGGGTTGGTTTTTATTTAAAGGTTTCACAGGGTTGGTTTTTATTTAAAGGTTTCACAGGGTTGGTTTTTATTTAAAGGTTTCACAGGGTTGGTTTTTATTTAACCCTTGTATACATGCAGTCTCCAAAATGCTGCAAAAATTTTTTTTCTAAGTACACAAGGCTTTTTGTATGCATGCCTCAAAATATTGCATACTGTACAGAAGAATGGTACATGGATACCCCAAAATGCCCCTCCGTCTGGGACATAAACAAACTGTTTTGACCTTCACACAGTACATGTATACCACAAGTTACTGCACTGGTTTATTTCAAGTTAGCCTTGCAATGAAACAAAGCAGGTCGCTGCTTCAGTTTACCTCATCTCTCTGAAGAGCCTTGGGCTATGCCATTAATCATTAGATAAGAAAGTGCGTACCACAATATGTCCCAGTTGAGACATTTTGAAGTATGGGTCCACTTTGTAAAGAACTACACTGATAATAGGAGGGTTAAAGGTTTCACAGGTTTTGTATGAATACATTTACAGACATTTAACAAAAAAGTGTACACTGTACTTTAAATAACACTTTAAATTAAAAAAAATGCCATTTAGATTTAAATTTATTTATCCATCAGCATGTACATGTACATCAAATCTTGAAATTTACATTCTTAATGGACAGCTCATTACAAAGATAATGGTATAATTATAATGATTATTATTTCAAATGTAAAAATTGGAAAAACAAAATAAAGTAAAACATATTGTACAGTACATGTACTGTACTTGTATTTACATGACACACTCATACACATTGTATATCACTTAAACATGTACATGTACTGTGTCTGCAGCAAAATACAAAATCCATATACTGTACATGCAAAATGAGGGAAGCAACCAAGAATAAAAAATCTGATAAAACCTTTTATATAAGGATGGACGTCATTTTGAATGAAAAGCAATTGTATTCGAATCTGAAGTGTTGTTGCACTGTATGCACCATGTAATGCAGATTCTTGATGGTATTATGACTAATACCTCATCTCATTGAGTGGCTCACATTGAGAGATGGCGGGTCGTGAGAACAGATAATCCAATTATTAATCATTCATAAAGGTCGATCATACAATAGTGAATATGAAGAGGATTATATATGGACATCCATCTTTGCCGTCTCGAGAGCCCCACGTCAAAATGTAAACAAGAGACGTTTTGGGTTATATGAAATAGAAATCTTCTTGTGGTGATTGATAGATTGGCGGTGAAACAGCCATCTTTGCGTGTTTAATTTTTCCCAAAATATTTTTTCAATTGGAGAAAATTATTGTTATTTTTTTGTGATTGTTGTAAACGTTATCATCATTACACAGTCGTCAGCATCATGCACCATCGCGTCTGAACATGTGGTTGTTAAAGTTAAAATAAAACTAAAATACCCATGATGTACGAATGCTATAAATGCACACGTTAACGGCTTCTTGTGTTGATTTGCTTGTTTTGCTGGTAAGCATGTGATATATGTTTACTACATGTACGTTTGTACATCAAAATTAATGTAAAATTAGTGAATGCATTTTAATTACATGAATTTTCTTGATGAAATAAGCTGAAACTTGCATGTACTGTACACAGTTTGGTGTCTGTACATCTCTCTTGATTCATATAAAGTATAGACTTTACCGTTATAATTTTTCCTAAATCACACAAATGATTTAAACATGCCTGCGGCTTTCAGTGGCTTCAAAGCTTCTGGGCATTTGAATGCTGTGTCCAGGGAATGATTTTGTTCAAAAAATTGTTTTGTATTACAAATATTTAATAGCAAATCTTGAAATTTGAGTCGAAAATTGTGAATTTTGTGTAGCATTTTTCTACTGTGCGATACAAGCAGAATTGTGCACTGAGAATTATAGCACTACGATTCATACAGTATGTATATATTCACCAATCATCTGGGGATTTGCGTACGACTGTGTTACACTTGAAAGACAGCCATAATAATATGGAAGAGTGATTTGGGAATATTAAATGACTGCTTCCAGATTTCTTGATACAAAATGATCGAACATACACAGGTGGCTAGTGTCTTGTTTCATACGGTTCTTATTGATCTACATCAGATTCTACATTGAGTTTTAAAAGTACATCCTAGTGTTATTGACTTTCTGTAGGTTGGGATCGTACAAATGTAGAGCACCACACTAAGCCTCTAATATAAATATATAACTTGAGAATAAATCCCTTGGGACATAACGGTAATTCGATACTGCATATCCCGTATTTGATTTGATCCCGCACTTTTGTTGCATGAATGGAATAGAGCTGTTCGCCAGCACGTCTCATCAATCTAAAAATAGATTGACCTCTCAAAAAGAAATTTCCGGTGTAATGGCAGAAGCCGTGTAATTGTGACGTCATTGGCGATCCGTGCTATCGAATACACTATTGGTATTTTTGAAAAAAAAACTGATTTACATGAAACTTGTTACAGTTGATGATCGTATCACACATCTCTTGGATTATTTCTGTCTCGGGTGCTATCATTTTAGTACATTGAATCAAATTATTTTGAAAATGAATTTTAGTCCTCTGGAAACCGTGTTGAAATGAATATGAAAAATCTTAATGCATTTTCACTATTGTCTCATTAACGTCACAAATGAAATAAGCTGAAACTGTCACAGGTTTGTTTTCATGTATCTCTTGATTCTTGGATACATTAAAAGGCATTTTCCAAAAGTGTGTATACTGCCTGTAATAATGTAGGGCTGCATTACATACAGTAGTACACGTTTTTAAGCATCACCTGTACACACTGTAAGCAAACCGCAGTAGATGCTGCCTTTGATGATGACATTTTTGTTATATATCAGTACTGCATATCTTTCGACTTGGGGATCAGTCTGACACATAATAGTATTTTCCTCGTCTTTCTACTCTGTGGATCCTGCTTCAAATCCCACTTGGATCCTACATGTACATGTTAAGTAGAGGACAGTCCATACCTGATTGCGTGGGTTTTTCCTAAAATATTTTTTGTGTGGTTTTCCTCCCACATCTAAAACTTAATATTCTGGTACTTTATTGACACCTCTTCACGTGTTTCTTCAGATTTATGAGCTACAGTGCTATAGGCACTTTTGAGGAATACAAGAAAGATGTGATATAACTAACGATCATCATTATTATCACGAAGCCAACACTCCCAGGCCATTGGGGCGACTTGACATTTGAAAAAATTTCATGCCATATCGCCGTGTGCCTGGAAGAAGGACGTAACAAAAGTGTGACTGGCAAAAGGTTAAGTAAAACTAATTACGGTGGCACCATGTGAAAATCTCTATTGAGTAGTAATTAGTTCTGAAAAGAACTGGAGGTTACAACTCGACGTTTCGATCAGTATGCTCTGATCGTCCTCAAGAGAATGAGGACGATCAGAGCATACTGATCGAAACGTCGAGTTGTAACCTCCAGTTCTTTTCAGAACTAATTGCTACTCAATAGAGATTTTCACATGGTGTCACCGTAATTAGTCTTACTTATCCTCTTGCAAAGCTACAAGTTTGGCAAAAGGTTGTAAGCAATTAATGTGCAAAATTGTGTTTCAAGAAAACTGAGTGTGAAAGTTTTGTCGTTTTTCTGCCATTTTTAAGTCATTGTAGGAAAGTTAAATTCTGCATGGGAATGGAAAAACATGTCTTAGAAGTAATTCTAGCAACAAATATATAACATTATGCCCTACTTTTTTTTCAAAGGAGCCATTTTATTGCTCACGACCTTCTGCTGGGAAGAAAGCTGTACTTTGTGTGCCCGGATGAAGGTCGTAGAGCCCTAAGACCTTTTTTCCCCGGGCACAGGATGATATGTGTCTATCTTTGGCCAATTTTTTTTAGGTCACTCATTTTCAAGCCTCTGTCCGTTGATGCTGTAATTTTAATAATAATAGTAATAAAAATGAACAAACAAACCGGTTTGATTTCTGCTGGGGACCCACACATAGACAGATTTGAACGCACCTACATGTATTCCAATAATTTGTTTTTGCTTATTCCTACTATCTGACCAGGGCCCAGAACACAGCTGTCTCTATGATGGAGGTGACGGAGGATTCGGAACCCACATTGTCCAAGTCGGATGTCGTTCTTTCGTTCACACTGGAGGTATTAAGAAAGTGGTTCATTCAGACCTGTCTTTATTACGTATTCAGAGCTCCACGAATGTAGGGTTGAGCAAGCCAAAATGTAATTAAGCACTGTGATTGATTAGAACTTTGGCGCCATGTAGGTGTTTACTGTGTGGTTGTGTTTATATCTGATCAATGATAAACAGTTTCATGATTTATAGAGCTGCTGATGCATTCATAGACTTGACTGATTGGAACAGCATGTTTATTATCAGGCTATGATTTTTTGTTCATAAATCTTTATATTCGGTATATTTTATTTCAGGGTAATTTTAACTACATGTAGCCCCAATACAAGTCATGTAAAAAAGGAAATAATGTGTATAGTACACTAGGATAACAAAATATGCATACAAAATATCTTATTTTGTCAGCACTTTTTAAGGAATAGGGTAAAATTATATTTTTGAAATGAATGTTAAAATGTGTCACACTAGCAAGGCAGTGTTCTTTACCATGGCTGACAGTATTCAAACATTGTCCTTTCATCATTTGCATTTTAAAGATTCCATTACCCACGTTTTTGCTATTGTACCAACATTTTCCGTTTTATGACCCACAATAAATTCAATTGGGACATATTTATTGTAAAACCATGCTTCTTGTGATATTTTTGAGAAAAGGATCATTTTGAAAGTTTTACAATTAGAAAGTAAATTTATGAAAATTGCCTCTTCACTTCTTTAATATATGTACACGTGTAGCACCATTTTTTGACAGAGTATGCTTTCAGGTAAAGCATAATTGCTGGACTTCATGTATTTACATGACTTTAAACTATGACGATGATCCCATTAGAAACACATGTACAAGTAAATGCCCCTTTAACAAATCCAATCCTTCTTTGTTTCAGGTCCTTGTAATGGAGGTCCAAGGTCTCAAGTTTCTCGCTCCCAACAGGATCGTGTACTGCACTATGGAGGTGGATGGTGGGGAGAAACTACAGACCGATCAGGCAGAGGCCAGCAAACCTACGTATGTTCACTTTTCCAACTCTCAGAAGCTTTACTTCTGGCAGGAGTGGGCTTGGGGGAGGGGTGGGGGCACATTTAAGGGGAACTGTAGAAAAATTGAAAAGTGGGTTTTCTGCCCATTATATTTTTGAATGCTCCTTATTTGCTCATCAAATTTGTCAAGTTGAACTTTTTTTTCTTTCTTTATCACAGCTGGGACACTCAAGGTGACTTCACAACCACACATCCCCTTCCTGTGGTCAAGATTAAACTGTATACAGAGAATACAGGTGTGCTTAGTATTGATGATACTCTCCTTGGCAAGGTAAGATCTTGACCAGCATGAAATCATAACAAAAAGATTATTCTCAGTTCCTTGTAACTTCTGAATTAATTTTTCATCTGTGATTTTTTTGGAAAATTTGGAAAATCTTGCGACTGATGTGTCTTAACTAAAGCGAGGAAGAATATCTTTTGGTCTGCCTCCAAAATTACTCCAATAAATATGCTGTGATATATAACTGGTAATTCAAGAACAAACTACATGTATTTGCCAGGCCTTTGATTTCTTAGTATTTTTCCTGATTTCAGGATTTTTAAAAAGTAGCTTCTATTGTGTCCAAACCTCTAGTTTCTTGTTTGTGGGGATTTTGAAGAGTCTGTAAATCCTCCAAAGGGAGATCCAGGCCCGCTACCCATTTTTTCAGGATTTTTTACTCTTGTCGAATCACACCCCTTACTTGCAGCTTCTTGCATAGCTAGCATGAAGATCTGACATCATGCTTTGAGGCTCGTGAACTACTCCAGATACTGTACTGAGATTCAACTTTGTCCTTGGTTGGTAGCTAGCCTTGAAACGTGACGAAAACAAATCAAAGAACACAAAATGATGTAAAACAAAACAAAAATCAAAAATCTATGCAAAAAACAAAGAAAAAGACAGTCTATATGTACATGTACAATTGTACATGTATGATGTAAAATCAGCCAACTTTAATGGAACTTTATTTTAAAAAATGATGGCCCTACCTGTAAAAGCTGTATTTTAGCACAGTTGTTTGCAGTGTGCAGCCATTGAACTCGTGTGTAAATCAATGTACATGTAATTAGTGGACAGTTTTATCAGGGATGCATTTCTAACATTTATATTATCGGATTTGGTTTAATAATAATAATAATAATAATAAAGATTTATAGCGCGCACATATCCACCCTGCTGGGCGCTCAAGGCGCGGAAACAAAGATAAAAACATGAATACAAACAATATACAATGATAACATAGGGAAAAATTATGTACTGAGATACACGTACCTACAATGGAATTACAAATATACATCATCTTTGAAGAATTGTGACATAAGATGAGTTTTAAGCATCGACTTAAATCTAGTTATACTATGACAAGATTTGAGTTTAGTTGGAAGATGATTCCAGAGTCTCGGAGACGCGACAGAAAAAGACCTATCACCCCAGTTCCGTTTTGATGTTGGTTCCTTTAGGAGTGACATGTTGCTGGAGCGCAAATTGCGTGATGGAGTGTAGACTTTAAGCAGTTCAGAAATATAAATTGGAGCAATGTTATTAAAAGATTTGTGAACAATTAGCATAAGTTTAAAAACAATTCTCTGTGAAACAGGAAGCCAGTGCAGTTCTTTCAAGATTGGCGTGATATGGCATGACTTTTTGGTTTGCCATAAAACCATGTGGTTTAATAATAATAATAAAAGCTTTATTTATTGATGGTAGCCATGTCACCTACTAGATGATTTTCAATGGGCCATCATTAAAAAAAAAGATACAGATTTAAAATATACAGCACAAAAACAGATACAAATTCATTACATTTAGATAAATTAAATAAATGATCAGTATTAAAATTAAAAGAGACAAAAAACACAAGCACTACATCCTTAACCAGTTCGCGTCGGAGGCCGTGTATACACGCAATTTTTTTTTGGACAGCGGATCGGAGAGCGTCTAAACACGCCACAGGATTCTCGGGAATATTTGTATAGATTCCCGGTCGACGTGGCAACGAGCCATAAAGCATACGGTGGAAGACGCGGTCTCCCCGGTCACGCTCTGGTGAGCACCATTCGTCGTGTTTGTGCGGTAAAAATAAACCCGCCACGGGGTTCGGAATTTTTTTTTTATTCCCGGTGCGAACTGGTTAAAGATCATAAAATTGTCGTTGTTATACAGGTTTTTCTTAAGATGTTGCATAATAAGTTCCTTGAATGTAGCAAGTCTAGTAATATTTTTTAAAATTTGGATCTCAACTATTGCTAGGTGGTTCCCTTGTCATTATGGAGACTGAAGAGAGTAGGGATAGGCTCTTGTTAGGATCCTGTTTTGTTTGGGCGAATTCTTTATATCGTATTTCATATTGTACTCACTCTTAGAGAATTTCAGACTTCAAAATGTTCTTGTGAGGTCACTTTACATGTAGTGTATTGTGTAGCATTGTGATGACAGTGTTGTTTATTATTATTACCCGTGGTCATACACTGTATCTAGTCAAAATAAATCTTTAGTGACAACCATCTCCTGCTGACTAGGGACAATACAGCCCATAAGCTGTCACATTCCTGCTAAAAGCTACTATTATTAATGAAGCACTTCTGGTGGCATATGGCCTCATTTCACCCCTGGGTGGATAGGTAAACCTGGTGAAACATTGTCATTATCATGACAAGGGGCTAATTGCATAGTGCCGCGCTACTTAATTTTCTTAAGCACATTTTTCATCCAACCCCAGGAGAAAAAAAAATCTGCAAAACAAAAATCTTTTTTCACCACCTGACTACATGTGGCAAGTGCATACATGCATTTACTATGGATTTGTATTTTTGAGTTAGTCATTTGCTTGTAAAAATGGCTGGCAAGTACAGATTCCAATTTCTATGCTTAACGGTTAGCAGTGCTAAAATTTACTGATATAGGAAATTTACCACAGGATTTGAAATCATGATCAGATGACCAGAACATAATTATCATTGCGTCAATTACTAGCAATAATGTCAATATTATCATGTCAATGGGCCAATTCATAGTGATGCTTATACTGGTTGCCACATTTTTCTTATCAACCATTGCAGAAAAAATCTTCAAGACACACATGTACATTGTAAGCATGTTTTACCAGTTAGCAAGAAAATTTAGTATTTTTGCTTCACCAAAGCCAGGAATAATGGCCAGCAAGTTACACGTATGGGGCTGACTAGGGGTGTGCATTTTCGGATATTTTTGGAACCACATACCCGAAATCAGGAAACTTCGGATACCCGGATACCCGTTTTCATTTTTGTTGAAAACATTTTGTTGAAAACATTTTGTTGAAAACAAAATTGACCTTTATAATACAGAGGATACCATACTTAAATCAATCTTTTCTTTACTGTGTTGTTTTTATTCAAGTAAAACAATTAGGCAAACATTCCCTCCTGTGCTGCTGGTTTGATAAGTTGTTTGAAGCAGCTGTTGCCAGGCCCTTTGCAGTCTTAACGATTCGATACAATGTATCACAGATCAATGTAACAGTTGGAGAAAAGTGAATGGAAAATGTCCGTAAAATACTTTATTGGAGTGTAATCTCTTGAATTTAAAGATAATTGTCTGTAAAAGTGTAAACATTACATTTTTAAAGAGTGACAGATTTCTGTTCACTTCGCTCAAATGTTAAGTCCGAATTTTAAAAAGTCATTTACAGGTAATTGGAACAAAAAAATGGAACCGGGTAATGACAGTTTCGGTCTAGTATCCGGATACCCGGCACATCCCTAGTCCTAACCATTAATATATTTTTATATATATTTTATTTATCATTTCAGGCAATTCAAAAACAATTATAGACATAATTAGTAAGTCAAACAAACAGCCGGGGATTGCCTAAAATTGTACGAAATCACTCTCTAAGAAGGGGCCCTCCCAAAAAACACACAACAAAGTTTAAAAAAAAAAATTATCACCCCCAAAAAACATTAACCACAGGATTCAATGTTGTTACCGGGTGACCTGAACATTCACATCAATTCAATGCGCAAATAACCAAACCACGGGACTTTCCATCATTTGACATTTCTCCTGAAGATGATCAGAGCATACTGATCGAAACGTCGAGTTGTAACCACCATTTCTTTTCAGAACTAATTACTCCTCATAAGAGAATTTTGTTTCACATGGTGTCACCGCAAGCAGTCTTTACTTATTTGACATTTCTGTTTGAAATTTGCCATGCAGATTGTAACGAGGCCTACACCCAACAGCCCCAAGACTCCAGAATGGTATAAGATGACCACACCCAAGCAAGTCCAGAACCCCATCAAAATCAAGTTGGCCATCCGTATGGACAAGCCACAGAACATGAAACATTGCGGGTGAGTAAAAACACCCTAGTTTTATAAATAATTGGTCAGGAAAGTTAAAACCTACAGGCAATATCTATTATTAGGTTAATCTGGGACTGGTAACCAATAAAAATGATGAGCAAACATTTCCACCTTGTGCCTTTATTCTGCTTAAAAGTAAGGTCCATTTCACTGTATGAATCAGAATGTGTAAGGAAGTGAACATACTACATGAACCAATTTTCTACAGTAAGTTTTCAGATAATAGTTTGTTGAAGGGGCAGTATTGTCTCGATCAGAGCAGACTTTTGACAGAGCATGGAATCAATGTCCTAGTTTAAGATTAACACAGTGACTGAAAATTAATGGCTCATTTATGAAGCAGCAACGGTAATATGACCTTATCATGTGGGGGTATTAATTATGGCAGTCACTGAGTTAATCTAAAACTAGCATTCCGATTCCATGCCCTAATGATCGTGACGATACTGCCCCTTTAATTTGTTAATCTGGTGTTCTGGTTATCAGCAATGTTGTACCTTCCCTAACAGTGATCTTCAAATGTTATTTTGTTAATTTCTAAACTGAGTGTCTCACACATACAGGTATCGTTCTCAGTACGAACAGATGTACATGTATATACATGTACATGTAATTAAAGGCCCACTGTTATTTTAAAGCATTAGAACTTTTACATTAACATTTTAAGTCACTAAAAATTTGTTTAATATTAGTTGCATAACAGAAAAAATTCCTTTTCATATACAATGTACATGTACTACTATAACAATGTACAGCACATGTATATGAAAAAGATTTTTGTTGTTATTATTCTGTGCATGTATTTCAAATATTAAATGTACACATAGTCTGCCCGAATTTAATATGTCGTATTAAACAAACCAGCATAAATACATGTGTGGTGTGATTCATCGCTGGCAGTATTTATGCCCGACTGGGTTTAATGGCTTTGTAGAGGTGTTAACTGGAAAGAAGTTAAAATGGTACTGTAAATTTCACTTGTCCGAATATCCAGACTGTCGATATATCTCGAACTGAGGGCCCATAAACTGCAACACTTTGCAGCATTCGGTTTTTCGTTAAAATTTTCAGTATATACATTATAGGTCTGTCCACACTAATGAATACAAAAGTGTGACATTTTAGGGGAACATGGCACATTTACACTAAAATGAAATACTTTGTCACAACATTGTGTCTGTATACATGTACATGTTCATGTACACTTGAGGATTGTGCCGTACCAAAACGTAAGACAAAATGTCTGAGTATTTAAGTAATTGCAAGGGTATAATTCCTCAAGATGTAATGTTCATAGCGTAGACAGACATTTCATCAGAAATTGACTGGAAGTACAACAAAATATATATATGTATATGCATTTAATGAGTTGATTCACCCAAATGTTGTCCTGTTACAATGCTATCACCCTAAGTATTGTTACCAGCAAAAACCATGACAAAATTTCAGGGAATCATCTTCAAAATATAATGTTCGTAATTGGGATAGATATTTGTCACAACTTTTCTGTCCATGTTACGTATGTGCTATGTACAGTACGTGGTATGTTTTACATTCTAATTTCTTAAATACCCATAACATGTCTTAGTTTTGGCTGATAACAATCCAAAATGGGTAAGGGATGTAAATGAAACAATATTTGAGTAAATTAATTAATTCTATTATCACTTTTATCATGTGGGGTATTACTTTCAGTCACTGAGTTAATCGAAAACTAGCACTCCGATTTCATGCACCAACCATCATTGTAACAACCTTAACCCTAACCACCCTGAATCCATCAAAATCCATCCCCCTAAATGGAGGATTTCGGCGGATTCAGGATATCTCCACATTGAGCATATGGCGGACTTTGATGGATTCAGGATTTCAATAGTTTTTAACTGCTTGGTCATGTTGGTTGATGTATTTTGATGGATTATAGTTACATGTACTGTACATGTACAGCCAACACTTGTACATGTATGTATTAGATTTTGATGGATTCTATGCAGCAACATACTATACAAATTTTTATGTGAGCATGGTATCCTGAATCCGCCAAAATCCGCCAGAAATTTAGTGGTGGATTTTGGCGGATTCAGGATACATGTATGTCCAATATCTACACTGGCGGATTCTGATGGATTCAGGACACCAGCATTTTGTGTGTGACAAAAATGGTGGATTTTGGTGGATTCAGGATACTTTCTAGTAAAAATACCCAAGGGGTTAGGGTTAATACGCATATATGATGTCACAAAAGAAGGTTACTGATTGGTTCTGACGTCACACTTTGAGGCTTGTGAATTACGCCAGATACTGGCAGCGGCCACCATGTTTTCCCCCGAGATTCTACTTTGACCTTGGTTGGTAGCAAGCACGCGAGCCTTGAAGTGTGACGTCAGATCTTCAGCACAATATATCCAATGAAATCCCTTGAATGGTACGCCTGGAGCCTGTCTATATCCTTGATAGGATAAAGACTGGGGACCAGTCTATAAGTGACCTTCTGTTGCCTCTGAGCGAGGGCGTCCTTCAATTTGTGACGTCAATGCATAAGGTCTATTGGCACGTTAGATTGATTTTCAATTTTTTTTTACAATTACAGTTTATAAATGCAAACCTTTATAACAGTTATTGTGCAATGTGTTTTCAGATGGATGTACTGCATGGGAAAGACAGTCTGGAAGAAATGGAAAAAGAGATTCTTTGTTTTGGTCCAGGTAAGTAAGGAATGATGAAATGATTTTATTCTGTCATGCAGAGTTGTAGTACATGTACTCATACTGTTACTCAAGTACATTTTCTGTACTCATACTCGTACTCGACTACAAGTCTTCTGTCAAGCAATCACCATGTCAGGGAAAAGATTCCTTCTCAAAATTTCCTTAGAAAACATTTTAGGCGGAAATATTTTGTGTACATGTAATACTTATTTTGAATAGCAAATCTTGAATTTTGATAAGAAAAATGTGAATTTTGTGTAGCGATGCAAGCCAAATTGAAACGTGATGTATTGTATCACCAGTTATGGGTACACAAACGTTAATGTGTCGGCCATCCTTTCAAGATATGCTGTTGTGTGTTTTTTGCTAATTGTATTTTCCTTGCAATTTTGAGCAATGTCATTTTATATTTAAGTGTCAATAAAGGAGTAGGTTTAGGGTGACACCATGTAAGAGTTATCTCTCTTGAGTTAAGGGTGGGTCTGAGTTTAACTGAAGAGTCCTTTCTGAACAATATATCAGTCAACTTGGAAGATTAATTTTACATGGTCATGGTGTCACCTTAACCCAAGTTTGAGTGGTTTGTCATTCTCGCTAAATAGATGCGTACCATGTTATTTGTGAAACAATTTTGAAGTTTTATAAAATAATTTGTGCCGAGCCATTTCATTATCCATTTTGCAACATGAACAGGCATTTAGTCAACAAAGTGCCATTATTTGTATGTGGTTTACAATTGAAAAAATGCAAAATGTTATTATGCAAAAATTTTGCTTATTATTCAATTGATGGAATCGCTCTGCTGTTTTCATCATCAAACCTTATAATTTATTGATCCATCACATAAATGATCTATAATTAGACTACATGTAGCAGCTGATGTCGTCTGGCCTAATTGATTTCATGAATCGTCCCATAGTTCGTAAGTTATTGTTTGGATTACGTGCATTATTACAGCTTTTAATATTCACCTGGAATTAATATGCTAAGAATTAACACTGCTTTTAATAATAATAAAGTGTGATTTAATCACCTTTGGGTAATGTAAATATGCAACAGAAAATTTGTTAAATTATTTGTATACATGCCTGTATTCGCCCTGAACAAGGCTAAAAGCCACTCAAGGTACAGGGCTACAATAAAAGACAAATAAAAAAGTAGACTCAGAGGAGCTGAATGTGGGAATTGAGATGTACTTTATGCAAGGTTATGGAAAAGTTGCTTATTGTTACAGGAAGCTGGAATTTTTGTTAGCAGGAATATTCTCCCTGGGATATAATGCAGTGGTTGCAGTGTATATCAATAATTCTGAAAATGTGCTTGCGTTTTATTAACTCTAACTACCCCAAAACCTCCAAAATCCATACCCTGATTTTTGCCTGATTTTGATGGATTCAGTACTCCACAGTATATAGCCCAGTGCTTTGTTGGATTCAGGACTGTGTATAGCCCAGTCATGGATACATGTATTCCATTTAAGTCCAACAATTGGGGTACCTTTTTACTGCATGTTGATGGATTTTGGCTGATTTGGGATGGTTCCTAGCTAAAATGCCTACAGGGGTTTTAAGGGTTAACATGGCTTTTCAGCAGATATAATATTATGCAGTGGTTGCAGTGTACTTTTATACACCTTGCTTTTGCTTGTTAACACACAGGCCTGTGATTTCTCATGATTTTTCCTGATTTCAGGATTTTTTACAAATCTCCCTTTGCCTCAAATAATATTTTTTTGAAAGAAGAGAAGTAGCCACCAATGAAAGAAAGAAGTAATCTGTATTGTGTCCAAACCTCAAGTTTCTTGTTTGTGTGGATGTGGAGAGTCTGTAAATCCTCCAAAATTAAACATCCAGGAGGTTCAGGGGCTTTGTCCTCTAGACCAAAGGGAGACCCAGGCCCGCTACCCATCAGGAATTTTTACTTTTGTCAAAGCACACCTCTGTAACACAGCATTTTGTATAGTTTGCCATCGTTGGGTAACTATGAAAACCATACAATAGATTGTGTCAAAACATTTGGAAGCTTCTATTTTTTTTGAGAGGAAGATATTTTCATTTTGCTTTTTGGTATTTTCTGTTGATTACTTTGTTGACAAAAAGAAAAGAAAAGTCTATATCCTGAGAAAGACGAAACCACTATTCTTAAAATGGGCTTAGCATGCTTTTACTTTGTTTCCAGCTGCAGGTTTTAAACTGCTTAGTGGTTGAGTATTTGGATATCTAGCTGAGCTTCTTAACGGATGCATACTTGAATATGTTACATAACGCAGTTTACTTTAAGAGATGAAGTGGTATATTTTGCAAAATTTCATGAAACCAGGATTTAAGAATTAAATAACAGTGCTCCTATTCTATCACCCTTCCCACCCCCACCCCATTGCTTGAAAAGTGCATTTCCCCCCCCCTTTTTTTTAATGAACCTGCTCAAAACAGCACCCCAGAAAACAAGCAAATATCCCAAGGGGATAATGAAAAGGCAGTTTTTATCCAACCAAACAGTAAATACTTTAAACATTAATAAAATAAAAACAAGCTACATGAACAGGGCCATGTCTTTCCCACTAAAAAGTGATGAGAAACATGGACATTAGCATCATGCTGTAATCATTCTTGCCGCACACTGAACTACTTCAAGATTTTGTTGATCCTGCATTTGAACTGCTGGATGCCTCGGTCACTGTCTCGCTTGGTAACTCGTTATAAGAGGCATGATATGAAACCTGCTAATTGCATTGTTGAAACACTAGAGAGGACATTCATCTCACAATTGCAGGTTGACATTGATACATGTACATGGTTATAACAAGCGTTGTCTGGGAACATGCCTGATATCATAATATGCTATCAATTCCTCACATTACGCACAATTAATGGTTTCTTCTTGTTTGGCAAATTTTGCCTGTCTGGAATTACTTGGCAGGCTTCCAAATCCTTTTTTAAATTTTTTATGCATATGGTTGAATTTCATTTAAACACATTTTTAAGCTTTGGCGACAAGTATGATTTTACAAAATGGGATGAGATTTCCTCCAATTCTAAAATAAAATTAAACATCTTTTTTGTAATATAAGGATTGCAGTGAGTTTCAATGTGGGACAGATATATATATATATAAATGGTAGCACTTTTAAGACTAACTAAACTTAAAAATAGGCATAAGCTTTCGTAGCTACAGCTACTTCATCAGATGCAATCTGATGAAGTAGCTGTAGCTACGAAAGCTTATGCCTATTTTTAAGTTTAGTTAGTCTTAAAAGTGCTACCATTTATATATATATATATATCTTATTCTACCTGACTAACACGGCTGCATACAGATCTATGTTCAATGTGGGACAGGTAACTAGAAACACACCTTTATTTCAATTCGACCTCCTTGCACTGAGGCTCTTCGTAATGCCAGTACTAATATGTTATAACAGTTCTCTGGGAAATTAATAAACTCGCTTTTGAGTGGTGCATCCATCATATGACCAATGGGTTGGTGAACCCTAAGGCATTATGGACTCTCTACTCACATGTAGCCATCCATGACTACCATGTCCAAGAAAAAGACTTGAGACCTGGAGGGAGGTCCGAGACCGAGACCCACTGGTCCGAGACCATGACCGAGACTTTCATGTTAAAGACCTTGTA
This sequence comes from Zoroaster sp. YZ-2022, assembly GCA_029582265.1. NCBI lineage: Eukaryota > Metazoa > Echinodermata > Asteroidea > Forcipulatida > Zoroasteridae > Zoroaster > Zoroaster sp. YZ-2022. The sequence goes on from CM055820.1 coordinate 23,949,307, forward strand.
TTGTGATACACTGTACATGTGTATATTAGGCCTACATGTATGTACTGTACATGCTAAATAATCTTGTTATATCCTGCTTGAGTTTCCAAAATACCATATAGGCTCATCTTTATTCAAGGAAAAGTGGCTTGGATGTTATTGTGTGCTAGTGCAATTATTTAAACAAGGGTATTAAAAGGTTTCGGTCATGAACTGCACATTTCACGTATATGAACTCGGTTCCTCATATTCAAAGTGTACATGTACTGTGTAGCAGTGAGAATGTGATGAAAAATTTTGCACAAATAATCGCAACATAAAACGTTTGGTACCATCACCAACTTCACATAAAGCAAGTTTTTCAATTATAATTCAGTAATTTTGTAATCTGGTAATTAAAAAAGCTGTATATTCCCTTTCGCCTGATTTTAGGGTAATTTTTACATTTTTTTAATTTGCTAGCTACTGCTTTGAGTGTCTGAGAGGTTGAGGTGTCTGCACTTGATAGTGGGAGGTAGTGGCCTGGGTTCAAGTGCCATCCGAGTTGCCTCTGGAATGTTTTTCCCAGCAGACACTTAAAAGCACCGAGTATACAGTGCTAAGCCACATTAATAAAGGGCTTAAAGGCACAATATCGTCATGATCAACAGGGCATGTAATCGGAGTCAGTGACTGAAAATAATACCCCACATGCATGATAAGGTCATATTACTCTTGCTGCTGCATAAATGAGCCAGTAATTTTCAGTCACTGTGCTCATCTTAAACTAAGACACTGATTCCATGCCCTGTTGAAAGTCTGCTCTGATCATGACAATATTGTACCTTTAATCAAAAATAATATTGTCTGAAATGTATGTTGTTTATGTATTTATTCAATATATTTCAGTTGGTACACGCATGTCACTGTAAATCCAAGAGTTGATATTATGATTATGTATACCTGATTACAGGTGAGCCAGTACACATTTGCATTGTGCAGTTACCGAGAGAAGAAGGCTGACCCTAATGAAATGATGCAATTGGATGGTTACACAGTCACCTACACCGACCCCGAACCAGGTCAGTTGACTCATGTTACAATTGTCAGTCAATTGTTGGTTTGGACTGCAATGTCATAATTATATTTAATTCATGTTTGTCCAAGTCAATTCACAAGTCATTTCTTTGCACATCAAGTCAAGTTAATTGTTCAAGTCAAATTAAGTCACAAGTCATTTTATTTTCAGAGTGAAAGTACGTGTATATGTAGTTTTAATCTTAAAAAGCAAGCAAAATGTTATCAAAATTGTATTCACCATCTCATCTTTGTAAATCATGGTAACGAAAAGAAAATGTTTGATTCATTGTCGGTTGTAGTTCTTATGTCGTTTTGTTATTTTTTTATTATGAAGAATGTTAACAAGTGATATTTTCCCAAGTCAATTCAAGACAAAAGTAAAACAAAAAAGTGAATAAGGCTGAGGTCTAGCCACTGACTTGAATCAACAACTCTGCTCAATGTATGGTACAAGAAGTCTATTTGCCTACTTGGTATAACTAAGTCCTCGACATGGTTTTCAAAATCAGTGACCCAAATCCAATTTCAGTTTTACAGAAAGTACATGTACTGGTAGAGAAATGAAAGGATGTGATATTTGTCACAACGAAATCATGGATTATCATATGGATTTTAAATTATGAAAAGACAAGGACATTTTTAGAACGCTGCACTACATAAACATGTGCTGGCTTGTTGATACACATCCATGATAAACAGTCACTCTTTTTCTACTTTACATCATTCTATCTTGTTGTTTTTACCTACTTTCATCATCCCACCTATTTTATCACCATGTGGATGACATTTATACTAGCATGTTGAGGATTCACTGTGTCATTATCCAGTCTAAATGAGAACCTAATGTTATGTACCTTCAGACCTGGAGAGTCAGGGAGGCCGTTTCTTCTTCAAAGCTCTCAAGGAAGGTGATGATATTGTCCTGGCGTGCGATGAGGAAGTGGATCGTCAGTTATGGGTCCAGGCTATGTACAGGGCTACAGGGCAAACCCACAAACCAGTTCCCCCTACACAAATAGCAGGAGGCAAAGGAGCTAATGCAATTATCTCAAGATTACAAGGAGGTAAGCATGAGAGGATTAGCAGGAAATGTTGCTTAGCCGAACAAAATGAGATGGAATTGTAGCTACTTTATTGGTAAACAGCCAGATTTGTACATAATATGTGCATTGTAAATACACTGATCAATTGTCTATTTGCATACCTGTACATAATTAGTTTATGTCCTTCAGGCATGCAACTTTTCAGCTGATCAGCTGATTTCCTCTTTTTTGGTTACTCAGCTGTGCCATTGTAAACTGAAAAACAGTACAAAATCTGGCTGTGGCTGGCACTCATAGTATTAGCCAGAGGGGTGTCTGGTGTCTTTTGGACACCCAGTTTCAATTTTGGACACCCTATTTCATCTGTCATTTACATGTGTAAAAGTATTGTAAGTCAACAATTTGGACACCCTGTTTTGAAATTTCCAGCCAATTTGGACACCCTATTTCTAAATCCTGGCTAACACCTTGCTGGCACTTTCCTCTCTTTTGGACAAACTGCAGTTGCATGCCTGGTCCTTACAAGTACACTGATCAAGATATGGCCACAGTCCCAACCCACCCTTAGCACAGCTGAAAACCTGGTTTTGCCACCTCTATAATAGCCAAGAATTTGACCGACATAGCAAAATTACATCAATTGTTTATCACCTGACGCAAGAATGTCATCAACCTATAAATATCGCGGAACCGGGTGCTATATAGTTTTCTAGCTGGCCAGTCGTCATCGGGAAAGCTCAGTGGTCGAGAGGTTAAGACGTCTGCACTAGTAAGAAGGAGGTTGTGGGTTTAAATCCTTCCCGAGTGAAGTTTTTTCACAGACGGAAAGCACCGAGTATGCAGTGCTATACACACGTCGGTGTAGGGCAAAATAAAATCAATAGTAATAATTGTCATGGAAACGCTGAACTGTCCATGTTTTTTTGATTGACAGTCTGTAGGTGGCTTATGAAAATGATTGATAGCATACATTTATTCCACATTCTACTTTCTTAGATGCAGACAGGGCACGCAAGCACGGCATGGATGAGTTCATTCACAAGAGCCCGTGTGAATTTGACCACTCGGCATTGTTTGAGTTGCTACAGGAACTCACCCTGGACCATAGACTCAATGACTCATACTCGTGTCTGGTGAGTTACTTTAACTTCTTGTCAATATGTGGAGTGCCATGGTCGAGCGGTTTAGTGCATTGGATTTGTGTTCTGATGGCTGAGTCGTCAGAATGTGGGTTCAAATCCCAACCGCGACCATGGTGCTTGTGTCCTTGAGCAAGACACTTTACCATAATTGCTTCTCTCCACCCAGGGGTCAATGGGTACCTGTGAGGGCAGAATTGGTTGTTGTGTTTGATTAGCCCTATATGCGCTGTAATAGCAGCAATTGAGCTGTATACTCCCCAGGGAGCTGAGATGGTTTCAGGAATGATTTATGAGCCTGATGAGCAGGGGTAATAATATAATGCGCCTTGAGCACCAGTTTGGTGGATACGTGCGCCATATAAGTCCACATTATTATTATTATTATTATTAATAATAGACACTATCCTCTCCTTGAACATCATAGCCCTCTTGTGGTGAAATTTGCCCCAGTGTCTTGCTGAAGGACACAATTGCCATAGATCACGACCAACTAGACTAGTCCCCTGTCTTTATCCTATATCAAGGATCAGCAGTTTTACCTTGAAACTCTTTTTCTTGTCACTCAATATGTGAATGACTTCATATATTGTTCATAGAGCTGAAAGAATTCATGTTCAGGAGTGTGATTTGTCCTGATTTTTTACCAGATTTCCGGATTTTTACAATTCGCAATGTTGTGATCCTCCAGATTTTAAAGATTTAAGCAATAAAGGAAAGCAAAGCAAACACTCAGAACTATAGATTTCACCCCAGCACTGTTCACAACAGCGGCCCCAATACCCCCTAGCAAAATTTACGTGGATTTTTCAGAACTGCCTAATCACACCAGCCCTGCATGTTACACAGGCTCCCATAGACACTGTTTGTGAAACCTTTTTTCTTTTCATTCCTTTCCAGGGTTGGTTCAGCCCCGGTCAGATCTTTGTGCTGGATGAATACTCTGCCCGGTACGGTGTCCGAGGCTGCCATCGTCATCTCTGCTACCTGAACAACCTCTTAGACAGGGCGGAGAAAGGGACCATGATTGACCCCACACTGATCCATTACAGCTTTGCATTCTGTGCCTCTCATGTACATGGCAACAGGTAGCTTGGACATTGTCAAAATGCATTGTTTTTATAACAAAACTAGGTGTACTGCAGTTGTGAAATATCATCAGATAGGACACATGCTATACGATTGTATTGTAGCATGTGAAAATAATATGAACTCTGCCATTTTGTGCCCTTAACCTGTACATTGCATTTTTCTCCTTATTCATTCCACATGTTTGGATAGCTAGTATAGTGTGTACATGCGTCGGGAATAAAAAAGTTTTTCTGGGCCCCTGTGTGGCGGGTTTCTTTTTCCCACACACTTGTTAATGGAAGCTTCCACAGCGGGTGGCCGGCACTTCCGAGCATGTCACCGTACACATGTGGCTCAACCGAGCATGCATACAAATATTCCGGAGTTTCCTATGGCGTGTTTAGATGCTCTCCGATCCGTGGTGCAAAAAAAAATTGCGTGTATACATGGCCTCCGACGCGAACTGGTTAAAGCCCCGAGAAAAAGTCTCCAGTGTGTGGTCTCTGCGTGCATTTTTAGTTTTCTTTTTTTTTGGCTATGAAACGATGTCCAATTGCAGCCAAAATTGCTGGATCGATTGGTATTCTGCCGTGTTGTGTTTTAAATGACTTTTCACATACGGATATGAACATTTGCCCGATTTGTGATGCCTCTCTTAGCCACCATACTTTGTGTATGGGAAATTTGGGATGGTTCCAGTAACCGCATATTTATGTATCAGGTATTTCACTGGTTGGCCAAAAAAAATCCAAAAAAACAAAAAAACGTGTCACCACATCGATTTTGAAGCCGACCTATGACCAGAAACCGCAGACATTGTTTGGTTCCTTAACCCTCCTATGCCCAGGCTGAAATTTGGCCCAGTAAGCACCGCACCCACAGACAGTCACTTGAGTATTTTTGGTTGCATTGCCAATTGTTCACACATGTGTATTTTTCTCTAAGAGTGCTGGAGTTAGTGGCAAAGTCAACCACACTTGTGTATGTCCTACATAAGTTATATGCAGAGTCACACAGAGATGTGTATGTACTGCATAAGTTAGCAGCAGACTCATATACAGTTGAGTGGTTTTGGTTTGACCTCCTACCATAGCCACATGTCCTTGCATTTATTTGAGTGCACTGCACAAAGTCAATGGGTTGGGAGTTACATACAAATTTTGAGTGTCTTTGATTGTTAAACCTATAGGAGGGTTAAAGTGTGTTAAATATTTTTCCTGGATTTGGTCAAATTTATTCAAGATATGTGTACAGTGTAAGTGTCATTGTTTCTTTTCTCATAGCTCATTTCTCATAGTGTGCACAGCATTTTGTTGACAAAAAAATACCATAACCTTGAGTAAAACTGAAGAAATATCTTTTACCGAGTGTGGAATGATTTCACTTGTCTTTCAGATTTTGAGTATTGGTAATTTTTACCTACACTAAAAACTACGTAAGGAGGTTTGTTTAAGATATGTCTCCGTGTTCCTGTTTTCCTGATTTACTAGAAAATCAAATTTGACCACTATCTTAAACACACATTTGTACTATTTAAGGCCTGATGGGATTGGCACAGTCACCATTGATGAAAAGGACAAATTTGATGAAATCAAAGATCGCCTCCGTGGCCTACTGGAACATCAGATTACACAATTCAGGTAATGAGCTTATAACGTACTTGGAATTTTTTTTACTGACCACAAGACTGTCGGTGAATCTTGCAGTCAGTTTTGTCGCATCTACACGTATATGTTGATTGCATGGGAGCATGCCTCAATGTTTCACATCGGGGTCATATATCGGTTAATTTGGACTCGGTAATAATCTCCAATGTGTTGACATAAAATGCTGTAGGAAACATCGACCTATGCCAAAAGTGTTGAGACGCATGAAATGCCCATCTGAAACATGGCTCAAATTATCTCTGGGGCAGCTTACGGTGGATCCAGGGTGGGGGTGGGGAGGGGGGGGGGTAGAGGGCAGCATAGAGGGCATGCATTTAAATTTACCATGCATGTATATTTTTGTGTATGCCCTTCCCCCCATTGTTTGCAGCGTGGCAACCCCCCCCCCCCCTCCCCTTTGTCAAGACCCTTGATCTGCCCCTGCTGCAATGCTTCTACATGGGAATACCAAATAAAAACATCTGATCCATTTTCTGTCTTGTAGGTATTGTTTTCCATTTGGAAGACCAGAAGGTGCTCTCAAAGCTACGCTGTCCTTACTGGAACGGGTAAGTTCAATTGTTGTGATCAAGCATGGAATCAACCATTAAATACATATGGGCAACTCCATGGTTATTCACGTTACATTTTGTAGGTATTGGGCCCACTGTTGATGCCATAATTTCTTTATATATTTCACTCATCAGTTTTTTCACAGTAGTTGCATCAAACCCAGACTTTACTCAGCACAAAATAATAATTTCAGAAATTTGTTATATGTATGCTATATAAGAGAAAAATGCTGGTTATTCACGTTACATTTTTAAAAAATGCATAAAATGGTTTCTCTTATTAGCGTACATACATGTATAATGAATTTCTTAAATTTGTTTTTTGTGCTGAGTGAGGTCTGGGTATATAATGCAACTACTGTGAAGAAACTGATCAGTGAAATATATATTATGGCATTAAAGGGGGACTGACATCCTTTATTGTGTGTGTACTTAAGGCGTTTTGTAATAAAATATTGTTTTTGAGACCCACCTGTGTCTATTTAATCATTGATTTCTGAGTACAAGTATTTTAAAACAATGTTTGAAGTATTTGGGGGAGGCAACCCCGCCCCATGGTGGAAGCTTCATTTGCATAAGATATGTGACGTAAGGTCGGGAAGATCCGATGTGTACATGATGTACATGTACATGTACATGTACATACATACGTTTCACACACGTACATGTAGCGTTGATTTCATTTCTTCCGTGATTTTTGTTTCCGGAACTAATAAAATGCCGGGAAGATGTGTTTCTGCAGGATGCAGCAACACCACCAAAGACGGTGTTAGCCTTCATCTGTTCCCAAGTGACCCAAAAATCGCCGTATTTGGACGAGCAATGTTCGACTGACAAGAGTAAAGTGGTCAGGTCCATCGGCTCACATAGTTTTGTGCAGCGATCATTTTGAGCCGAGTTTTGAGCCGAATTTCTCTTCCCGACATGACGTCACGAACAGTTCCTCCGTGCAGGGCGTAAAAGTGGGGGGCATTTTTACAATGGTAAAATAACACTCTCAAAAACAATAAAAACACAAAACTAAATTTTTATTGATCTTTTACTGATATAAAAGAATAAAACGATCACATATTTAACTATTTGATTTAAATCCATGTCAGTCCCCCTTTAAGAGTGGACTCAAACCTCAAAACTGTAATGAGTAACTAGGGCTGTGCTGGGTATCTGGGTATCCGTTTACCCGACCAAAACTGTCATTACCCGGTTCCATTTTTTTTAAATTCGGACTTAACATTTGAGCGGTGCGAACAGAAATATGTGACTCTTGAACAATGTAATGTTTACACTTCTTACAGACAATTATTTTTAAATTCAAGAGATTCCAATAAAGCTTTTGTAGTATTTTACGGACATTTTCTATACATTTTTCTCCAACTGTTTGTGATACATTGTATCGAATCGTTAAGGCTGCAAAGGGCCTGGCAGCAGCTGCTTCAAACATCTTATCAAACCAGCAGCACAGGAGGGAATGTTTGCCTAATTGTTTTACTTGAATAAAAACGACACAGTAAAGAAAAGATCGATTTAAGTATGGTATCCTCTGTATTACAACAATTTGTTATCATATATTTGTGCAACACAAAAATAAAAACGGGTATCCGGGTATCCGAAGTTTCTTGTTTTTGGGTATCCGGTTCCAAAAATATCCGAAAATGCACAGCCCTATGAGTAACCATGGAATTGCCATTAAACTTGCTCACATGAAGTAGTTGTTGGAGAAAGTGAAATCTTCTCCAGACATTTGCTATGGGCCAACTTCTTAGAGCTACTTAGCAGAAAAATGCTTACCAGAAAATTGGTTACCGTTTGAAGTTCAATACAAAATAAGTCTAATTTGTCTGGTAGTCTTGTTTTTATAATGCTTAGCGAAAATATTTGCTAAACAAACTGTGAATTTGGACCCTCATGCTCTAAACACTGCACAAACCTGCGTATTGTGGCTACCTTTCAAATATGGCTACTGTGTCTCTGTCTCTTGTTTAACTTGGCTTTGTCACCTCATCTCCAGGTCCTGATGAAGGACATTGTGACCCCGGTACCACAGGAGGAGGTGCGTTACACTATCAAGAAGTGTCTGGAGAATGCAGCCCTTGTCAATTATGAACGAGTCTCCGCCTACGCTAGAATAGAAGGTAACAATCATTTTGTTTAGCGTCTGTCATATATGTTTAATCCTGAGAGTCAATTCATTTCAGCTTGGTGAATCACTTGCATTTTCATTGAAAGGGTAGTCATATTGTTTTAGGGGAAAATCTACATTAGGCCACTGAAAGACTACTTATTATTTTTTTTTTCAAAGTGAAAACTTGGGAAAATTGAGAATTTATAATAATAATAATAATAATATGGACTTATATGGCACACGTATCCACCAAACTGGTGCTCAAGGTGCATTATATTATATTACCCCTGCTCATCAGGCTCATAAATCATTCCTGAAACCATCTCAGCTCTCTGGGGAGTATACAGCTCAATTGCTGCCATTACAGCGCATATAGGGCTAATCAAACACAACCAACTCTGCCCTCACAGGTACCCATTTACTCCTGGGTGGAGAGAAGCAATTGTGGTAAAGTGTCTTGCTCAAACACAAGTACCATGGTCGTGGTTGGGATTCGAACCCACATTCTGACGACTCAGCCATCAGAACGCAAATCCGATGCACTAAACCGCTCGACCATGGCACTCAACAAAATCTACTTTATATGAACAAAATCAACTTTAGATACCCCATGTCTGGTGGTGGTTTTGGGAGTTGGCAAACCAAATGAGAACCACCTGTCGGATAATTTGTTTTGTAATGGTTTGACAGTATCAACATTGCCATAGATTTATAATTTTTGTTAACTTAATATTAAATATACAACTTAAGAAAATCTGGTCTCTCTGTTGTTAAACTGTTTCTAGAATTTGATAATTTATGCTTCCGAATGATTAAGAATGATCTTCAGATTAATCAAACTCATATCATTTTTTCCTTCTCATTTTTTAACCATTTTTCTGCCATATCTGACATTGCATGTTTTGACCTCTGGTACCTATCACATGACCAGAGGACGGTGAGGAGGGGCATGTTCGCAAAGGTGACTTTTTGTCTTGGTTTTCTGTAATAATCGCAACCTCTGTTTTAAAATCATAAATTTCCAACTTGAAATCATAACTTCTGTCTTGTAATCATAATCTTTGTGTAGTTGTGTTTTGGTATTAACCCCTAACCCTCCCCCTTCAATAACTAGCTAGACACCCTGCTGAGTGCAACAAGATCCATCTGCAAGAACAAAAGATCTTTGTTCTTGGCTCAGTCCACAAGATCCAACAGAATTTGACATTTGTTGCATACCATAGACCTTATGCATATGACGTCGCAAATGGAAGGTCGCCCTCTATCAGAGGCTAGAGGTCACTCATTGGTTCATGTATGCGTGCTGTGCGTGCGCATACATGAACCAATGAGTGACCTCTAGCCTCTGATAGAGGGCGATATTCAGTTTGTGACATCATATGCATAAGGTCTATTCAGAATGGTTTGGGTTAATGTAAAAAATGTACTTTTAGTTTTAAAAATGTTAGATTTTTTTTACATTTTGGGGAATGACCACATCAACAACATACAACGGAATTAAATTCCTTGTAGCCAAGGGCACAACCACTGGGGGGTCGGGGGTCACGACCCCCCCTACTTTTATGTGGACCTCCCCAACTTCTGGAACATTTTGGTATTTTATGTATACATGATCCTAGTAATGTCATTCATGACATCACAATTATGCAACACTTTCATCAACACGCTGAAATACGTGATATTGAACCAAGACCCCAGCTGCTAGTGGCGTGCTCGCTTCGCTCGCCCGCAGATCACGTTGCTATTGGCTGCTTGGGACCCCCCCAACTTTCAACACGTGGTTGCGCCCTTGCTTGTAACGCAAAATATTTGTCTTTGTGTCTTTGATAAGAGAAAGGATTGTCTGTTTCACTCATTTTAATGGGTGACTTTTGACTGGGACGCTAGGTGGCAGATGATTTATTGGCCTGCTGCCACCTAACTTCTCAAAAGTTAAAAATATTCACGATTTAACAAGATTGTTTCATTGAAGTGATCAAATTAATATTCTAAGTACACACAAATGCATCCCTATTAAATTTCTTCCATTTTGTCTAGTTCGTTAACTTCCCCTTATGCATGCACAATGTTTTCATACTTATTATTTTGTGTAACACTAGTTTTATTTTTCAATTCTGGTGTCAAAGCACATATTTATGATTTTACAATCTTATGCCAGTTCATGTTTGACATGGATTTAACTTGTTTGTATGGTTCAGTGTATCTTTGTACATCATCTCATATAAATATTGATTTGGCTTTTGTTTGTAGACAGAGTACATATCTGTTTTATTTCAATTCCCTATTTAAGTAAGACTAATGGCGGTGACACCATGTGAAATTCTCTGTTGAAATTCTCTCCTGAGGACGATCAGAGCATACTGATCGAAACGTCGAGTTGTAACCTCCAGTTCTTTTCAGAACTAATTACTACTCAATAGAGAATTTCACATGGTGTCACCGCAATTAGTCTTACTTATCCTCTTCACCATGCAAAGCTACAAGATTTACCTAATTCCCTATTTACTTTCCTTTTAGTAAAATTAAAAGGTGTTTCCTATTATATTGAGAAAAAAAAATACGGTTGGTAGGTGGTTAAATACATTTCTTTTAATCGTAAATGTTGTTGCCAAAATACAAGGGTAGGTGTAAAAATGATTTCTTTTAAGTAGTTGTTTATGCCCATAGCATGGTGTGGCATACATCTTTTTCACAAAGCACAAGAGGAAAAAGAAGAATTTAGGTTGACTCAAGTTGTAGATTGTTTTCGTATGTGTGTAGATTTTTTATTTTTTAATTTGGCCTGGAAACTGCTTTGTTATTTAAAGGTAAGGTACAGCATAGGTAATGTTGTCAAAAGTGTGCTTACTCGAATCAAGAGCTACATTAAGAACTTATTAAGGTGTCATTCACAATAGTGAAAATACATTCAGATGTTTTTTTTACTTATTCTTGAATTTTGGAAAGTGTACACTTACCTAAATAAAATTTGAACTGGAAATTATAAAATATTTCTTAAAATAGAACCCGACACAAACAAATTTCTTGGGCAGATATGTTTGGACCTGGCTGTATAGTATATTTGTTATTTATGTATTCAATTTTTTTTATATACATGTAAACAATTCCTTAAAATTTGTTTTTTTGTTGTGTAGTAATTGTGGTTTGATTTCTCAGTATTAACCCTCCTACTATTGCTGCACTTTAGTGGGAAGTTGCTACAGAGGTCAAAACCAGTCAACTGCATGTTTTTGACTGTTGACCCAAATGTGCACACAGGGGCATTTTTGACTGGTTTTTACTGTCATTTTGACCACCCTGAACAATACCAGACAATGCTTTTACCAGTCAAAAACGGTTGACTCATTTTGACCTGTAAATGTACTTACTACCACGTAAGGTTTGACAGTGTTTGACTTTTAAGTGCACTTGATATACCTTGGCAAGTATAATACTGGTTTTGACTCTTGTAGTAGTCGAAGGGTTAACCCTAACGATCCCCATCCAGCCAAACTCCAACACCAGGGATTGTTGGAGTTTGATGGGTTGAGTACTGTGTACTTCTGATATGGCATGTGTAAAGTGTTGGAATATGGCTGGATGAGTACTGTATGTGTGCAGTAACAGTGTTGGATTTTGATTGAGTGAGGACGGTGGTTCTACTAGCATGCAACATTGTTAGACTTTGAGTGGAGAGAGTGTGTGTATGCAACCTGCTGTAATAAACAACTGATAAAGGCAAATATTGTACTTAGGTATGCTTGGCATTGTGTCTATTAAACATCATACAACTAGAACCTACCATTTATTCCATAGGGTGTTTTAGTTTTTGTATAGTTAAGTTTTTTTAGCATGAAAACAATTGTTGGATTATGATGGGTTGAGTACTGTGTGACTCCAGTGTTCAAACTTTACTTTGGGCCATGTGTCCCCACTCAATCAAAACCCAACAGCTAAGGGCCTGTTGGAGTTTGACGGGTTGAGTACTGTTATCGCAAGTGGACTGTTGGAGTTTGACGGGTTGAGTACTGTAAACCAGCAACAGTCAACCATGGTGTTGGGATTTGATAGGTTGAGGAAGGTTTCTAGTAAAAATGCTTAGGGAGTTAGGGTTAATATATGTATTTACTTCATTCATTCATGAAAGCACACTTTGAGTGAAACGGATTCATAGGTTTTCTAAAACGTTTATTATTGATTAATTGATTGTTTGATTGATTGGTTGATTATTTGATTGACAGAGAGTCTAAACAGTGAGGATCTCCCTCCAGAGAAACGTCTGGAGGATGTTCTCCATCTCGCCGAGCTGTGCATCGATGTCCTCCAACAAAATGAAGAGCATCATGCAGACGTAAGTAACAGAGAAGGGGGAGGGCTGGTCTAAGCCGCTGATGAATTGTTGTTAGCTCATGGTCTTTGTCCATGGACATTTGAACATAATCAGATTGATTCTGAGAACAAATGATTGTTGTAGCAGTTGTTGGAAATACAATATATATTGTATACAGGTCAAAAGCTCGTCGAAGCAGATCAGTTATTTCAAGGGCCAAATATTTGTTTTTTAAATATTTATTTTAAAATTAAAAACAACCAAAGTTGAGCTGAATCCCAGATGCAAACCCTGCATTCTGTGCATGTAGTGGAGTTGACATTTGCATATTATATTTATATGAATGGTCGCGATACCCAAAAAATGCTTGTCTTGACCTTTGATACTGTAGATCCCTAGATGCAAAATAAGCCTCATTAATGCATGACATGTGCATGCTCATACATATGCATCGGATGGGCAGGTGATTTGTAGGTCAAAGCCTTCCCCCCTCGCAACCCGGCAATCATTGTAGAAAGTGTGGTTACATCTAGTGAAGTGTACAGAAGCCAACCATTGCCAATGTTTTTATTTCCATTCATTTGTCTGCTGTTGTCTTCTAGGAGGCGTTTATACCTGGATCAATCCATCATATTTTGATTCACGCTAACCGTCCACCCACATGTCCATCCTGTTCCTTCCAGGTGTTAGGCCTCTCCAACAACCCACTGTATTAACCCACTTGATCTCTCTCCTTGCCCCCCTCTTATCTCCAGGCCTCCATACCCCTTGACCCTTGCCTTCAAACCTACTTTCTTTATCCAACCTGTTTCTCCTTTGCTTTCATTCCTGCCCTATTGTTCCCCAATAATCCTCATTCCATATCCTACATCTTGTTACTTGAATGTCACAATTCCCCTTTTCCCTTTTCCCCTTTTCCCATGACCTAAGTTATTTACCCCCACCTTTCTCCCCTCCCTGTAATTCTCAGTCCACCCTTCATACCCCTTCCCACACCTTGTTACCTGAGATTCCACACACCTTCTCATGTCCCTTTTTCCACATGACCAAAGTTATTCCCTACCCACCTTTCTTGTTATCAGATTTCCCCTTCCTTGTCCTCCTTGTAAACCTCAGTCCATCCCCATGTCCCTCCTGCCTTGTTATTCAAGATTACACACACTCCCTAATATATATATCCCTTATTCCCTTGACCCCAGTTATTCCCTCACACACCCCAAATTCTCATCTACTTCCAATCCTCACCCCTCATCTCTAACCTTCCCCTCTAACCTTCCCCTCCTGTATCTCGTTGTGTTTACTCCCGTCCTATTCCCTCCCCTTCCTCACCAGGTTTTTCTCCCAAACCCTTTTCCTTTGTTGTTCGTCTCACTCTCTCAGTAATCACATTTTCGTATCCGCCATTTTTGACCCTTTGTCTCTTTTTTCCTCCCACCTTGTCATCACCATCCATTTTTTCCTCCATTCTGATGCAGCGCGACAAACACAAAGAATCTCAGGTATTTGCCATCCCAAAAATTTGCTCAGTGTTACAGGCTGATGTTATTTGAAAAAAAAGAGCTTTATTTTCTTTCCTTTTTAACTCCCCAAACTTGCATCATGAGAAGTTTGATTTTGTCTTAAAATTGTGTATTTCTGTTCATGCCTTTGTCTAACATCAATGAATTGCCAGTGAGAATGTGACGGTGTTTATTTCATCGCTGTTTATTTAGTTTCCGCCATCTCCTAACACACTAACTGCTTATGCCTTCTGCAGCCTTCATCAAGCTCATCAAAGCATTTATCTTGGATGTGACCTTATTTGTATCTCACTAACATGCAAACTCGAGCCAAAACTTTGCTGTTTTTTACTTTTTGCTTTGATTTTGTTTTCCTTTCAGTGATTGAATACAAAAAATAACCCACTGTGATCGGTTGCTCTAATTTGTACAATTAAACCAACTAGTGTCCATACATGTAGCTACCTGAAGTCTTGTAAATCCCATAAGAGTCCTGGAAAGTCTGGGAAAATAATCATGAAAATCCTGGGGAAAAATAGGACCTGCAGTAGCTTTATTTCTCTCTCCCTAGCACTCTATACGTCTTTCAAGCCAAACCTGGCATCCTAAGTTCATATGAGTTGAACCTCACTAATATAAGCTGCGTTAAAGAGTTATTACTTGTTTTTGATTGAACTACAGTATCAGTCAAACTGGAACTAGCAAAATTTATCATTGAAGAATTGATTAATTTTTTTAGTTTATATATTATATTTTTTGGAGGGTTATGCAGATTTTCAGTTTTAAGAGAGGCATTCATAACATAAATTATCATCCTTATTTATGACTGATTGATTTCAATTCTCAAATAACAGTTTAAAAATCTACCAGTTTGTCACCACTGATTCTTCTTAGAACCAACAATTATTACACCGTCCTAAGAGATTATTTACATGGTGCTTCCAAAAACATTATTTAAAAATCAAATCCTATTTGATCAAAATCTAGTTTTAACATTTTTGACTTTATAAAATTAAATGCTTTTTTGAAGAAACATATCCTTTGGGCATTGTCTTTGCTGAAAAAAAACGATCAGTTGAAAGCATGCAAATGTGAAATCAAACAGAAGCAAAAAGTTACCGATTTATAAAGAATACTTTGTATTTGTAATTTCACCTTATTCAATTCTTGGCATGCTTACAAAACATCTGTTTCTTAGTTTTTCTTTCATGACTTGGTTATGTTACTTTTCTTTTAATCATCTGTCCACTAGATCTTTTTAATCACATTTGCTAATCATTATACAAACGTTTTATTTCCTTTTGAAAATTCTGTTAGCATTTACTTCATGTAAACTTAATGTAAAGCTTGTTTTCATGGAATTCTTGTATTATCAACAATACACATTTGTATACACATACACTTTTTTGTATACATCTTAACAATTTCTTTTAACATTTTTTTTTACATTTAGAACAAATGGTCAAACTTTGTAAATACACACAAAATTATAACCTTTATTTGACTAAAAAGTTTACTTTCTGTCCCATACAGTGTTGAAATATGTATTGCAACAAAAAAAATTTTTTTTAAATTTAAAGTGGAGCTCTAAGCGAATATTAATAATTGATCTTTCCCCATTTTGTAACAGGAAATTAAAAAAATGTCTTGCTTGTGTGATTGTTTCATAGTCTCCTAAACCACCCTATTAATGTTGTTTTTCTTTTGAAAGTAGATTTTTTACTGTTATTGTTTATTTTTAGTCTCATTTTTAACATTTGTTTTTAAAATTAGGTAACTATGAAATATGGATTTTCTCAAATCGGAAAATAGTTGATTATTTGTGTGAAGTAACTATATGAAACCCTTGTACAGTTTTGGTACATTTAATTATCAATAAATGTTTTCAGTGTGTAGCTGAAATATAGCTGTAGCTGTAAAATTGTTGAATCACAAAAAAATGTTGAATTTGGCTAAAACAAATCAATAGAAATTCAATGGCATGCTTTTTTGGAATACAGTCAACTGTGGGAAAGAATATGACCCTTTTATTCATTCTTGTGACAAAAGTGTACAGTTCTCAGAAATGTACAGTTCTTTCAGAATTGTACAAAGCAACAGGTTGACTTCCATATATATTTCTTGATACTCATAAAAAATGACAACACTTATATCCTTTGTGACTTTAAATTGAATCCATGTGTGCATTGTGTAGATTTGATTATCTAACAATACTAATTTGTCTAATGTCAGTTCTAACATAAATATTATCTAAATAAAGAATTAGCTGTTGCAAACTGCACACCAACCAAAAGGACTTGTAATATAAATGAAAACAAATAATAGCCTTACATGTTGACCTTAGCCAAGTCTTTCACAAAACCCTTTGAGGAAAACTGTGCTCAAGTCGAAACATACATGTAAGGCCACCAATTAACATCTGTGTATTTACATTGTATACTACAGGTCCTTTTGTTAAAACATGCTGCTAAAACCTGAGAGCAATAAACCCAAGAGTGTTCATTTTCAAATGACAAGGAAAACGAAAATTTGAGAAATCATCGTTCCGTGAAAGCTAACCAATCCCTTTATCCAATTCTTACTTCGTCCACTAGGCCTTTGCATGGTTCAGCGATCTACTGGTGGAACATGCCGAGATCTTCTGGTCGCTGTTTGCTGTTGATATGGACAGCGCGCTGGAGGTTCAACCGCCAGACACATGGGACAGTTTTCCCTTGTTTCAGCTTCTAAACGACTACCTTCGCTTGGAGTGTAGGTGGTCTCTTGATTTTGTAAAAATATATGCGAAAATATGGTCTGACATTTATAATAGAGCTAGAAACAAAATTATAAATCAATTGCCATATTATTTTACTGTTTTTTACAAAATGCCCTCACCCTAAATGGAAAAAGTCCTACAAATAAACAGAACATTTGAATTTGTGCACATGAAAGGACATCAGTCTTTCATCAGAGGAAAGGGTCAGTGGCATAGCCATTACTTTGTCAGTGTAGGGAGGGGGGGGGGGGGTTTCAGGGGAAACATGAATTTAAAAGGGGGAATATTTGCAACTTCAGCAAATTTCCTAGAATTTTTTTTTAGTGTAGAGCACCTTGGGAACAAGGGAAAAACGTGTTCCTCTCAACATCCGTCTTCAGTTTCGGTGCCCCTCCCCGCACCCCATAGGTGTGCCACTGACGAGGGTTTAGATACTCCATATGGTTTAGCCATCAATGTTTAGCCGGTTCATACTTGATGCGAAAGCGAAGCGAATGATTTGCGCAAGTTAAAATGTGTTCAACTTTTGCGAACCTTCGCCGCAAACATTTGCCGTGAACCATTGTCGACGTCACAAATTTCGCTTCACATTCGCTTTCGCGTGTAGTATGAACCGGCCTTTACATCAAGTAATAGTAAACATACTTTTGATTGTGATTTTTGCAGCTAATCTGAACGGTGGACGGTTCCACATGCACCTGCAGGACACGTTTGCCCCTCAGGTGATCCGCTACGTGGACCTCATGGAATCTTCCATAGCTCAGTCAATCCACAGAGGGTTTGAGCGTGAGAAGTGGGAACCAAAAGGGTATGTCAATCATTGTTTGAGTCTATTTATTCGGTCATAGGGTGGGCAAACAAGCACCTTTTTTCCTACACATTGGTAATTTTGTCATCATTGTTATAATATTTTTGATGATTCTTTTCAACAGTGATATTTTTAAATATTCAATTGTATAAAGCCTGTAATTTAATGTATAACTAATCTAATCTAATGAAAGTTTTCAGGCTTAGTGTGGTGGAGTTTTGTTATCGGTTTTGGTTTTCGATAACACCATGTGGTTTGGATCTCAACTATTGTGGTTCCGATAAGAACCATTTAGGTCTTCTCTTGGTTTCGATTAGCGTACTCTAGTCATCGTCAGGAGACTGATCTATAATCTTGTGTCATCTTCCTGAATGCAGTAATGGGACAGAAACCTCCGAGGACCTTTTCTGGAAGTTGGACGCCCTGCAGACGTTCATCAGAGACCTTCACTGGCCCCAGGAGGAGTTTGCTAAACACCTAGACCACCGCCTCAAGCTCATGGCTGCTGATATGATTGAATCATGCGTCAATAGGTAGGTGATGATCTGTGTTACCAGTCAGTAGAGGCTACCAATCTATCTAGGATATGTAATACGCTAGGTGATTATGCCACAACCAGAAACATGTTTTATTAGCTTTGGTCATTGATTGTCTGCTTACAAATCATCACAACAATATCGTCACGATCAACAGAGCATGGAATCAGAGTGCTAGTTTTAGATTAACTCAGTGACTAACAATAATATCCTACATGGTAAGGTCATATTACTGTTGCTGCTGCATAATTGAGCCAGTAATTTTCAGTCACTGTGTTCATCTTAAACTAGGACACTGGTTTCATGCCCTGTTGAAAGTCTGCTCCGCTTGTGACGATACTGTCCCTTTTAAAACAGATTGGGGAAATATTTTTTAAATGACCTGACGTGAAACTTGCAAACTGTTTGTGTTCAGGGTGCCATTGTTTGTGTTGGTTGTGATGACACAAAACAAAAGTCGGTCTCTTCACACTGTTTTCTTTCTGCGTTCATACAGGACGATGAAAGCATTTGAATTATGGGTGAAGAAAGGTCGTGTTAACTGTGACTACCGTGTGCCCTCTGAGATGTGTGTTATGATGAACGTGCTGACCGATGCTAAGGTCCAGTCGTCAAAGCTCTGCCCTGTCTCTAAGGACCAGGAAAATGTAAGTCCACACAGCAGAACCACTCAGTTGAGCTGTTTTCTCATTTTCTTCCATTGATTATGTCTTTCTATTGTAAACAAATTATAATAATTGTACTGATCATATTATTTGTTTGTTCTTAACCCTAATAACCCCATATCCTGCAAAATCCTCCAAGGGCCACTTTTTGGGAAATATTCAGCAATGTTGGAAACTGGTACTTTTACCTCTTCAAATGGGACAAAATTACTACCTGGCAAGAAGTGCAGGCTATAAGTGCTGAATAGGAAAGACCAACGAAAATGCATGGTGCATTTTAAATATAAGGGCATGTTTCCAAAAGTGCACTGATGGATTTTGGAGGATTCAGGAAGGTTTCTAGCCAGAATACCTAGGGGGTTAGGGTTAATATATTTTTATAAAGCACCTTGGAGAATAATGCATGTATTTTGGGGCTATATAAATGCTTTTTATTATTTTTAATTTATATATATGCATACAGGTTTTTTTGGGCCATTCAAATGGATTTTAAAATAAGTCCTTGTTAATGGTACCCTTGTTTCTTCCACAGCATGTTCACTGTAGTGGTTGTTCATTATAGTGAATCATATAGCTGCAATGCTTATACGTGTAAGGACACAATACTGACTAACTTTCATGGTGCACAAAATGATCTTGATTTTCTTAAATAATTTGACTATTTTGAACTGTTTTTTATTTTAGATAATATTTGTATATATAGGTTTAAGAGACAAATAAAGATAAAATAAAGTGTGAATACGTGTTGTGTCACTTTTAATTCACATTTACAAACCGATTTTATTGCCAAAATGGCGTCTAAAAACGGGACATTAATTGAACAAAAGTTCATCAAATCAAACATTTTACGTATCCCTTATTTTCCTCACGATGTGCATATAACTTGAGTAACTTAATGAAGAAATAAACTGGCTCCTAAAAAAAAAAAAGAAAAAAAAAAAATTTCACGAACGTCAAAAATGATCGCTAAATCTGTGTTCACGTTAGTTACACATCGTGTCCGCCAAATCATACGATGTTAAAACGGCCAGATATTTTTTTTTACAAAACTCATCCTTGCCAAACTAAGCCATTTTTTTTATTGGGAATAAGCTACATAATCATGGTGTAAAAAATATTTTCTTTTACTTTTATTGTTGGGTACTAGACTGAAAAGTGGACACCATGTAACTTACGTTAACTTTCACACGCCAATCGAGAAAATACAACAGGGAGGAAAATCTACTTGGCACATTACTTGGCACATTACTTAGCACATTATCTCTCCAATGCTATTTTCAAGTACAAGGGTGTCCATTCTCATGACTTCCAAGTAAATTACAACTTTCCACCAATATTTTTGTTCACCCCGTGTCCCATTTTTGTCAGCCAGTATTGTGTCCTTACACATACATAACCAGGGAGCCAAGGGTCATGTTCGGTATAACGAAATATTTATCATATTGGTTTTCATTATAGATAGCTGTACTCGGGCATGATATTCTTCCTACTTTTGTAGGAAATCCTACCGTTTGATTTTGAAAATCCTACCAACAAACCGGACCAACAAACTTCAGACCATGGAAACTTTCCTTCTGTATAATTTTATTGTAAATACCGAGATAAAAAACAGTTTCCTTGTTATACATGGCTATAGGTAAACCGCTATAGGCTAGTATATGCCTAATGATGATGGCAAACATTTTTCCTACCTTTTCATTTTCTCACAATATCATCCCTGTGTACTGCGAAGCATTTAGGAACTTGAACTTTTGAAATAGGTCTTTTGAAGATGAAATTGATGTTGTTTTAATAAAAGATGTCGGACATTTTCAAAAAGTATGATTGTCACGTTATCGATGACCATTCATTGAACCGGAAGTTAACACGAACACCTAGTGTTTGTCAAGAAAAAAACAAACCTCCCACCTACAGAAATTATTGTGGTCTCTTTGTTTTCACAGCATCAGTACCACACCAAGATCGATGATGTCGTGCAGACACAGAGTGCCTGTCTGATCAGTTCAATGGTGGCCAAGTTGCGTTGTGTACTGGAGAATATGCTGTCCAAACTGGCTCGCTATGACGAAGGAACATTCATGGCTTCCATTCTCTCTTTCACTGTAAGTGTACTTTTGGAAGTTAGTGGCCTTACATGCTAAAGCCATGAATTGATTGAATTTGATTGTATTAAATTGTAAATTCAGAATTAGCTGTTGCAAACTGCTTTACCAACCTAAAGGACCTGTAGTATAAATGTAAAATAGTAGTTAATGGCCTTATGTTTCAAACCTAGCAGGTTCTTTCTCAAAAGCAAAACTTGTAAAACTGAACACACTAAAGCCATGAATTGATTGAATTTGATTGTATTAAATTGTATTTGCTTTAAGTTTTACTTGAAGCCAAATGTTAAACTTCTTATTCACATTTTTGGCAGGTTTTAGACACTTTATTTTTCCTGAATTAGATATCAAATGACCTTGTCAGCAAACAAATAAACTTATAGTAAATTGAAGTAAACTTTAATTAACATTGTAATAGTTTGATGTTAATGAATAAGGCATGTATACAGTTCATGCATTATTTACACCGGGCAACAGGTATGTAGTGAAGAATTTGGGAAAAGCGGAACATTTAGAGGAATTTACAACTCCAATTAATGTGTTATAATTGTATTGCACCTTGAGTATCTTTCTGGCATTTAGGTAAAACTTTTAGCTTTGCATGGTGAAGAGGATAAGTAAGACTAATTGTGGTGACACCATGTGAAATTCTCAATTGAGTAGTAATTAGTTCTGAAAAGAACTGGAGGTTACAACTCGACGTTTCGAGGACGATCAGAGCATACTGATTGAAACGTCGAGTTGAACCTCCAGTTGCTTTTCTGGCATTTGTTCTGCTATTTAAATTTCTGCTATTTAAATTCTACTATTTAAATTTATAACTATTATTATTATTATTGAGTTACAAGCACCAATGATTGAATGTAATACTGTTAATTTAGTAGAAATTACCATTGTGAACATGGCTTATTAAGGCCTAGAGTTTGACAACAAATTTTCCATGTGGTGTAGAATCAACTGTTTGACTTTTCTTTTCCATTGCCCAGATAGGCTGAAGGGGTTATCACCTAGGTTATTCCCCAATGGTACCCAGGCAATCTCAATCCTATGTAGGTTTGTGTGCTTTTATGATTGTCTGGGTACCATTGGGGAGTACCCTGGGTGACAACAACCCCTTTAGCCCCAGTCAACCCATAAGTCACTGTTTTTCTTTTTAATCTGTGTATCTTACAGAAACCTGGAACTGAGGTAGCTGATGACTACGCTTGCTTTGTCAGTGAGAACTTAGATGAGGTCCGAGAGTATCTGCACGATGACGAATTCATCTACTCATTTTTTGATGTGAGTTGTTTTTTTCTCTGTGGTTCCTCTGTAAAACTCAGGCATGATATTCTCCCTACTTTTGTAGAAAATCCTACTATGAAACCGGGGTCCGACTAACTTCAGACCATGGAAATTTTCTTTGTGTATCATTTTATTGTAAATACCAAGATAAAATACTGTTTCCTTGCTACACAAACCGCTATAGGCTAGTATATGCCTAATGATAATGGCAAACATTTTTCCTACCTTTTCATTTTCTCACAATATCATCCCTGAAAACTGCAGTATAAAGATTGCTTTATTATGTCTGGTTAATTAACTTTCTGTGATCATTTGAACACGAGAGCCAATGGCAATACTATAGGTACCGTGTCATATCTGAATACACGGATGTCCTGATCACTAGCCTCATTCTGAGTCTCATAGACTTGTATGTAGTAAAACAAAGATAGCCGATTTGTGATAAAAGTGCATCACAGACACAATTAACAATTGCAAGAATCTACTTTTATGCTCAGAGTCTAGAATTGACTGGATGATATTGTACATTGCCGTAACAGTAACTTAAATATATATCGCCCGGGTTTTCATTTATTTTTACAGGCAATTTCTGATTTTTTGGTTTTAATTAATTTCCTTTTTTTAAAGGAAAACAAATGCTTTGAAATCAAACATTTCACAATTGTTATGTTTGTTCAGCAGTAATTAACAGCCAAAATGAAATTAAGGCGAGATCCATCATTGATTAATTTCAGGTCAAATTTACATGCTTCTCATCATGATTATTTTGTGAAATGTGTCATTTTCCTTTTCCAAAGAAAAAGAAAATTGCATGAAATAACCAGTAAAATATTTTGTTTTTTGTGCAGGCTTTTTATACAGCCAACATGAATCTGTTGTGCGACTGGCTGTCAGATCGTATGGACCTCCAGCTGCACATACATCAACTCAGCACATTGCTACGTATTACCAATGTATGTACTAAATCCATTGATACAATATGTCCATCTTGGGCCATAGCTTATTTAAAAGTGCTTCAAAGACCTACAGAATAATTGTAGGATGTTTAGGAAATACACTCGTGGAAAGTGATTCCTTGTCGTGGAAAACTCTGTGACAGCTTCCAGAAAACTCACTGTAAACTCATGGATGTCATGAAAGAAGTCTTGGAATTTGTTGAGTTCCTAGGAGCATGTTTATATAGGATTCAGCACTTTATAAATACGTGTTATAAATACGTGTTATTATGAGGCCTGTGAAATCTCACTTTGCCTGAATATTTTCTTGAAAGAAGAGAAGTAGCCACCAAGGAAAGAAAGAAGTGTCTAAACCTCTAGTTTCTTGTTTGTGGGGATGAAGAGTCTTTACATGTAAATCCTCCAAAAATTAAATATCCAGGAGGTTCAGGGGGCTTTGTCCTAGACCGAAGGGTGACCCAGGCCCGCTACCCATTTTTCAGAATTTTTTACTTTTGTCAAATCACACCCTTGTACTATTATTATGGAAGTAGTCCTGAAATTGTCATGGTGTCACAACCCCGGGTCCACCTGCCTCACGCGCAATGCGTCTGGGCCAAGTCATTCACAAGAAACACACCAACCAATAATTTAAACTAAAACTTCTCGTTTAGGAAGAAAATAATATTAAATATTTATTTACACTATGTACAATTAATTACAACAAACAGAGCATCTATTAAAGTCCAAATAAATAATGTTGGACTCAATTATACAAAAATGCAGTTTTAAATTATAATTTCAAAACCACCACCACCACTGGAAGTTAAAATCTACCGTCCAAAATGTTTGTATTCCCTGTTCACAATTACGGCTCCCGTCTAGGTACGACGATCTGCTTGTAAAACGCCATGGTTGGAGGGATGTCTAGAAAGAGAGTCATCGTAGCCATGGTGGGCGATAGCTTCGTCTCCAAAGACTTAAAATCTTTGTCTCCAACAAAGTTGATTCCAACAAAGGGAGCCCTGGGAAAATATAGAATAATCCATAACTACTACTAATAAGCCCAAAACCCTTCCGACCATTTTAAAGCAGCTTATACTTTAAATAACAAATACGTATCCAAAACGTAGTTGACGGTTTCCTGAACCCCCAAATTGAAAGGTACCGAAATTATATAACATTCTTTAAGGAAATACATATCGTTCAATAAATAAATATACATTCAACTTACAGTTTAACTGGCTCCCTTGGGCATAAATACGGGATGTAGGGTTCTAGACTGAAGAAAATATATAACTATTTTGCCGAACAAAATCTCTTCCAGGCTATAAATTGCTTGGCTACCGCCACTCCTCCCCAAAGCGTAGTCCGACGCTTTCTCTCACATTTTACGGCTATCGCCACAAAATACTGGGGAACTTTGTCCCAAAAGATTGATCAAACACTTGAACAACTATTAGAGCTACCGCTCTCTCTGTGCTACCGCACTCACTCCCAAGATTTCAGTCTTCTCTCCCCCCTCGATATCCTTACGTATTTATACCTGGAGTTTCTAACCTCTTGAGCCATTATTACCCAAAGTAAATTTCCCAGCACAACGCACATGAATAAAACAAATCTCCCGCTGAAACCTTATTTGAATAGTGACGTATATCCCCGCCCGAAAAGTTTGCATATAATTTACATCTAATTTACATCTACTTTACATTCCGTTCTGGGGCGTGGAAATTCTGCTGTGATGACGTAAAAGTTAAGTAAAAAATATCGCCCTCTTGTGACACATGGAAACACATGAAAACTCCTGGAAAAGTGTTTTATGTATGAATCATGATTTTCTTTATACGGGGCAATTTGTGCCAAAAAGGATTTTTAACATTTTCATATGTATTGTTTTTTCCCAACAGAAAATGTACAAAGATTTTGAGTTGCACAGTGTGTCCAACCGAAGCCTGAACAGCAAGACATACGAAACAGTGCGTCACCGGCTACAGGTGGAAGAAGCCACCGCATCAGTAACCCATGGCAACCTGGCCTTGCCCAACGGCAGTACAGAGGATGAGGACGACGATGAGGAGGATTAGGAGAACACAACTGAAAAAAAAAACCTAGGAGCAAAAAAACAAGAAATTCACAAGGATGGGTGTGTTAGTGTTAAATGACTGATAATGCTTTGTGGAGTATTCACACAAATGTCATGTTTGATCATCAGAAGCATAGTATTAGCCAGCAATCCTTTGGGTGTCTTTTGGACGCCTTGTTTGCTAAATGGACACCCTGTTCTATTTGTAATGCACATTCAGTGTTGAACATTTGGACCCCCGGTTTTTCAAAGAATAACAAATTTGACACGCTATATTTAGAAATCCTGGCTTATTGAAAATGTTGTAATAGATAAAACAGCAAATGTTAATGAGTATCAATCTGTACTGCAATAAAATCACATTGCCATGTGCTGCATTGTTAATAAT
This sequence comes from Zoroaster sp. YZ-2022, assembly GCA_029582265.1. NCBI lineage: Eukaryota > Metazoa > Echinodermata > Asteroidea > Forcipulatida > Zoroasteridae > Zoroaster > Zoroaster sp. YZ-2022. The sequence goes on from CM055820.1 coordinate 23,975,305, forward strand.
AGTACTAAAAAAAAATTCAGTTTCCTTTCTGCTAAATAACTTATTACAGAAGTAAAATACAGTTCTTTGAAAAAGAGCATCAAACAATTCCATGGATCCCCTGCTGTGGCTCCTCCTTGAAGGAGATCAGGTTGGTGTAGAGGTTGGTGTAGAGGTTCTTTCCTCGCCTTTCACTTCTGTGGACCTGGGTTCGAATCCCACTCAGTACCGAGCAAACATGTCTTTCAGTCCCTACTTGATCGTGTGGGTTTTCCTCCAGAATAAATCGCTATGGTTTTCCATGGATTTTCCATGTGCCGAGATAGAAAAGTGATAATCGCTGATCAGGTTTCCCCAGGATAAATTATAAATAATGCAAATATTATGATCTACTGTAAAACCTGGAATGAACTTATGATATCTGACGATCGAACATGAGTTAATGTGAATTAATCATACCATATCAAAAGCCTTTTGTCCATGAGCAAGTTCAGCATTCTATCTGCATATGAACAGGGTCCAATCATCATTTTCTGTTAAGGGGTTAGCGCATCAATTTTTGGGCTAGCGGTGAAAGCGGTGAATATTCGCGAAGTACCCATAGGCAAAAACAGAAATTCCTTTGCTAACCCGTGAATTATGCTGAAAGATATATTGCCCGTGTTTAGCTCAAGAGAACCCAAAAATAAAATTTAAAAAGCGAATGAACTTTTGAAAGATTATATCGTTATTAACAGAACAAAAAGAAATTATGAAATTCGGATGTTGGAAACTGATTGATAGCCATGATGGCCAATCGGAAGACTGCACACGTTCTTGTGCAAGCTGAGGATTAAAACAGTGCGCCAGCATTTTATTAATTTGAATTTTTATTTTACTGATACTTATTTTACTGATACTAATCCTTGATGGATTTTTTCATTCAATGTCTCAAATGAACTTTCTTAACCCCACAAAAATAGCAATTCAACGTTTAAATCTATTTTTTTTACCATCAAATCGGCCCAAACACGGGCGATATATCTTTAAGTGCATAATTTTCTGCTTTATTAACCAGTTCGCATCGGAGGCTGTGTATACACGCAATTTTTTTTTGGACAGCGGATCGGAGAGCGTCTAAACACGCCACAGGATTCTCGGGAATATTTGTATAGATTCCCGGTCGACGTGGCAACGAACCATAAGCATACGGTGGAAGATGCGGTCTCCCCGGTCACGCTCTGGTGAGCACCATTGGTCGTGTTTGTGCAGTAAAAATAAACCTGCCACGGGGTTCGGAAAAACTTTTATTCCCGGTGCGAACTGGTTAAGCAGTGATTTTTCGTTTACGGTAAGCAGTGCCATGAAATTGGGTCCTGTTCATTTAGGAATAATATGCACATCTACAACTCCTGTCTGTGCATTGTATGCTAATAGTTGAGTGGTATTCAGGTGTGTGGTAAATTGAGTGTACCGCATTGTTCCAGAACACTCAGCCGTGAAGAAGAAAAAGAATGTTTGACGCAGCATATATTGTACTTTATAATAAAGCCTATTCCACTTGACCTGATACTGAGCTTGCTTATTCTGGATGAAACAAACAATTGTGCACAATGTGCTGTTCTATCATGCTGCAAAATTTTTAACGAGACAAATTATGTGTGCATGTATTATAATTGAAAAGAGCTGAATATATATAACGTCATTTAACCACGCTGCTATACTCATCCAGCAGATCTGTGTATCCATCACTTTTTGTGAATGACACGCACTGCCAAGAAGCTAAGGAAAAAAAACTCAGTAGTGGAGTTTTCCTTAATTATGTGCTTCATGCGCTAACAAATTGTGAATTCTTGCTTAAAACAAGATGTCCCTTTGCTCTCAGATGAACCGTACTCTAGCCCGTATACCAATAGAGGGCAGTATACACAAATCTTAAGTCATTGATTTCTCCTGACCATCCTCCTCACCATCGTTCTCATCCTCTGCTGCCGTTGCCAAGGCCAGGGAGACAAACAGACAAAAGATTGCTTTGTGTATGCTGTCCTTTGGGCTCAGAGAAACAATAATCAGATACAGACATGTTTTCAAGTATACGATGCCTTTGTTGGGTGCAATTTGTTTTTCGTTTTTGCCAACAACCAAAGTAAACATTTACAATCTGTACGAATCTGTAAAAATCTTAAGATTTTTAGCTACAGGTTCACCAAATAATAATGCGTATAGTTTGTTTCATTAATAAAAAATTATTCCCAACATATTTGTATTGCAACAGTGGGTTAAGTCTGACAGTGCAGTACATGCCACTAATTAGTTTTTAATTCTTGGGACTTTCTCTGAGCATGTAAACTTGACCACACATTTATGTGAAACAGATTATGGTGGTAACATGTATACACAGTCCTTGGTGTCACTCCATATAAAAGCTGACCACTTTGCAAAACATTCAAAAATTTAAAACAAAATCCAAGGTTGTACAATAATAATTGTGATACTATTACTTTATTTCTGAGGAGTGAAAGGGGATGTATGTCACTTACTGCAAAAGTGAAATTTTAAAATTAGCTTTGATAAAAGGTTTAAGTCTGTTTTTTGTTTCTTTTATATTCTAAGTTTAATTTGTGTGTAGCATGTTACCACCCAAGATTACATTATATGCATGCATTGTAAATATATTATGTACATGCCCTGACAAAGGTTCCGAGTTATATTTCTCTACAGTTCCAACTTTCAATTGATTATTATTATTCATTTGACCTAATCATTAATGTTTTGGTGCAAAAGGCAAATACAGGCATCATGGAAAATTATTTATAGTGAAAATTTTGTGTCAGTGCTATATTACCTGAAATTCAACTTATTAATCAAATTGTTAACCTTAACATTATGAATTATATGAAACAAATTTAATAATACCCAAGTATTGGGTAATAGTAAATTAAATTACTGAAAGATATATTATAGAAATTTAAAGTATGTTTGTTTATTTAAATAGAGAAGTAAAATATCTTTAGATTTCCTTTTTATTTTGTTGTTAAAATTTAGTTTAATATATTTTTTACTTTTGAACTGTTTCGTCTCGGATAATGTCAACACTAGTTCTTCTGTTAGTTCAAAAGAAAACAAATTGCTATATTACTAAAACCAACCAAATATCCTGGGATGTGTTTGGCCTCAAAATGTTTCTTTTTTACCTACAAATTGTAACTATTTCAAAGCAATTTTCACAATGTCTTTCTGTCAAGAGATATACTGAAAATAAATTGAGTCTAGTACAACGTTAATTTGAATGATTATATAAAATGTAAGACCACCATGCCAACATTCCTATGATATATTTATTATTCCTGTAGTATAGTAAGTGTTACATTTGGTTCATCATCTGTTTCATGATTATAATTATTATCTAAATTATTTCTCATATGCTGCTTGAAATCCCTCAATTTATATCGATAGGGGCAATTCCATGGTTACTCACGTTACATTTTTTAGGTATTGGGCCCACTCATAATGCCATAATTTCCTTATTAAATATATTTCACTAATTAATTTTTCACAGTAATTACATTATATCCAGACCTTACTCAGCACACAAAATAATTTCAGAAATTTGTTACATGTACGCTATATAAGAGAAAAATGCTGGTTACTCACATTACATTTTTATAAAATGTCGCATTTTCTCTTAAATAACATACATATAACAATTATTATTTTGTGCTGAGTAAGGTCTAGGTATAATGCAACTACTGTTGAAAAACTGATGAGTGAAATATATATTATGTGGGCCCAAAACCTCAAAAATGTAATGACGTGAGTAACCATGGAATTGCCCATAGAATAGACCAAAGTTGTAAGTAATTGCATGTCTATGTTGCAAGTTAAGTTTTAGACTAGTGGTTATAGATACCAAGGATAGGATACTATTAGTGGATTACTTTATAAAGTGTAGATAAATCAGTACAGAGATTGAGTATACCAACACTCAAGTGCAATAATGTATAGCAACTGGGTCCATGAGGGAATCTCTCATATAATACAGATTATAAGTAGAGTCTATAGACAAATATATGAGGTTATATTAAAAGAGATTATACATTAAGGAGTTATGGGTAGTTTATATTTTACGACAAAGCCTTAGAAATTTAATCAGTTATCATATATGGATAGTGAGGAAAATCCTTAGTCTTAACCAAATGAAGATTGTGTCTGGAAATGAAAAGGTAGGGGTCAAAATCACATTTCCTAAAACTATTATTGGAGTGAACAAAGTTTACTTTGAAACAGATTTATGTACCTAGTCAGTTTACCAATGTCTGCGTGGTCCCCAGACTGATGTAGCTTGAGTTATTCTATGACTACAAGGCATGTATTCGGTCTCGTGGCTTCTGACTTATTTGTCTTATTGGCTGAGCAAGATTTCCAGCATAAGCAGCCTCTGAATGATCAATTTCCACCATCTTAGTCTGTCTCTACTTAGTTTGAGGCATTGATAATCGATTCTGCAGTATTGAGGTCTGTCTTGACAGAGTCCAATACAAAGATCACCTCTCTTATTAGGGCTTGATAGCTAATTTGGTAGAACACAGGTACGGAAATCCGGTTGCAGCCCAAATCCTCAGGCTGTTTTAGTCTGATTTTCTTTGTACACTCCAAAAATGATTTATGTACCAAGTAATTTTCGTGTTATTTGTCGATTCCCTTAAAATTATAATACTTCATTTGTTGGGGTTTCTGCTATAGAACATTCTGGGCCACTATACGTGTTTCTGGCATTGTACGTTTTTGAACTCATGGAACGTTTAGGAACCAGTGGGTCAGTATGGTTGCACATGTTACTTAAGACTCGGAGCCATTAAGCTTGCAGTGAACATTGAAGCATTGCACATGTGGTCAGTCCATTGCAGGCAATCAAATGCATGACTGTATGCTACAATAAATAAAATAATTTTAGTTGATATGTCAAGATGATATTAATGTAATTATGTCTGATAGTCGTTACGAGTCAAAGCTTGTCATTTGAAGCGATTACAAGCTGTTACATGCTGAGCAAGTTGTCATCATGCTATCAAAATATTAGAATGGGAACATTGTCCAAAAGAGTAATTATTGATAATATTGGAAACTGAATCACTGTTTGGAGGAATACCAGAATTCTTATACTTACACAAATTATACCAGCCTGCTATTCGCACCATGCATGAGCCGTTGAGGCATTGTTCGACCACTGTGTGGGCGAAAGGGCAGCGATAGTGCGTCGCGTTTTGTGTATTTGCAGTTGAGTATGCGCGGAATATCTCCAGCGATCATTGGCTGGTAGAAGTACACGTGCACTAGCTATAGTACCATAACATACGCGCATAAAGTGTACGCACGACGCTCACTTGACGCCAAAGTGGCTATCATCAAGACAGTGGATGCAAATTCACTGCTAGAGGGCTATGATGTGCACTGATGAGCGGATAACCCAGTTCATGGCAATGTAGTCAATCCTAATGTACACACAACAAGCATGGTAATGAGTTTGGCTACTGTGCTTGAGAGCATCATGGGAGAAGCACTCGATGCCGTCTGCTTGTTCCAGAACTTGATTCTACCAGAGATTCGCACAACATGCACTTTATTGTTGCATTTTACAGTGCATCTGTTTGTGTAATACAACGTCCGGAATAGCCTAAAATCATTGTTCTTGGTTGGAGTACAATGCCGTGGACTAGGTTATTTTACACGATTGGCATACTTCATGTAGGTAATAGACTTCTGGTAATATCCAATATAAAATACTTGGGGTTAGCACAGATGAAGTATAATGTTTTCCAAACAATGTACCCACGCATGTGTCTCGTGTTATCCAAATAATCGTAGTTTGTCCCCAATGGAATCCATTTGTATAGATATACTGGACAATTTTTGATGACTGTTCACACAAATGACAACTACAGTATATGTAGAATTACAGTTTATAATCCAACCTTGTGTGACATTCATCTTGTCAGAGGTTTTGGGAAAACAGTTTGATAGACCTTTTTGTTGGTGTTTTTCTAAAACCCCTGCAAAATGCGAGTGTCACATGGTCCTCTCCTTGATGGTGTCCCATTTCGTTGTATTATTTCTAAACCTGTACATTAGCTTTGGTGTCATTTCAAACCATTCCATAATTATTCCATGTAGCTATTGGTATTAGAACCATGCCTCGGTTAGTCACTATTTTAATAAATGTCTGAGAGAAAACTATCAAATTGTGTTTATTCGTCTTGTCTGTCTATATCACTAGACTCTACGGACTGGAAAGAGAGTCAGCAGGTGTGTATATTGAAGCCACTGGGCCGCCATGTTGCTAGTCTCTTAAACCTAACTATCACTGGACTATTACATGACTGGAAAGAAAGTCAGCAGGTGTGTATATTGAGGCCACTGGGCTGCCATGTTGCTGGTCTCTTTAAACCGACTATTACATGACTGGAAAGAGAGTCAGCAGGTGTGTATATTGAAGCCACTGGGACGCCATGTTGCTGGTCTCTTTAACCCGACTATTACATGGACTGGAAAGAGAGTCAGCAGGTGTGTATATTGAGGCCACTGGGCTGCCATGTTGCTTGTCTAACACTTTTGCGTTTCTTGTGTATGTGGCTTCACTAATTTGTTAGGCATCATCATTACAATCACTTTCACACCGTAGGTCTGTTGCCACCCTTAGTTTGTTTGACAGATATAATAATTGGTAAATGTTTGAGCGTGAAACTCGGTTTTCCATCTGTTCTCACCTATACACCTTAGCTACACCTAGATGTAGAACAAAAAGTTATACTAATAGCTTTTTCCCATGTGCTTCATCTCTTTGGAATTCCTTGCATCCTACTTCAAGAGGAATCTCAATTCCCACATTCAGCTCCTCTGAGTCTATTTACTTTTTTTTCTTCTATTGTATGTAGCCTTGTTCAGGGCGAATAATTTTTTTTTTTTAAATTGTCAAAAATAAGAGATAATTTACAGGTCTAAATGTCATCCAGCAAACGGTTGTGTGAAAACATTGAATGACAGACATACAAAAAGGAAGAAACTCGAGGCAGTCAAATATTTCAATTGTACACTCAAACATGATACACAAGTAACAACTAACCAAATACTTGGCTTCTGTCATAAAATAATTTGGTTAAAAACTTTAACATTATTGCAAGTTGTATTTTCTTCAAAATCTTGGCATCTAGTAACATCAAATCAATGAACAATATGAGGGGGATTTGTGTTTATATAATGGGTAATGCCGAAATTAGACCCAACCTATGGTTGTCTCTCCAATAATTAGTACCCAAAAATGTAACTGTGCCGTTCATATTGGAATACATAGTATTAGCCAGAGGGGTGTCTTTTGGGCATTCTATTTCATCTGTCATTTACATGTCAAAAGTATTGTAAGTGAACAATTTGGACACCCGGTTTTGAAATTTCCAGCAAATGTGGACACCCTAGTTCTAAATCCTGGCTAATACCTTGTTTGAATAGAACCTTATCCCAATTTTTTATTTTTTTTTCCAAGCAGTGAGAGAGCAGTATTGTTTTCATGCTAGGAAAATACTTGATCCCAACCCAATTTGTAGGTTTTATATAAAGGACAACCAACAGTTTAAAATTTACATGGCTAAATACCATTATTAAAATATAACAATATCAACATGCTGTAATAATGACAACACTTGATCAATAAATAAACAATAAATAAAACATGATTTTGCACTGCACACTTTAAAGCTATCATGATGACCTTTGGGACTACAGACCTACTTTTCTTTCATTTGCAGTGAGCATCATTTTAATATTGTGACCATATATAGCTTGTATAACATTAAGATTTTTAACTGTTTTTTGTTATATCATGGTATATGACTATGGGTGCAAGCTGGTCATGTCATGTACTGCAAATGTTCCATCAAATATAAAATATTAGCCAAGGAAAATAGTTATGGATATAACTGCAGCATAAAATAGTGTATAAATCACTTTCAAGACGAGGAAAGGTCTTCCCAAAACATGCGTACATTAGTTTTTTCAATTTGTGCGTAGGAAACATGTTTTATATGATTTTACACACTTCATCAACTGCCCATACATCTACGATTATATTCTCAAAGTTAAACAAGTATTTTTTAATCAATCTTATGCCAAGGTATGCTGTTATAAAAAGGCAATGAACACCACCAAATTGTTTGCTGACCTCAGACAAACTGTGTGTGTATAATGACAGAAGCAGTGCTTCTAGATAATTGTAGTTTTTATGTAAAACTCAATTCTAATATTTTTTACTGTTTTTTGGTAATACACCAAATAAAATTACTACAAATTATTACAAATAAAACTTACCTGACTACAGCCTATAATATAAAAAGGTGATCAATGCACGTCCCTCACTAGATCACAAACACTCACCACAAATCTTTCATAATATAATTTATTTAATACTAAATACACATTTCAGTAAATATTTTGGTAAGTTATAAAATATAACATATTTACATGTACATTTAATCCTTAACACACCAAAAAGAATCTACTCGAGTAAACATAACGTTGCAGTTGAATACATTCAAGGAAATTGGGATTGGGAGTATAACTTAATGCTAGTAGTACCACGGTAAACCCCTACTCTATCATGACAAGTGTCTAACTTGGTTCTTACATGTGTACCTTTAACCCTAACCCCCTAGCTATTTTGGCCAAGAATCTTCCAAAATCCAACACCATGCACAAGCACTACCACCCAACTGTTGGACTTAGCTGGAATTGGGACACCCAGCCCCATGCAAAGTATCCACATCTGGATCAAACAAACCCTGCTGTTGGAGTTTGAATGGTTTGGGGTGGTTAGGGTTTTAAGGGACACGGAATTGGAGTGCTACGTTTAGATTAATTCAGTAGCTGAAAATAATATTCCACATAAGGTTCATATATTGGAGTACCATGGCCAAGCGGTTTAGTGCATCGGATTTGTGTTCTGATGGCTGAGTCGTCAGAATGTGGGTTCGAATCCCAACCGCGACCATGGTGCTTGTGTCCTTGAGCAAGACACTTTACCATAATTACTTCTCTCTACCCAGGGGTAAATGGGTACCTGTGAGGGCAGAGTTGGTTATTGTGTTTGATTAGCCCTATATGCACTGTAATGGCAACAAATGAGCAGGGGTAATAATATAATGCGCCTTGAGCACCAGTTTGGTGGATACGTGCGCTGTGTAAGTCCACATTATTATTATTACCATTGCTGCTGCATAAATGAGCCAGTAATTTTCAGTCAGTGTTCATCTTAAACTAGGACATCGATTCCATGCCCTGATTATGATGATCATCCCTATAACTAATTGTACACAGGACCAATAGCTTATCAAACCACTCATCACTATACTAACTGGATTGGAAGTGAACACTGATTGATTGAATCTATTCTGTCAGCCATCTTTGTTTCCCCAAGAAGCAATGAGTTGAGTGGTATTCATGTAGCCGTAGTTTCAATTGACAATATTATAGGCCAGTCAGTATAGACATCCGAGGCAAGAATCCTGTCTATGTATATACAGAAAACCTTCTACCTCATACAGTGATAGCAGATTTGTAGTCCAGTGACAACAAAATGTACTAGAGTACTCATATATCTAAATTAGCCACAACCAGAAACAGGCATCTCTAGGGTCAATCATGGACTCTACAATAGAGGATTCAAACCTAAGTATAACATACATATAAGAATCCAGTAACATTACATTAAAAACGTCATGCATACTGAATATAAAATTTTCTTTTTCAAGTTCACTTAATTAAAACTTATAAAATGCCTTGATTTGGTCGTGGCAAGTATAAGGGGAAACAGACACACATATAAAACAATTCAGTCTGAAAATACTGTTGACAACTACTTTATTGCTTTGTGCAAGACAAGAAGACTATTTGACTAAATAGTTCACATGAAGTCAGTCATGATCTTGACAATGACCTTTATGTATGCATGTGTAGTCCTTTTTTGTTTTACTTCATCCCCAAACTCAATCCTAGGATATAAAATTTACAAATAACCCCACCCATTTTGGTTGATTCATTACTTTTTCACGACAGCAGACTTTCACAGTACAATATGCTTACATGAAATTGTGACTCGTATAAGTGTACACAGTAAAATTGTTTTATTCTCGGTAAAAACCAAACATTACAAGGATGAAAATAGAAATTAACATTGTGACCCTGTAATTGTGACCCTGTAATTGTAAACCTTTTCTTGTGCATTAAACCACATTCCATGCCAACTGACCATTTTAATATTTCCAAACAGATTGAAAGTATTTGTTTGGGTTAACCCCTCCTACAATCAGTGCAATTTTTGAAACAACCCATTCAGGCCACTCCAAGCCATTAGCTGTTGCCAGTGGCCTCATATGGTTACCCTTCTGTGCACTGTCACACCACTGAGATTGCAGGGTAAGGTGGTCTCCCATCGATACATTGTAGGCCATACTAATATGTTCAAACATTTACAGTGGCCTTGGGTGGCACACAGTTGATTTTGTAAGATTACTTGGAAAGGACAGCAGGCTTGTACATGTATGTACTGAAGGTTGCTGAAGAACAGAATTTTGTGGATCGGAGTGGCCTCCATGTGTAGGAGGGTTTTAATGTAGAAATTATTTTACATGCAAGTCTAATAATCTCATATGTATACTTTGGGTGCATTTGTTAGGTGGTAATAGACACCTGTTGATTTACTGGTAAGATATATTAAAGGGGCAACATCGCCTCGATCAACGGGGCATGGAATCAGAGTACTAATTTAACTCAGTGACTGAAAATAATACCCCACATGATGAGGTCATATTACTGTTGCATAAATGAGCCAGTAAATTTCAGTCACTGTGTTATTCTTAAACTAGGATGCCGATTCCATGCCCTGTTGAAAGTCTAATTATGGCGATACTGTCCCTTTAAATATAATGATTTATATATACACCCCTATAATTGAACATGTACAAAAAGACACAAGCTTTTCGAAGATAACAGTGTGTAATTATGCGCATATTTTAAGGGCGTTGATTGGCAAATTGCACCCAACAAAGGCATCTTATAGACAACATTGGATCCATGCAGAAGGCAGAATGAAGAATAATGCACATACACTATGGGTAATTTGCACATGCTACTTCAGACAGCAGAGATGTGTATTCCAGTGTCTCATCATCCTCTCTCCTCCTCACATCCCCAACAGCAGTCTGTTGACCCTGTTCTGGTGACCTATCACTTGTCGTTGCCGCAGAGCTAAGTCTATTCTGCCATGATGTTTCAATCTCCAAAGCAGTCTGGGATGATTCTAATGATCTCCGCCGACTTCTGGATTGTGAACACTGCAGGACTCTGATGTACGGTGGTGGGTCTATTTGCTGCCCTCTATTGAGAAATATGACGACGCTTTCGTATGATGGTGGAGGTTCCTCTGTACATGAGCGAGTGGGTCCTGGGTGGGAATGGTGCCTCTTTAGTTTGCGTCGGTGGTTTCGAACAACAACATGATAGGGTGGTGGCACATCGGTGTACATGCTTACTGAGCTCATGCGGGACAAACTTCTGCTGACAGTGGACGGATTATCTGTAGAAACTATCCAAAAAATTACACTTACAACAAGTATTTTCATATAGGAGCATTTTGTATGCAGATACAACAATCTAGAATTTGGTCATTACAGGACATTGACCAAAAAGTAAGCAAGATGTCTAATTGCATCAATATATGTGACCCACTCCTCGGCAATTACCATAATGCGTAACATCCATGAAAAGGTCAAAAACTTACGCTAGGGACCAGTTTGATGGACCAGTTTTCATGTCACCATATAGAGGATTTTATCTAGATTTTGGAACATTGTTAATTTTCACGATAAATTTGGGAAGTCACTTTTGAAAATTGGTCCAAGTTTAGGGTTTTGCCAGTCACATATATGTATTAAAACCAAACTTTATTTCACTGTGTTTTCTAAAACGATTGATTTATTTTGCCCTACACCGACGTGTGTATAGCACTGCATGCTCAGTGCTTTCCGAGTGTTTGTGAAAAAAATTCACAGGCCCACTACCTCCTGCTTACTAGTGCAGACGTCTTAACCTCTCGACCACCTGATGACAATTGATCAGCTAGAATCCTATATAGTAGCAGGTTCCGCGATATGTATAGGTTGATTAAATTCTTGCCTTACACCAACGTGTGTTAAGTTTTATGACTATTTATGTTTTTTCAGAGATTAACAACAGTGTACAGTGGCTTTTAAGTCCCTGTACAAATTTAGTTAAACTTTATGAAAGAGATTTGTTTAAAATGGAAACAAATCTAATCTCACTTTTAACTTCATGTACTAAAAATAGAACACACCATCAAACATTGTATCATTCATTAGCTATTGATATTCAAACACATTGTGTGAAAGTTCATCAGCCCATCTTCTGTAACGATTTTTAATTTGAAATAATGATTACATGTTTTTCTCTGTAAGGAAGAATAATAATAAAAACATAATTTCACACATAGTCCCGATGCGCTTTACAGACAGAAAAAATACATTAACTATAACCCCCTAGGTATTCTGGCTAGGAACCTTCCTGAATCCTTCAAAATGCACCATGCATTTTCATTGATCTTTCATAATGAGCACTTATGGCCTGTACTTCTTGCCAGGTAGTAATTTTGTCCATTTGAAGAGGTGGAAGTACCAGTTTCAAACAGTGCTGAATTTTTCCAAAAAAGTGCCCCATGGAGTGGTTAGGGTTAATCAATTAGTAATAAACAGATGAGTTTTTAGAGCAACCTTAAAAAATTCTATGGTTTTAGAGTTCTTGATATGAGGTGGTAGTTTATTCCAGAGGGTGTGTGATGCAGTTGAAAAGGCTCACTGACCATATGACCTTGTCGATGAAGATAACAGGTAAGTAGAGACTGTGAGCTTGTTCATATTTCTGGATCAACTGCTGGAGCCAGACCATTGAGATATTTGTAAGTGAGGAGAGGAGAGGAAAAGCCTAAGGCCCCCAAAAAGTCTCTGATTTCTGGTCATAGGTCGTTTAAAAATCAGTGTGGTGACACTTTTTTTTTTTGCCAAGCAGTGAAAGACGTGATACACCGTTATTGAAACCAGACTAAATTTCCCATACACAAAGTATGGTGGCTTAGATAGCCCTCACAAATCATTCAAACCCCTATGTAAAAAGTAAAAAAGTTGTTTAAAACACAGCACGGCAGAATTCCAATTGATCCAGCAATTTTGGCTGCAATTGGACATAGTTTCTTCTTCTTTTTTTTGCTATGAAACAAAAAATGCCAATGCGCGGAGACCAGAAGTGCAAGTTACGTAAGATTGGTGAGATATGGTTACAAGGCTGATTAAGTGTGACCAGTGTCGCTTCTGAGGATTGTACATGCTGTAATTGGCTATGAACTCACCTGACAAGCTTTCTCTCATATCTCTACGTCTCAACTCCCTCTCCCTTTCTCTTCGCCTCAACTCCTGCTCCACTGCAGATCGGCGGTTGTTTAGTGGGTAGATGTTACACTGTCTCATCCGACAGCAGACCCATACTGTTAGAAGGAGGAGGGATGCTGGTATGACCGTAATTAGGGTGTAGGTCAGGCTGTTGTGGAATGAGTCATCTTCGTATGTTTCTGCAACAACAAAAACTTCTGAATTTGACAATTTCATCATAAGGAGATCAGATTCCAAGTCTTTTATTTTTCTGGAATGTAACTTGAATGAAACTTAATCTGTGAGATTTGATGCAATGTGAATTTGAAACAACTTGTAAGCTTATTGGTTTTTGCAGTACCATGTGGGTGGATTCTCAACTATCGTAAAGTGAGATTGTAACTCTGATAGTTCAAAGCATGATACTGTCCCCATATATATAGAAACCCATCTTAATACAGAAAATGGATTCTAGCTTACTTACCTATGTGATTCTACTTCATAATGCCACATAATGCTAACTCACATATATGTTTCTGCCATGTAATGCTCTTTTGTGAATTAAACTCGTCAATAAATAGAAACTGTGTTCTAGCTGACTCACTAGGGGTGGACGATGTCACGATAATATCGTAATGATACGATATTCAACAAATTATTGGCTAAATCAGTTATGGTTTAGAAGATATCGAAATATCGCCATATTGACAATGTCAAATTTATATCGCTCTTTTTAGTTAAAATATCGCTGGAGTGATAAATTGTCTCCAAATTTCATGTCATTAGATGGTAATATCAACAAAGCTACGGTACCGTGAAGAGCCCCCCCCAAAAAAACAGTTCAAAATCACACCGCGGCGCTGCTCATGTTCCCACTACATGCGTGGTCTTTTTTCATGCGTTGTGCTCCTGGTTGCCGCATGGACCTTAACTAAAGGCTAGTCCCAGGATCACGTGGTACACTCTCCTGGAATAACCGCACTGGTGTACACTGTGAGGTTGTTCACATTCAGCAGATGTCGGATAACAGGATAAAAGCGTGGGTGATGACCGCTGAAATTAACTGTGCATGATCGATCAATGGCCTGTTCATTCTCAGCTCTGGGATCGGGGGCTGTAGGCATTTATAAACCATGGGTTTGTTTATGGACGTCACGGTGAGTTCTTTTTTATGAAATGTTTGTCGCACCGAGTGGCAAAAATCTAAGAACTTGGCTCATTTTGGAGTGATTGTTTCAAGTAACTGCTTATTACCTACGCAACTTCCCTGTAGAACTTGCATGTAAAAGTAGTTATTTCGGTGTCCAATGTCATTAAAGTATAGGTAAAACTTGTAGCTTTGTATGGTGAGGATGATAAGTAAGACTAATTGCGGTGACACCATGTGGAATCTCAATTGAGTAGTAATTAGTTCTGAAAAGAACTGGTGGTACAACTCGACGTTTCGATCAGTATGCTCTGATCGTCCTCAGGAGAATGCCGGACTCTGGAAAATGCTGCTGCTTAAGTAGACTGCTGGAGGATCATCCCATGAATGGATGCTGGAGGATTAGTTCGTTGAGGCGCGCAGGCGGGAAACTGTTGAGACTAGGATCCTAGGGGTTGGGGGAGAGGAGTGTGTGCTCACTGAACTGAATCAGTTGTTGACAAGCACAGGGGGATGGAGGGTGGTTGACTTAGGATATAGGAGATCCCTCAGTCTGGGGTGGGTTATGGACTTTGGATATAGAAGATCCTTCAGTCTGTAGTAGTGGTCGCCAAATGGATGCTGGAGGATTAGTTCATTGAGGCGCGCAGGCGGGAACTGTGGGACTAGGATCCTAGGGGTTGGGGGAGCGGAGTGTGTGCTCACTGAACTGAATCAGTTGTTGACAAGCACAGGGGATGGAGGGTGGTTGACTTAGGATATAGGAGATCCCTCAGTCTGTAGTAGTGGTCGCCAAATGTCGCTGATGTAGAAGCCGATGTCCTGTGGCACAGTGTCGTGTTTGACGATCTCGATGGCCTCTCTGATGCGTCTGGGGTGCCATGTGTCGATGGGTGTGATGAGTTGGGCTGCCTGGCAGTCGATTTGGTGGTCGAAAGCAAGGTAAGTAATCTAACCCTCTCTGCTTGTCTCCCCTATCTAGGTTCGACATCTCACAAACTACAGCGCATCCTCCGACGAGCAGGCATCGATGTGTTCCACTCAGCCCCCAGCAAACTCCAAGGACTTCTACACACCCACAAGGACAAACCGGACCCAAACAACAGAGCGGGAGTCTACCGGATCCCCTGTGAGTGCGGTAAGGTGTACATCGGCGAAACAGGACGCAACCTCCCCATCAGATTGAAGGAACACCGAGCACACGGCCGCAGAGGAGATTTCGAGAAGTCCGCCATCGTCAAGCACTCGCACATCAAAGACCACCAAATCGACTGGCAGGCAGCCCAACTCATCACACCCATCGACACATGGCACCCCAGACGCATCAGAGAGGCCATCGAGATCGTCAAACACGACACTGTGCCACAGGACATCGGCTTCTACATCAGCGACAAAATTAAATATCGTCACCAATAAGACTCACCTACGTGTTTCTGCCTCATAATGCCACGTAATGCTCTTTTGAGAATTAAACTTATCAATAACTAGAAACTGGATTGTAGCTGACTCACCTACGTATTTTAGTTCACAGAATAGTCCGGTATAGTCTGCAGGACATTTACAGTGATACCTTTCATGTGTTCCCTCACAGCTTCCCCCATTCTGACAGTAGTGCGGTGGACATCCTGTGGACAAAGTGCACACAGTACTCAGAACATTCATAACAAAAAATAAGATATTTATAGAGTACTCTTACACATGGTACTACAGCGTTTTACAATAAATATGGAATCAAATTAACAATAACAACTTTAAACTGTTTAAAAGATCAAAAGATACATGTACGCAAGTCTACATTGATATAACATTTAGAAGTTGCCAGCATATTGACTGTGGCATTTTCCATGGCTGTGATCAAGTCCATTTAAATACCATATTATTAACTGTTCTTATTCCTATGATGTTATTAATTTTTCAGGTCAAATTCCTTCTAAATCAATCTTAATCAGCAATTGTCCCTACTTGAATTGTCTTCCTGACATTGCACTCCGGAATACGGCTTCTCACAAAGGCAGTAACGTGTGGACACTGATGATCCCAGACATACACCACCATTCAAACAATGATCCTTGGGACAGACTGTATAGCAGAAAGATTCAAAGATGAATAAAGACAAATACCCAAGTGGGTTTGGGGAGGGGAAAGTAGCATATTGATATACAAACAATAATCCTTCTGACAGACTGTATGATTGGAATATTGTAAGGATGATATGGAAAATCAATTCAACAAGAATCATTTTCATTTGGCAACCGTTAATAAACCGCCTGCTATGGTAAAAAAAAAAAACGTTATAAAACACTTCCTCTAAACAAAGTTTGTCTAATTTTCTCAGAAATGTCCCTACTGACTTAGCTGAAACTTTCACATAATTAGTGCCTACATGCATTAATTTTAATTCTCATAAAAGTATAAATGCAAATAATGACCTTTAATATATGCACTGACCTACGAATATGTTATCAGATATTACCTTCCTGGTCTTGACATCTATCCCCTGAGAAGTTTGGCTGACAAGAACAACGCGGGTAACCTGTACCTGTAGGTACTTCATGGCATGTTCCACCATTTGTGCACCAATTCTCTGGACAATAACCTACCAATACACAGTGGAAAAACACAATAGACCTTTTATCATGGTGCTGCCATCTTGTTTTTCTTCCATTCAAATTAATGTAACCAAACCGAGGCTGGAAGGAAAAATAGTCTGGCACACATTTATGAAATGAGAATTACAACTGTCATTGTGTATACAGGGAATCAGACAAAGATGGCCACAGTGATAAAGATCTATAGACCTTTATCATGGTGCAGCCATCTTGTTTTTCTTCCATTCAAATCAATGTAAACCAAACCAAGGCTGGAAGGAAAAATAGTCTGGCACCTTTTTATGAAATGAGAATCAGTACTATCATTGTCATTGTGTATGCAGGGAATATGACAAAGATCTATTGTCAGGAGAATGAAAACAAATAATAGGTGGTTGGTAAACTGTGAACCACAAACTTGAAGACGTTCAAAGCATACTGATCGAAACGTCAAGTTGTAACCACCAGTTCTCTTCAGAACTAGTTACTACTCAAAAGAGAAGTTTTAACATGGTGTCACTGCAAACAGTTTTAACTTTCGTATCTCAACTATCGTTATGTGAGAATGTGGTTCAGGGAGAACCATGGGGACTTCACAGGGTCTTCTCTATGTTTCGATTAGCGTGCTTTAATCATCGTCAGAAGAATGAAGAGGTTTGGAGATAAACCATGCAAAGCCTTAAATCTTATATAGGGCTGATGTTACAAAACGTCTGCAGTGGCACATTGAAAAATTTGTCTGTTTATTTTTCTTTTCTTTTACTTACCAAGGCAAGGTTTCTCATCAGAAAGGTCCCCACAGTGGTTCACAGAATCACACTCAAAATCAGTGGAAATGCATCGACGATTGGCACAAAGGAACTCGGAGCACATTTGATTGCTCTCTGTAATGAAGGACAATTGTATATTGAATTAACTTTTGCCCTACACTGACTTGTGTATAGGTCTGGGAAAAAATTTCACAGGCGATTTGGGCAGGATTCGAACCCATGACCTCCTGCTTACTAGTGTAGATGTCTTAACCTCTTGACCACTGAGCCCGATGACGATTGGCCGGCTAGAGCAGTGATATTTATAGGGTGAATTTCATCAACCTATCAATTGTATATTGAATAAGTGGCCGAATCATTTCCTTGTGTCAGGCAAATCTGGGGAAAAATGGCTGCTTCAGATCATGAGAGGATTGTTTTGGTGTTGTTTTTATGCATCAATATCGCCCATGTTTTTCCCTATTTTTAACAGCAATTTCCGGACATTTTTCATCAGCGTATTACAATTTTGCAGAAAGAAGGGACACATTTCTCTAAATAATAGTAAGAAGCGCTATGTACATGTATCAAAATAAACTTATGGTGGGTATTTGTTTTCCTTTCTTAGAGGCAATTATCAATTTTCCAATGGAAATAATAATTTCCGGAAATAACCAGTAAAACACGGGTGATATTATCTTTAAAAGATTCTCATCCAAACACAACAACGTCAACTTGTTGTTCTTACCAACTTGGGAAAAGAAGACAAACATTCCGCTCACAGTCACATTCTGGCCGAGCAGACGACTTGTGCGACAGCGCATATACAACCCATTGCTTGTTGATGTGATCTTCAGAGTGGGAAAGCGATATTCGTAATGGAGCGAGTAATTCTTTGGTGCATCGGATGTGATGCCGTCATGAATGTCCAGAGTAATATCTATATCCTCTGAAGACACAAATGCAAATCCATACGGTTGAATTTACGTCAATGTTTACATTTGAACCCCCCCCCCCTTCCCAAGAAAAAAAAGGTCTCTGGTTTCTGGTCATAGGTTGGCTTCAAAATCGGTGCAGTGACGCGGTTTAAAAAAATATATACATGTTAACATGCATACGTGGTTATTGGAACCAGACTAAATTTCCCATACACAAAGTATGGTGGCTAAAAGAGGCCGCACAAATCGGGCAAACATTCACACCCCTAAGTTAAAAAGTCGTGGCAGAATGACAATTGATCCAGCATTTTGGTTGCAATTGGACATCATTTCATAGCAAAAAAATAAAATAAAAATGGTGACGCGCGGAGACCAAAAACCGGAGACTTTTTTTATGTCTAATTCATGTACAAAAATGTTTTTTATTTATTTATTTTTTAAAATTCTTTACAATTTAATTATTTGTTCTGTTATGTGATGAATAAAATGTAATTCAACTGAATTGAATTAAAAAGAATACATTTCTCTACAAACTTGTCAGAGATAATGCCATCATTGGTTGTTATGTGAATCACACACAGCTTTAAAACAAATCTGATTTGTCAAAATAGGATTTTGATTTAGTTCCTTTGATATAAAACAACTGTTAAAACCCTACTTCACATGGAGGCCACTCCGATCCACTAAATTTCCAATAATGTTCTTCACCAATCTTTAAAGCATAAAAGCCACTGCTGTCCTTTCCAAGTAATGTTACAAAATCAACCCAGTGCCACCCAAGGCCACTGTGAATAAGACATCTTTGATTGCATACTCAACACACACTGAAGGTCATTACAAACCAGTCTTTAGTGGTTTTGTATAGGTGTATTTACAGTCACAATACATGGTCAGCTGGTTGTAGCTGGTTGTTTGAACATAGTAGTATGGCCTGCAATGTATCAATGGGAGACCACTTTACCCTGCAATCTCAGTGGTGTGACAGTGCACACAAGGATAACCATATGAGGCCACTGGCAACAACTGCAACAGCTTGGAGTGGCCTGAATGGGTTGTTTCAAAAATTGCACTCATTGTAGGAGGGTTAAAGACAGGTATCATGGTCTAAACACCCCCTCCCACCCCCCACAATCACAGATGGTTGCCTTGCCCTCCCTTCATGAACCAAATTCCAGGCTTGCACCACCCTCACACGTACAACCTTGCACCATTCCTATGAAAATCACTCACTTGACTTATAGATAGGTTTGAGAGACAAGTAGACACGCTTCTTCTTGGGAGCCACAAATAGCCACAGCATATCGTGGGTTTCCATCTGCAACAGAATCTTTGAAAAAAGGCTTATGAGATTGTCAAAGAACACATCTGTGTCCACTGAAAATAAAGAGTCAAAAAAGTTTGTCAGAATACCACAAATAAATGTTGAACGCATCATTGCTTCATTGCTAAAGAGTTGTTACTGGCAATGAGTTCTTCCATTATGGTCATCATTTTGAGCTAAGCACAGGGTTAGTTCAGAATTTCAGCACAAAATGTGTGTGCGTCAAATCTTTGGTTACAGCTAAGCTGTGTAATACTCAACTCAACTATCCTCTTCATGCCTCATGGCACATAAGGCCGCCACGCTCTGTTTCCACTTTTCTCTGTCCTGCACTCTTCCCCTTGCCTCGTTCCAAGTCCTCCACTCGCCTTGCTTTCTTTCTTTTTACAGCTAAGCTGTGTAATACGCTTACATAAAACATTTTCTGCTAAAATTGTACTAAGCAGTGTTGTAGTCGAGACTACCATGTCCAAGAGCTGAGACTGAGACCTGGGGCGCATTTTCGCGACCCTAACCAGAAACAAGACGGCATAGCTACATGAAAACACAAACGTAACCAGAAAATTGTTTTCAGTTTGCGACGTGTTCTATCATCAACATTTCTCAAAATATACGGTGTATTTAAATTTTTTGCAAAATAGAACTTATTCGTGAGTGCTAGTAATAAACTTGAAAGATATACTGGTATACGAACAATCATTTCATCATGTTTTAACAAATAAACTTTTGTTACTTTTTACAATTCACCATCTTGAAACCAAGCGTAACCGATCACAAACTTCGGTTCACGTTTGGTCAGAACAATGACGTCATCACAGCACAACTGAACTCACGGAAACGCTTAACCAATGACCGTTTCTTGTTACAGTCGCGAAAACGCACCCCAAGACCGAGACAGCTTCGGAGTCTGTGACCAAGACCTATAGACCTAATACGTTTAATTTCATTTAGGCCTATGGTCCTTTTAGGGCCTACTGAGCAATCATTAATCTATTGGCTGAAACTATTCATTAAGCTTGCTTCCTTTGTTTACCAGATTTGAAAGCAACTGTTCTGTGTAGAACAGCTTCTGGAAGCAATAATTGACAGTCATAATACTTACAAAGCGGCTGGAACATCAATGGCACTGCTACTGCTTATCCTTCACTAATCCCTTAACCCTAACCCTGCCAGACGCAGCACAGTGCATCAGGTGGAAAAGTCTGGTGCACTTTGATGCATTCAGCTGTCAACACCAGTGAATAATCAGCCAAGTCTGAGGCTATTGAGAGCTGGTCCCATTGAACAATGCCAGAGTTGTATCATGCTGCGTTTGGTGACCACAGACTCTGAGGCAGTTCGGCCTTCAGATTTGTGACCAGATGGATCTTGCTGCACTGGGCAGCCAAGACGCTTTGACAAACGATGCAATCTGATGCGTCTGGCAGGGTTTCTAGCCAAAATACCCTGGAGGGTTAGGGTTAATAGCACTTTTGTCTGACCCAGGAGGGCCAGTTTGGCTGGGTGCATTCAAGCATGAACAAACTATCATCTCAATTGTTTGATTGCTCAATGATTGCTCAATGGGTCCTATAAGGACCATTGACATTAATGATAAATGAAGCTGTGTAATAATTATCCTCGAGTTTCAACCACATTCCTTTCCAAATCAACAATAAGGCTCATTTTAAAATGTTATTGCTTGTTTTTAAATGTATTAACTGTTTAGCACCTGACTATGTCTGTGACCTTTTTACCGTCAAAAGACGGCACAGATATAGCCTTAGGTCAACAGGCGAAATGTTACTGGAGTACCCGAGGGGTAGAATGCTGCACACTTTTGGCGATAGAGCATTTGCTTCGGCTGCCCCAAAGTTGTGGAATGCACTACCTTCATCTGTTAGGGGGGCTCATTCACTGGGGTCCTTTAAGGAGAAATTAAAAACTTACTTGTTTAAAGAAGCCTACAGTCTGTAAATACATCTTTTTGCTAATATATGTGTACGTTGCTAGTTTTTATTTTTTATTCATTCATTCTTAATTTTTAATTTAATTTAATTGTGTATTCTTGCCTTGTCTCCCCTGCTGGATTTGTATAGTATATTACGGTTTTTAAAAATTGAATTTTTAGAATGGAATTTTTAAAAATTGAATTTTTAGAATGGAATTTTTAAAAATGAAATTTTTCCCTCCCCCTTTAGGTGTGAGGGTGTCTGACTGTAATTGTGTGTATTTTTATGCTGAATTTGTATAGACTTTTGGATTCATATTGTACGATTTTTTTGGCTTTATTGTATATGTATTATTGAGTCTTGATGTAATTGCGCCCTCGAACATCTTCGGATGGAGAAGGCGCACTATAAATGTAATACATTATTATAAATTATTATTATTATCTTTATGCAAGGAGAAATGGCTTGAGTTCATTTTTGCACTGTTTCATGTACAGAAACTCATTTTCTGCGATTCTTTGATTATACCTGCACTGTGTAGCAATAATAAATTATAATGCACAAATAATTGCAATGCAAACGGTTATTTTTCAGAACAAGTTTTTTCCAGGTCTCGATTTTCGAGCGAAGCAAATCTTACAGACCTCATTGGTCCAAGACCAAGACGAGATGTACAAAAAGTGATCTTGATTCAGTCTCAAGACCGACAACAATGATTGTAAGCGCTGTTCTTTCTCTTATGGAAAGCAGCACCATGAAATTGACCCTGGTTGGTTCATTACTAAAAGGATGTAAACACTAAATGGTAATTTCATTGCTAGCTCATCATTGACATTAACCCTCCTATGGCTACATTGATCAACATCAGTCAATGTGTTAATATATTTGCCAAGGTATATCTAGTGCACTTAAAAGTCAAACACTGTCAAACCTTACGTGTAGTCAGTACATTCACACGTTAAAATGAGTCTTAACTGGTAAAAGCATTGTAGTTTTTTTCAGGGTGGTCAAAATGACAGTAAAAAACAGTCAAAAAATGTCCCTATGTGCACATTTGGGTCAACAGTCAAAACAGGCAGTTGACTGGTTTTGACCTCTATAGCTATAGTAGGAGAGTTAAAAGGACAGTATCGTCATGATCAGAGCAGACTTACAACAGGGCATGGAATCAGTGTCCTAGTGTAAAATGAACACAGTGACTGAAAATTAGTGGCTCATTTACGCAGCAGAAATGGTAATATGACCTTATCATGTGGGATATTATTTTCAGTCAATGAGTTAATCTAAAACTAACACTCCGATTCCATGCCCCGTTTGTCATGACGATATTGCCCCTTTTAGTTGTAAGGATGTTTACTGTTAAACACTTCACCTATAGGTATTACAGGTTCTTCATCGGCAGAGAGAAATCGGTAATGTGCTCGGAAGACCGGAAACTGATAGGACATGCTGTGCCAATGATTAAACTCAATACGCAGGGAATTCCCAGATGATATTATCGCCCCTGGTCTCTTGTATGCAGCAAAGCACTGCTCAATAACTGGAGTAGATGATGTACCATCATAAACCTGTAGGGAAGCAATCAATTAATAATTTGATCAATCAATCAATTCATTATTTATCTTGATAAATGATTGGAGGCATTTTAGAGCAGAGTAGCGGAGTGTATTGGGCTCAAATAATTCTGGCTTGCAGTTATATTTCAAGGTTAAATGTAGCTCAGTGATCCACAATAAGCAGAAGCATTTACTTGAAATGTTTTCTCGTTGTATAATGCTCTAAGCTTCAGCTTATATTCTTTGCAAAGCCGCAAGCTGTTAATAATAATGATGATGCATTTATAGAGCGACATCTTCCTAGTTTCCTATTCCTAGGCACTTGACATATTGCCCCCTAGTCATTGAGTCAATATCATTCCTGTAATCTTTCTCAGCTCCCTGGGGAATATACAGCCTGAAATACCGTAGTGCTTCAGAGACTTTTTCAAACACGATATCAACCGCAACTCTCACAGGTACCCATTTATACTCCTGGGTAAAGAGAAACAATGTATAGTTAAATGTCTTGCTCAAGGACACAATTTATTATCATGGTCACAGCCAGGATTCGAACCCACATTCTGACAACTCGGCCATCAGGACACAAGTCCAATGCACCACACAACATAAATTGACCAAGCCAAGGATATTTTACCTGTATTCCATTTTGGTCATAAGGCCCCACACACCAGCGTATTGTCTTACTCCCCGACATCAAAAAGTCATCAAAGATAAGTTGCACTTTGCCGTTGTCCTCCAGGTTTTCGATGGTGTAACTGCAGATGTAGGGCAGGATTGTGTCAGTGAAGTTTGCCAGTGTGAAAATTGGTCCTGATATGGTTCGCACTTGGATACTGGGCCAGCCTGAGTAGAACTGAAGGCCACATTCTGCATAACAATTATAAAATGTTTCTGGTGAAAATCATATTGTTTTTCCCTTCTATATTGCATGTGTTTTATAGTTGGAGAAGCTGGTGTGTTCAATGACATTTACTTTATTTTATGTTACCATTGTTATTATATTGCTCAATATAACAACAATGTATCACACATGTACATAAATTATGATAAACGAAAGTAATTATTTAATTATTAGAAATAATTTAACAATATTCATTGATTAAAAAATGGTATAAACATAACAGAAGGCTTTAAGACTTTTCCTCTTGTTACAGATAAAACCAATGAACTGTGGCAATTTTTTGGTCTATTTTAATCTAGTCTGCCCCCAAAGAACACAATCAGACAAGGAGGAAAAATAAAAACTTCACACCGAGAAATCAGGCTTGAAATAACCTGTAAAAGACTAACCCTTGCCATGCTGAAAGCAACAAGATGCAACAAAAGTAAAAAGTTGTTGCATCTTGTTACCCTTAGCAGAGAACAAAAGAACCATTGTTCCAGCTGGTGGATCTTGTTGCATTAATAATAATAATAATAATAAAGATTTGTAGCGCACACATATCCACCCTGCTGGGCGCTCAAGGCGCAGATACAAAGAAAAAACATGAATACAAACAATATACAATGACAGCATAGGGAAAAATTATGTACTGAGATACATGTACCTACAATAGAATTACAAATATACATCATCTTTGAAGAATTGTGACATAAGATGAGTTTTAAGCATCGACTTAAATCTAGTTATATTATGGCAAGATTTGAGTTTAGTTGGAAGATGATTCCAGAGTCTCGGAGCCGCGACAGAAAAAGACCTATCACCCCAGTTCCGTTTTGAAGTTGGTTCCTTTAGGAGTGACATGTTGCTGGAGCGCAAATTGCGTGATGGAGTGTAGACTTTAAGCAGTTCAGAAATATAAATTGGAGCAATGTTATTAAAAGATTTGTGAACAATTAGAATAAGTTTAAAAACAATTCTCTGTGAAACAGGAAGCCAGTGCAGTTCTTTCAAGATTGGCGTGATATGGCATGACTTTCTGGACAAAGTCACAACACGAGCTGCTGTGTTCTGTATGTGCTGAAGACGAGATATTTGATTCTGCGGGAGACCGTAGAGAAGAGCATTCCCGTTATCGAGCCGTGATGTGACAAACGCATGTATAATTTGTTCAGCAGCACTTTTATTCAAGTATTTCCTTATTCGGCTAATATTTCTGATATGAAATGATGATATGCGAACAATGTTGGAGATATGAGGTTTTAAAGTCATTGTCGAGTCAAATATAACACCCAAATTACGTGCTTGTGATGAGGGGGTTATCTGCGAGTCACCAATTGTAATAAATGGAAGAGAAACTTTAGACAATTGCTGACTTGATCCAAATAGAACAAATTCTGTTTTTTCGTCGTTCAATTTCAGGAAGTTTTGTCTCATCCAACTTCGAATCTCTTGAATACATTTCTCCAGTGTTGTAATGCAGGAATCAGCAGGTTCTTGAGAAGATTTAAAAGTAATGTAAAGCTGCGTGTCATCAGCGTAAACATGGTAATTTGTAAATTATACTTCAAAATGATATCACGAACTGGAAACGTATAAACAGTAAACCACTGTGGGCCGAGCACGAAGCCTTGGGGTACACAATAATCAAGAATAACAGGCTCGGAGATAGCGTTACCAATACAAACATGCTGGGGCCTATTTAAAAGGTAGGACTTACACTAATCCAGGGCTGTGTCATGTATTCCATCTTAAATTCTTGAGACGTCCTATATCATACTATGATAATTCATCTGCCACCTTTCACCTGGAACTCTTAATTTCTGGTGACATAAACCCTAACCCTGGACCTGAAACACTGATCAACACACCCACAAACGCCACTCAGCTCCATAAAATTTCCTACAGCCGTAATGAACTACTCAATCTTCGCAATGCTCCATGTACTGATGTAGCTTTATCTTATTTAGGATTGAGTCAATTGAACTGTCTTGGAATAATTGCTAATCAACCCCAAACATACCGCCGCACACATAGAGGTAAAAAAGCTGGTCGCCGTAGAATGGACAGACTTACACAACTAGCACTCCAGCCTTACCAACCCCCAGCAGTGAACTCAACTACATCAACAAGCGACATTGGCATAACTTCAACTCCAAATGTTCACGATGAGTCTAACTTCAGCCCTGTGTCTTGAATACTCAATCCATATGTAACAAATCGGATGAATTTGTTGACTTTGTACTTCAAAACAATTGGGATCTTGTTGCCATAACCGAGACATGGTTTAAACCTAATGATGACTTGCCACCCCGTGAGTGTACTCCTGCTGGCTACTCTCTCCATCATATCCCCAGACCAATAAAGACCGGTGGAGGGGTTGCACTACTCTTTAGGTCCAGTTTATCTGTCAGTATGAAAAGTGTTAACATTGACTACCTAACATTTGAATCTCTGCATGCTGAGGTAACGTGCAACTCTAGATCTGTTCGCCTTGTTAATATTTATCGACCAGAAAGGGATGTTGATGGTAAACATGTAAATTTCTCCAGTTTTCTGCAGAAATTAATTGTCGATTATCTCTTACACCCATCTGACATTATTTTAACCGGCGATTTTAACATTCATATGGACATTATTTCAAACAATTATGCAAATCAGTTTAAAGATCTGCTCTCTGCTCATGGACTTATACAGCACATCACAGCACCCACTCATCGGTATGGTCACTGTCTTGACCTCATGATAACGCGTGAAAATACTTCACCTCTTATCTCAAATATAACTATTCATCCTGGCTTATCTGATCATTATGCAATCATGGTAAATTTGAACCTTAAAAAACCTCCCATACCTACCATTTCTGTAACTACTCGCCACTGGAAAAAAGTAAATATTAAAGATTTATGTCATGATATTGAATCTCAACTGGAAAATGTAAACCTTGAAGATGGTGAGCTGGATTCTTGTGTCAGTCTATTTGAATCTACTGTCCGTAACATCTTGGATGATCATGCTCCACAAAAAACTCGAACTGTTAAACTACAATCTGAATCCCCCTGGTTCAATGATGATATCCGTGCTGCAAGGAAAATCCGCCGTCAACTTGAGCGAAGATGGCGTGACAATGGGAAACTTGGAGTACATCGGCAAGAATACTGTAACCAACGTGATATTGTGAAGAACATGATTAACCAGGCAAAAATAACTCACTACTCATCTCTTGTGGAAGATAGCTCTGGTGATCAGAAAAACTCTTTAACATTGTTGAAAAGCTGCTTCATAAACCCAAAGCTCCAGTGCTTCCATCTACACACTCCAATCAGGACCTCGCAAATGCTTTTTCAAACTTTTTGTCACAAAAATTGAGAATATCCGTCGTTCTTTTCCCTCAGTACCTGCCATTCTATCACAAATACCATCACGCAAGGATCCACAATGTAGACTGTCCATGTTTGAGCCTACTAGTGTTACGGAGATCAAGAAACTCATCATGAAATCGCCATCAAAATCATGTGAACTTGATCCAGTGCCAACTTCGCTAATAAAACAAAATATTGATGTGTTTGCTAAGTATATCACAATTATTGTAAACAGATCTCTTTCTTCCGGTTGTTTCCCTAATAGCCAGAAGGTTGCTCATGTTAAACCACTCCTAAAGAAACCCAATTTGGACAAGGAAGTTTTCAAAAATTACCGACCAGTAGCGAATTTAAAGTACCTTGGAAAAACAATCGAGCGAGTTGTTTCATCACGGATCTCTGACCATGTTCGTGCCAATAACCTGTCGGACACATTTCAGTCAGCCTACAAACCATTTCATGGAACGGAAACTGCTCTTTTTCGCGTCAACAATGACATTTTATCTGCCATGGATGAGGGGAAAATCACTGCATTAGTTTTGTTAGACTTAAGCGCCGCTTTTGACACTGTCGATCATAAAATCCTTCGCTCCCGCCTTCAATATCATCTTGGAATACATGACACAGCCCTGGATTGGTGTAAGTCCTACCTTTTAAATAGGCCTCAGCATGTTTGTATTGGTAACGCTATCTCCGAGCCTGTTACTCTTTACTATTCTGTACCCCAAGGCTCTGTGCTCGGCCCACAGTGGTTTACTGTTTATACGTTTCCAGTTCGTGATATCATTTTGAAGTATAATTTAAATTACCATGTTTACGCTGATGACACGCAGCTTTACATTACTTTTAAATCTTCTCAAGAACCTGCTGATTCCTGCATTAAAACACTGGAGAAATGTATTCAAGAGATTCAAAGTTGGATGAGACAAAACTTCCTGAAATTGAACGATGAAAAAACAGAATTTGTTCTATTTGGATCACGTCAGCAATTGTCTAAAGTTTCTCTTCCATTTATTACAATTGGTGACTAGATAACCCCTCATTACATGCACGTAATTTGGGTGTTATATTTGACTCGACAATGACTTTAAAACCACATATCTCCAACATTGTTCGCATATCATCATTTCATATCAGAAATATAAGCGAATTAGGAAATACTTGAATAAAAGTGCTGCTGAACAAATTATACATGCATTTGTCACATCACGGCTCGATAACGGGAATGCTCTCCTTTACGGTCTTCCGCAGAATCAAATATCTCGTCTTCAGCACATACAAAACACAGCAGCTCGTGTTGTGACTTTGTCCAGAAAGTCATGCCATATCACACCAATCTTGAAAGAACTGCACTGGCTTCCTGTTTCACAGAGAATTGTTTTTAAACTTATGCTAATTGTTCACAAATCTTTTAATAACATTGCTACCAATTTATATTTCTGAACTACTTAAAGTCTACACTCCATCACGCAATTTGCGCTCCAGCAACATGTCACTCCTCAAGGAACCAACTTCAAAATGGAACTGGGGTGATAGGTCGTTTTCTGTCGCAGCTCCGAGACTCTGGAATCATCTTCCAACTAAACTCAAATCTTGTCATAGTATAACCAGATTCAAGTCGATGCTTAAAACTCATCTTATGTCACAATTCTTCAAAGATGATGTATATTTGTAATTGCATTGTAGGTACATGTATCTCGGTACATAATTTGTTTTCCCTATGCTATCATTGTATATTGTTTGTATTAATGTTTTTTCTTTGTTTCCGCGCCTTGAGCGCCCAGCAGGGTGGATATTATTAGTATTATTATTCCAAGATGATATTGAAGGCGGGAGAGAAGGATTTTGTGATCGACCGTGTCAAAAGCGGCGCTTAAGTCTAACAAAACTAATGCAGTGATTTTTCCATTATCCATGGCAGATAAAATGTCATTGTTGACGCGGAGAAGAGCAGTTTCCGTTCCATGAAATGGTTTATAGGCTGACTGAAATGTGTCCGACAGGTTATTAGCACGAACATGGTCAGAGATCCGTGATGAAACAACTCGCTCGATTGTTTTTCCAAGGCACTTTAAATTCGCTACCGGTCGGTAATTTTTGAAAACTTCCTTGTCCAAATTGAGCAGCCTGCACACTTTTCTGTTATTGCATTTTGTTGCATTCAGCAGGGTGTCTGTGAATTACCTGTAGGGGGTTAGGGCCAAGGAAAGATGACTTACGTGAGGGTCTTTTACATGTCAGTCCATGCCACTGTGGTAGACAGTTACAGAGATAACCCTCTTCTTTGTTGACACACATGCCCATGTTCTTGCAAGGACTGCTGGTGCATTCATCAACATCTAAACAAAAATCAAAATTTCTTTTGAATAACAACGACTGCCTCTGACGGCCAGTATCTGCTTTATGCACGACCTGTGGCCAATGTCATAGAACTAATGTAGGATTTGAGGCTTTGCGTAGTGGAGATAGATGCTGTTGAGTTCTTTCGGGTACACCATGTGATAATCTCTTCTTGGAAGAAGTGATGGCTCTCCTGATGATGGCTAGAATAGACTAGTTGAAACGTTGAGAACAAACAACCAGCTCTTCTCAGAGCCATCACTTCTTCCAAGAACAAGGGTGTACCCGAAAGAACTCTACAACGTCATAGAGCTACTTGGATGAAAAAAATGCTTCGCAAAATATTTTACTTAGGTTAGATTTGCAGACTGAAAATCA
Source organism: Zoroaster sp. YZ-2022 (assembly GCA_029582265.1). NCBI lineage: Eukaryota > Metazoa > Echinodermata > Asteroidea > Forcipulatida > Zoroasteridae > Zoroaster > Zoroaster sp. YZ-2022. The sequence continues at coordinate 24,005,937 of CM055820.1, forward strand.
ATATGGGGGGTGTAATACCCACCCCCTCCCCCTCCTTTGGCTACAGCCCTGGGTTCATTTTACCATTAAACAAGCTACATTACCATTAGACAAGCTACAGAATATTTCTTGGTTAGAACTGACTGTAAGAGACCAGAATTTGTTTGAAGAATGACCCTTGTTTAAAGGTTCAATCTAACTGTCACCTTCTTCACAGTTTTGGCCAGTCCACTCAGATGAACAGTCACAGCTATATGTGTTGACTTTAGAGAACTGTTCTTTGCATACACCACCATGAAGACATGGGTTACTTGCACAGACTGAATCTATATGTGTACAGAGATCAAAACAAAAGACATGTAGCATGTCATTAAGGTATCTTTGTCAAGGCTTTTGAAATGACCTGTGAAAAAAAAAATCAGCACAAATTTAGGAAATACGTCAAGCAAACTTTGATTCGTCTTGCTGATTCATCAAACATATTGCTACTGCTGTGTCTGATACAAACTATTTTGGCACCAGCTGTTGTGTACTCTCACTTAAACAAAAGCCAGTCCTGAAACAGTATTTTGTTCTGATTAGTTCTGATGATACTTGTACATCACAGCACCAAGAAGCTAGCAACCACTCACTATAAGATGCAGAATGAAACTGTTAAAAAGGACAATATCGTCGCCATAAGAGCAGAGTTTCAACAGTGCATGAAATCAGTGTCCTGGTTTAAGATGAAGTCAGTGACTGAAAATTACTGGCCTATTTATGCAGCAGTAACGGTAATATGACCTTATCGAGGTATTATTTGTAGTCACTGCGTCAACAAAAACTAGCACTCCGATTCCATGCCCTGTTGATCATGATGATATTGTCCCTTTAACCCTCCTACTACTACAAGGGTCAAAATCAGTCAAAATTTCAAAGTTCATGCCAGTGTATATCTACAGCACTTACTGGTCAAACACTGTCAAACCTAATGTGTAGCAAGTACATCAATCAGTCAAAAACAGTCGACTGTTTTTGACTGGTAGTGGTAAAAGCATTATCATGCAATGTTGAAGGTGGTCAATATGAGTCGACCATTTTCGACTGGTAAAGGCACTTTGCACAAAATGAGGTGACTGTTTTTAATTGGTACATGTAATGTGGATGGTCGTCAAAATGAGTCAACGTTTTGGACTGATATAAGCACTTTGGTCAAAAGAAATTAATTTATCAGTCAAAACAAGTCATTGACTCCTAGCCTAAGTGTCCCTGCATTGATTTATCAGTCAACAACTGTCAGCCTCCAGCACCCTATCATTGTTTGTTCAGTCAAAACAAGTCAGTGATCCCCAGAAGCTGATAATGATCTTATCAGTCACCAGCAGTCATAGCACAGTGTGTGGCAGTTACCTAAATGGTCAAAACAAGTCACCAGTGCCCATGTGTGCACAGTTGATTCAACAGTCAAAAACGGTCAATTGACTGGTTTTGACCACTATAGTAACTTCCCACTAAAGTGCACCTAGAGTAGGAGGGTTAATCACAGGGAAGTCTGGCTGGTGGGGAAAAAAAAATAAAAATAGAGCTTAATTGTTTGTTAGAACAAACGTGGTGTTCGTGTCAACTTTCGGTTTAATCAAATTATCGATGATGTCATATTAAAATCTGATATTATCTTATTGTTTCTTTATGTAAACAAGCTCACCTTGTGCCTTGGCCCATCTCAGCACCACAGCCAGACACACAAGAAGGCAGGCATGCATTGCAGAATACCAAGAGGTCAAAGTTGTTCTGCTGTCATTGGTGCTTGTCAGCGAATCTGGTTATTGTTGTCGGACACCGCTGTGAATCTTGCAAGCTAACAGCAGATCTTCACATGAGATTCTTCCTTATTAATAGACCGACTTCATAAGCTGTTTTGTTAAGGAAATAGGATATTGTCTCATCATGTCTGTGTCATGGTGGATATAACTGGGGCAGGATGGAGGCATTTGGAGGGAGTTCTAGTTCAAAGTGCAAAAACCACATTATTACATAGACCAGTACAGGCAGCAGTGTAACTGGATTTGGTTCAGTTTAGGTCCCTTGAGGGGAGGGGGGGGGGGCAGGATTTTGGATTCATTCAAGACATCCAATTCATTTCACCACTGATTTTAATTTTTGTTGTCTTTTCCTCTCTTCTTTTTCTCTGTAAACAAATAGGTATTACGTAGCCTTCATTTGATCTCGCATAGAGTACAAAATATTATTGTTAACATTCTACTGTCGCGACGGACAAGCTCCTGCATACCTAACAGATTTGATTAGAGAATATAGGCCTACACGAAATCTTAGGTCAGCTGATAGAGATCTTTTGATTACCCCCTTTGTTAAAACTAGGTCCTACGGTCAACGTAGTTTTGCGTATGCTGCTCCTGAACTGTGGAACAACATCCCTGATGTAATTAAGAGTTCAAATACTATCAATAAATTTAAGTCCCAGGTTAAAACATATTTGTTTAATAAGTAAATGTGGGTTCATTGTAGTCGGTTATTGTAAAATCTTGTAATATGATTTTAAGAGTCTTGGGATGTGTAATTTTAAACGCATAGAGACTTTTATTCGAAGGTATTATGCGCTATATAAGAACTGTTCGTTATTATTATTATTATCATTATAATTTATTATGCATGATACGTATCATGAATAATTTGTTTTATTTTTTAGGAGCCATGTGAACGAGGCACTTTTCTTACAAGCCCTTTTGTTTTTCTGGGGGGCAACCAAATTAGTTAAATGCCGGAAGCCTGAAAAATAAGATCATAACTCATTTTGAAATCCTTCGAGAGTAATTAAAACACATTTTATTTTATAATGCTTACATTTACTGAACAAGTTTCAAGTGGATCCACGTATCACTAAAAGGTTGTCCGAGTCTGATTGTCAGTGTTATTCTTTTCTTACTTAAATACAAATGTTCTGTAAAAAAAACTTGCAACTTGTTGCAGATCAACTTTCTCCTCCATTGACTTTGTGCACAGACGTGTGCATTTGCTTACAATTTTTTCCAAAAACCCAACTCCCATAATTCACTGTGCGCACAATTCCGATAAGGCTTACTGGCCCCTACAATGGGACTACATGTCCCATTGGTTTAACTTCTTACTGGATTAAAGGAGTGAGAAAGAATGTCGAACCCAACTACCACTTGTGCACAATGTCACTCTTAAGCATGGAGTTCTAATTCTACCTCCATGGTCTAAAGAACGTGTTTTTAGCAGATGACAAAATGGCCAACATCTCTACTCACTGGATGTGCATACATTCATTGCTCAAAATGTCCCAAAATATCATTTTGAATCCTCACTTGACTACACTTTCCACAAAAGTGGATTTCCATACCGGACCCCAAAAATAGAATAATTTTTTTCACTGCTTAGCCCTCCTATGCCCAGGCTGAAATTTGGCCCAGTCAGCACGGCACTCACAGACAGTCACTTGAGTATTTTTGGGTGCATTTCCAATTGGTAGGTCAAACCACAGAGTCACACACAGCTGTGTATGAGTGCACTGCACAAAGTCAATGGGTTTGGGAGTTACATACAAATTTTGAGTGTCTTTGGGTTTGACCTCCTATCACACAGCCACATGTGTTTGCATGTATTTGAGTGCACTGCACAAAGTCAATGGGTTAAGAGAGACATACAAATTTTGAGTGTCTTTGAGTGTTAAACCTATAGGAGGGTTAGTGGTTGCAAACAAATTAAAAAAAAAAAAAATTCAAAAGTGGCAGTCGGATACGACATTCTTTACCCAGAATCAATCCTTCCTCCATGCCAGAATTAACTAGGATGACCAGATGCATGTATTTGACGAGAATACTTTGTCCACTTTCCAGACATGATTTTTGGACGAGCTTCGCCTTCGTGAGTAACGCTACTAAGACTAAGTAAGAGACTGAGGTCTCTGGCATGTCTGGAGATTAGGCACGGTAACACTGACAGTTAAAGGATCATAGAAATAAAAACCATTATGGCTCTTAATAAATGTGTTTTGCATAATAAAACAAGATATTTGTTAGTTTTTTTCATAATTGAAGTTTGTTCTGTTCATGTTGGAGATTTTTATGCCATTTCACAAGCCCCCCACTTTATTGGCAATTTAGTGATGTAATGCATCACGTGATACCGTGACGTCAGGTAAAGAACGATTTCCTAGCAATGCACAGCTGTTTGTTTGTGTGTGTACGTGTCCGATGCGCTTATGTCAAAACTCCAATATATGTGTACACATATTTTTTATCCTAAATTTCCTTGAAAATATACATCATGCCTACAAGATGTGTTGTAGCAGGCTGTAATAATACTCTTAGCGAAGGTGTAAGCATCCATAGGTTCCCTAAAGACGAGGCACTACGAAACATTTGAGCCACAAAAGTGTGGTTGACGAGGACAAAATGGTTCAGGCCGTCTTCAACCAGCGTGATATGTAGCGATCATTTTACCGCTGAAGACTTCGAAACGAGCCTTCATGGGGAATTTGGGACGTCAAAGGCACCCAGACTCAAGAAAACTTCGATTTCGACGAAAATACAGAAGCCTGTGAATCCTTCAAACGACAAGCCAAAGCGACGAAGAGATGCTTTGTTAAAACGTGAGAACAGACAAGTAACTAATGTTAAGTCAGATCCGACATGTCCGATCTACATGTATGTAGGCTACTGTGTGCGCCGCCATGTTGTGTTTTGGACATCGTTAACAATAAATATACGGCGTAATTCACAAATCATACATGAAAAAATACACTTTAACGTTAGACTAAAATAACATAAATTTTAACAACTTTTAGAAGAATTCGATGATGAAAGCTGTGACTAGATTTTCCGGTCGGCGGCAATGAACACCAACGGTGCTTTTTTGCGATCGATTTCTTCACAAAGATATCAGTTTGGTGAATGAAAATTACACATTAGATAGTTTATTAGTTACTTATTACCTCAGTAAAGTATCACAATTTCATCTGACGACGATTCAGCCATTTCTATGACTATGTTATTTTCCAGCGTGGGCAATATAAGCGCAGGCATGTGAATGAACGCGTACGCTGTTGTTATATGTACGTGGCTGGCGTTCCCAGAAGCAAGCCTTCTTCTTTACGTGACGTCACACATAGAGACGTTCAGGTTGCAGTGCAAATGGCCCCTTTTATGGGCGTGTTAATCGGCGCCGACATTCTCTTCGGAAAAGCTTCAAGTTCAAATTATAAGTAGCTCGCTAAAAATCAATGACCTATTTGTTTTTTATCATTAAAAATACCATATTTTAGTTTCTCCATGGCATTTACGTCTCTATTTCTGTGGTCCTTTAACGTTGTCGTTAGACTGCAGTCTGCACTAGTACTGTTACTTAGTGTTAGACTAGTGTTAGGCTATAGGCTACAACATAGGCCCTACATTAATAAAAATAATAGTCCCCATGTAAAGAAATATTTACGGATCAGTTTTTAAAAATCTAAATTTTACCATCTTTTTTAACATCTAACGTTAGACTATAACGTCGATGTGATTCACCGTCCTTATCAGCACAATCTTCTCTTGCTTCCACTGATTCGTCTCATGGTCTTCTTCCTTCCTCCTCCATGATCTAAGTTGTTGATGTGATTCAAAGACTGGTTAAGGTTCCGGCCTATTATATCCGATTAATATGTTGTTTACCGACTCCGCGGCCGCACAACATTTCGGATCGCTACCAGGCTAAAGTTTAGCCGCAAATTGGGCCAGAATTACCAGCCGCTAAATTGCACCGCGAATTCAGACGAGGTACAGAGTGACACATTTTACTGACGTTGATTAAGGCAAATTTGGCATATGTGTCTTTAGACCGTGTTTAAAAGGGAAAAAATCTAAACTATTTCACGAGTTTCATGCATTTTTAAAAACTTTTTTATACTAAAAGGGTTTCACTGTAAACAAAATGTACAAACATAATTTTTTTTATTGATATACATAAATAAGTAAGAATAATTGCGGTGACACCATGTGGAATCTCAATTGAGTAGTAATTAGTTCTGAAAAGAACTGGATGTACAACTCGACGTTTCGATCAGTATGCTCTGATCGTCCTCAGGAGAATAAAGAATAAAGAACATGTCATTGCCCACATTTAATTTCCGTTAAGGCAAATTTGGCCAACTATTAATCCTACCAAAAAAAACAATGATTTGCATACATGTTTTCTAGGGTGACAAACAAAAGGCAAGGAGAAAAAACAAAAGAAAAATTCGCTTTTCGATCTTACTGGCTGCGAAATTGACACCAATTGAGAATACTATTGCACAGTGGTAAAAGGAAGGATTCCGAAAAATGCGTTGTGCGTCAATTGGGAAAAAGTGTAGACTTTTCGTTAATTTTCATTTCGTCGTCTGCGTTATAGTTCGAAAAATGCCTCGAAAAACATCATTCCGGTGATAGAAAAAAAGGCATCAAGTTGATTTGGATTCTTGCAATATTTGAATAGTATAAACCCATGAAAATTTCTATTGAATCACTGAAGAAAAGAAAAACATGCATGAACAATTTATTTTACCAACACTTGAAATTTTCGGAAGTATGCTTTATAACCTTTATGGCATAAAACATACTACTTCTGACATAAAATTTGTTTCTCTCCATAATATTTCAAATTTGTGTATTTTTAAACTGAAACTAAAATCTCGCTTAGTAGTTTTGTGTATGAAAATTTGATATTATGAATCAATTATGCATGGGGAAAATTGTATTTTGTTTTATTTATGAGAAGTTTGACCGAACAACGTGGTCAAAATGACAACTTGATGAAAAAAAGTAAACAAAAAAAGTTTGTCAGAAGTGGGATTCGAACCCACGCCCTCATACGAGGACCAGAACGCCCGATAGCACATTGTCGTGCTAAGGAATTAATCCTTGAGTCTGGCGCCTTAGACCGCTCGGCCATCCTGACACATGAAAAAGAGTGATGAAATAATGTTACATAAATAATTAACTAGAATAGAAAAATATTAAATTTAAAGAATATTATCCATATATTGTTGGTACATCTATTAAGTGATTTTACATGTTTTATATTGATTTGTATTTTGTACTCCTTGTTGTATGGCTTATGTTATTAAGTTTTAATGGGTCTGTCAAAGACAGTCTGGTCCATGCCTATATGCATAACTAGTTGCCTAATTGGTCTTAACCCCAGACTTACTAGCGCAGCATGCGTGTATACATAAACAGCGCTAGCAGCATGCACATGTCGCGCACATGCATGCTCAGCGTACGTGTGCATACATATGCGGGATCGGGATGCAGCGGCGCAGCTAGCGGACGCGGACCGGACCTGGTTAACGTCGTTAGCTTAGACTCAACCCTTCTCGGTCCTGTGATGCGTCAGCAATAAATCAATCAAACTAACGTTATACTGACATTAATTTTATGTAAGGACAGTTTGTTTTGTTTGTATAAATAATTTCTAAAAATGAGCGAAGTCTAGGCCTGGGACTGGAGTGAGAGCCGTTATGGTCGGTGAAAAACTCCATGGTGTGAGTAAAATCATTTCACCATAACATAACAAACTCACCATATGATATACAAGCCTAATAATTAATATATAGATTGGTGAAATTCTTCATATGTTTTTCACACTCGCCATATGTTTAAAACTTGGAAAGAATGTCAAACCCAACCCCCATTTGTGCACAACTAGACAAAGCATAAATTTTAGCAGACGACTAAAATAGTAAATGACCAACAATCCCACATCTCACTGGATGTGCATACATTCATTGCTACAGACAGTGCTAGTCAAATTCTCCAAAAAATATCGTTTTTAATCCTCACTTGACTACACTTTCCTCCATGCCCTTTCCTTAAGTGTGTTCTCTATCATCTTTTAACAGGAAATCTGTGTCATATTTGGATAGAAAAGTGGTGGTTGTATTTTACATTCTTTCCGGAGCCCCATTCTAACGCAACGGGGCATTAGTACACTGGACTCCCTCCATGTCCTTGGCACTAACCCCACATGTACAAAAAAGGGGTGATTTTTCAACTTTTGATCATCAGCTAATTACAATCTAAAATGTTATGATTAGATGAACTTGCCCAAGCAGACACTCTTGCCATGAAGTTCGCTATTGTGAGATCACCAAAACGAGCTAGTAATCATCAGATCATACAAGAAGATCACTGAAAACAGATGCGAGTATTGCCGCAACTGAAAACACCTCAGAAACACCTCCGAACTGTTTATTCCTTGAATGTCCCTTTGCACAAAGTGCCAACTGATTCGCAAACAACAAACACAACAGGGACCATTTCCACACTAGTGGGACAACAGGGACCAATAACCAAGCGGACAAGCCACAGAATTACACACACACACAAAGCAACCACCAACACATGTACAACGAAGCACACAAGAACAGACACAACCAAATTAACTTGCATGTACCGACCAAGTGACACTAATTTATACACGACAGCTCATAAATGTTTGGTTCTCATGTAAGAAACATATGATATTATTATTAAGCTCACAGTTATTCACACAGGAATCGGTAAACGGCAAACAAAACAAAAAATAAAAAATAATTTTTGTACCATGATAAAATAATAAGTAGTTTCAGGCTAGGTGATACAGTAAAAAAGATTGTAAAAAGTAAACCTTAATTTTTTTTTACAGCTGCGCCCTCAGTTTATTGTCAATGTTGTTGCCAGTAGGTCACCATCTTTCAGAAACATGATTAAAGTTTGACATACAGAGCAAAGCTGCATTATATGTATTGCAAAATTTATTATTAACTGATTTAATGTACTTTCCCTTCTGTAATTATTTTGTTTTCAGCCAACGCCTTCTAGCCAACCACTATGATGGCCGATGATTTGTATTCCTTGGGCAGGCATTTCATTGCTGGAGGTTTCGGTGGCATGTGTGCTCTTATCACTGGACATCCTCTGGACACAATCAAGGTTCTTTACACTCTTCATAATATTACTTTATTTCTTAGCATACTTTAAAGAGATGATTTCGTCACGATCAGAGCAGACTTTCAACAGGGCATGGAATTGATGTCCTAGTGACTGAAAATTACTGGCTCACTTAAGCAGCAGCAACGGTAATATGACCATGTGGGATATTATTTTCAGGCACTGAGTTAATCTAAAACTAGCACTCATATTCCATGCGCTGTTGACCGTGGCGATCTTGTCCATTTAAGGCTCCCCCCCCCCAAAAAAAAGACTCCGGTTTGTGGTCACAGGTCGGCTTCAAAATTGGTGCACATTCAAGGTGACGTGCCTTTAAAAAAAAATCTTTTTTTTTAAAGTGATACATGTCAACATGTGCAGTTATTGGAACCAGACTAAATTTCCCTATACACAAAGTATTGTGGCTAAGAGAGGCCACACAAATTGGGCAAACCTTCCTACCTCTGTGTGAAAAAGTTGTTTAAAACACAGCACGGTCGAATTCCAATCGATCCAGCCATTTTGGCTGCAATTGGACATTGTTTCATATCAACAACAAAATAATAAATAATAAAAATGCAGGTGCAAAGGTCTGAGGCAATACGAGCGAAGACCGGAAACTTTTTTGGGGGCCAAAAAAACACAAATTTTGGTAAAATGTCTCTACAACTGTATATTGATTTAATTTTGCCCTACACCGACGTGTGTATAGCACTGTATACTCAGTGCTTTCTGAGTGTCTGTGAAAAAAACTACACAGGCGACTCGGGCGGGATTCGAACCCACGACCTCCTGCTTAATAGTGCAGACGTCTTAACCTCTCGACCACCGAGCTTGCCCGATGACAATTGGCTGGCTAGAATCTCATATAGCAGCGGGTTCCACGATATATATAGGTTGGTGAAATTCTTGCGTCGGGAGATAAACAATTGATTTAATTTTGCCCTACACCGACGTATGTATAGCACTGTATACTCTGTGCTTTCCGAGTGTCTGTGAAAAAACTACACAGGCGACTCGGGCGGGGTTCGAACCCACGTCTGCACTAGTAATAGTGCAGACGTCTTAACCTCTCGACCACCGAGCTTGCCTGATGACAATTGGCCGGCTAGAATCCCATATAGCAGTGGGTTCCGCGATATATATAGGTTGGTGAAATTCTTGCGTCGGGAGATAAACAATTGATTTAATTTTGCCCTACACCGACGTGTGTATATAGCACTGTATACTCGGTGCTTTCCGAGTGTCTGTGAAAACTACACAGACGACTTGGGCGGGATTCGAACCCACGACCTCCTGCTTACTAGTGCAGACGTCTTAACTTCTCGACCACCGAGCTTGCCCGATGACAATTGGCCGGCTAGAATCCCATATAGCAGCGGGTTCCGCGATATATATAGGTTGGTGAAATTCTTGCGTGGGGAGATAAACAATTGATTTAATTTTGCCCTACACCGGAAAGCACTGAGTATACAGTGCTATACACACGTCAGTGTAGGGCAAAATTAAATCAATTGTTTATCTCCCCACGCAAGAATTTCACCAATATTTGCCATTGTTGTATGTCTCTAAAATAAAACCAACACTGGTGGAATGATGTTTTTTTCAGGATGTTTCCTACTAAAGTGTTACCTTGCTTCCCTTATTTTTTATATTTTTTATTATATACACATTCTTTGTTTCAGTTGAGACTGCAGACCCAACCAACAGCTGCAATGGGAATCAGCCCTATCTACAGTAGTATGATGGACTGTGCATGGAAAATATATTATGGTGAGGTAAGAAGCCAGCCCTGAGCTAGTTTTAGTCCAGCACGTCTTTAACCCTCCTACACATTGAAGCCACTCCCAACCACTAAATTCTGTTCTTTAGCAACCTTCAGTACATACATGTACAAGCCTGCTGTCCTTTCCAAGTAATCTTACTAAATCAACTGTGTGCCACCCAAGGCCACTGTAAATGTTTGAACATATTAGTATGGCATGCAGTGTATCAATGGGAGACCACCTTACCCTGCAATCTCAGTGGCGTGACAGTGCACAGAAGGGTAACCATAGGAGGCCACTGGCAACAGCTAATGGCTTGGAGTGGCCTGAATGGGTTGTTTTCAAAAATTGCACTGATTGTAGGAGGGTTAAGAATGTGTCCGATAGGCACTCATACAAAAATCTTGGGTATTCTGTGATTGCATGGCACTATGAAAATTGTATTCCAAATGTGGCGCAAACATTGCATGAAATTCACATTTACACTTCCTCTTTAACCCTCCTACACAGGGGCATTTTTGACTGGTTTATTTAGTGTCATTTTGACCACCCTGAACAATACCAGACGATGCTTTTACCAGTCAAAAACAGTTGACTCATTTTGACCTGCAAATGTACTACACGTAAGGTTTGACAGTGTTTGACTTTTAAGTGCACTAGATATACCTTGGCAAGTATATCAACATTTTGACTGATTTTGACCCCTGTGGTAGTAGGAGGGATAATTCATACAATGCAACTGCACAATTATATACGGGGAAATGTGAACGATGATTGATAGCATGTGCACATTTGTGAAAAAGTCAATGCGAATGTCTAGAAACCAAACACTGACTTCTCTAACCATAGACTTTCTAGTCCGTCTTACACATTATTATAACATGTACAACCAGTCGTTCATTGGACATACATTGAAGCTTGTATCTGTGGAACCTGGAAATGCTGTATTGACACAGGTTAACTTGCTTGCTCTATAGAATTCAGAACACAAGCCCTATGCACTCAACTTCATAGCCACGACATGGCTAGAAAACCTGTTCAATGCAACATGTCCATCAGTTATCCAAGCGGTAAGCTTGCTGAGTGCAACAAGATCCATCAGCAAGTCCAATAGTTTTTTCCATTTTTGCATTCTGCTGCATTCAGCATGGTTGTAGGTTAATGTCAGGACAATATGTTCAGAAGTATTTTGTTTCTTTGCTACTACTATACAGGGTATTCCTGGTTTCTACAAAGGCATACTAGCTCCTTTAGCCATGTCCATGCCGATTGCAGCCCTGAGCTTCACGGGGTATGCATATGGAAAGAAACTTCAGACACCTGTTGATGAGAATGGGAGATACAGGTAAGACACTCAATGCATAACAACGTCGTGTACACACAAGAAGGTTGTAATCTGAGACGAATTTTAAAATATCAGATTTTTTGGGGGCACTTAATGCTGTTTTCAATGGCTTCCTTTTTACATGTTCATTGGTTAAAAATATTAAGTAAATATTGAGCATTCAAACTTTAAAAGTTCAAACTTTAAACTTTCAGCATTCAAACTTTAAACTTTAAAGCCTTTCTCAAAAAGTAAAATTCCTGGGCATGTGACAGCGATATAAACCTCATGGACCTCATCAATATATTTCTTATGGCTGGAGGGTAATGCTCGTCCATCGATTCGATGATGACAGTCCACTTAATTTCATCTGCACACGAAGTAAGGTTGTGCAGAGATGAAAGAAAAGAGACGCTTGTGCGTGAAATTGATTTAAGTGAGGAAGATTTACACAGAGTCAACCTCACTCTCTCGGCTTCCATCAGCTTGATCCAGTGGCAAGACACGTCAAGACGACCGGAGATGACTTCAGCTGCAGTGGATGACCTACAGTACCTATAGCACCTGTACCGATGACCTATAAGCATTCCACAAGGCTTTGCTAACCTGCCTTCGTAACCGGATGAGTTGACATATCTGCCGGGTCCGCCCAATCTGCCAGGGTAGTCTTCATGCACTAGAAAAAGGAGATAGGTGTTCTCCCTCACCCAGAGACATACATCTCCGAGCTACCCTCTACCTAGTTTTGCCTGCCAGCCGAGGCAGTGTACCGGGGTGTGGCCATCGCCGTGCACAAGCGATTACTTGGAGCCATAGGTGAGAGTCTGCATGCAGTAGAGGAGACCAGTGCTGTTAATCCACCCGGAAAGGATGCGGCTGATTAGCAGTCAAAGGGGCTACCCCAGCTACTACACACTGCACCCCATGATCTATACGTGAGGTTATATTCAATTCAATATCACATTTATTTCAATGAAAATAGTTACACAAAGGTTGGAAAGGATGAACTTAGAAAGTTAATTATTAAAGAACTGAATAGATAATATTCAGAAGAAAACCTACGGGTCGAATAAGTACAGAAGATGAAAATGTACAAAAGATTAAGCTGGGACATAACATAAACAGATAACTGATTATGACCTACCAAGACAAGTTCTACTTGTATACATCGCAATAATCTCTTTCACCCTCCTACTCTAGCTGCACTTTAGTGGGAAGTTGCTATAGAGGTCAAAACCAGTCAACTGCCTGTTTTTGACTGTTTTTGACTGTTGACCCAAATGTGCACACAGGGGCATTTTTGTCTGGTTTTTGCTGTCATTTTGACCACCCTGAACAATACCAGACAATGCTTTTACCAGTCAAAAACGGTCGACTCATTTTGACCTGTAAATGTACTTACTACACGTAAGGTTTGACAGTGTTTGACTTTTAAGTGCACTAGATATACCTTGGCAAGTATATCAACATTTTGACTGTTTTTGACCCTTGTAGTAGTAGGAGGGATAAAAAGTTACGGAAGACTTAAAGGTAGAATGTTCACTAGGACATAATATAAAAAAGGACATTAAAAGAGCCATGTGGTGGAATCACTGTAGAGATAAGATTGGGTCCGTGTGATCTGATACTTATTTTTGGGAGGCTGATGCTGTTTTTGTGGTTTGACCCTTTGATTTTTGTAGCTTATTGCAGATTTTTCAGTCTGGAGTGTTCAGTGGTGTCTTCTTTATAACTGTTGTACCAGCCTGTGAGAGAGTCAAATGTCTTCTTCAGGTAACTAACTCTTCAGTGATCAGTCCTTGTAAGATACTTGTAAGATGGATTGGAGGTCTACAGTACTTAGAAGCCAATAGACTGATCCATTAAGCCCTGCCCCATTAAGTATACTGTTGACTAATCACAGCGATTATGTGTCCAAAAGTCTGACAAATGTAAACAAGCCACCGTTATGTATGTATGGGATGTGTGTGCGCGCATGGCTGCCGGTTGGCGGCTCAATGATCGAGGCTCGTGTGTTGTGCCACATGTGCCATTGCTAGGCAGTTACTATGGTGGGTGGGGCGTAATGGATCGGTTTATTGTAAGTTTCATGCATATGCACATTAACCCTGCTTTTCTCAAACCCATTCATTTTTCATATGGTTTTGAAGGATAAAATTATACAAGGGTTAAGATCAAATTTCTTGCTCTCACGCATTGAGCTCCAAATTTCACTCATTTTGCAATAGTACACGTACTTTGCAACTCGTATTTGTCGTTGGCAATTCTGAATTTGGCGCTGGCAATTCTGCGTCCAGGATGCAAGCTGTTTGATAGCTGAAGCAATAATGAGCAGTTTATACACACATGTACACGATCACCTCTTGACCAAATCAGAATGTGTAAACTCACTGGGCCATTTATTGAGGCTAGATCATTATAATAACTCAGAAACAATGTAACAGTACCCTTGTCATTAGATTTTGTTTATTTATTTAAAAAATTGATTTAGGGGAGAGGTACAAATTGGTTTCCTAGTGTGCAGACCACTCATTTGTATTTAGTGTCATTTTTAATTTTCAAATCACAGGTTCAAAGATCATCAAAGAAAACGGCCAGATACTCGGGTCTGTTTGACTGCCTGCGTCAGATTTTCAACGAAGCTGGGTTAGTCAGAGGTGTCTACAAAGGCACAATTATCACATCTATTCGAGGTAAAAGAGCCTGATATTATGTCCTTCATATACTCATCAAACAAAGTTAAGGACCACTTTTTATTTTTAACATATTTTCTTTATAGCACATATTAAGGACCAGAAAATGCCTACATATGAATGTCCTGTATGACCTCCAAGACACAGTAATCGATTTCACATGTGGTTTGTTTAAATTGTTGCATAACTTATTTCTAAACTTGTCACAACCTGAAAATGGGTGTTTTTGTTGTGTCAGCTGACCACATAAAGTGGTACAAAAGTCCATGCAAGTGCTTTTCCTTGCATTTCCCACCAAGCTCAGGCAGTATTCTGACAAGAGAGATGCCTAGACGCCACTTGAGTGAAGTAGAGGTTGCACGAGCCATAGGGATGCTGGACGCTGGCTTCAGCCAGCGGCAGTAGCTGAGATGATGGGTGTGTCTCACAGTGTCATCAGTCGCGCTAACCAACGACACCGGGAGACAGGGCGATACTCAGAGAGACCCCGTACTGGCCGCCCATCAGCAACAACTGCGAGGAATGACCGCTACTTAGTGACTCTTTGTCGTCGCAACCGCTTCAGTAGTGCTCGCAGACTCAATCACCAATTCGCTGCTGCAACTGGGGTGACTGTTTGAATCAAACCATCCGTAACCGACTTCACAGAGCCGACATGCATGCCAGGAGGCCACTGCAATGCATCCCATTAACCCCTGCTCACAGAAGAATCCGTCTCAACTGGGCTCGTGACCATGTGGGATGGACCCAACAACAATGGCGCCGTGTTCTGTTCTCAGATGAGAGCAGATTCAG
Organism: Zoroaster sp. YZ-2022; assembly: GCA_029582265.1. Taxonomy (NCBI): domain Eukaryota; kingdom Metazoa; phylum Echinodermata; class Asteroidea; order Forcipulatida; family Zoroasteridae; genus Zoroaster; species Zoroaster sp. YZ-2022. The sequence continues at coordinate 24,021,442 of CM055820.1, forward strand.
CGGACCACAATGATGGACGTGTTAGAGTCTGGAGACAACAGGGAGAGAGATTTGCAGATGCCTGTATCGCTGAACATGACCGCTATGGTGGAGGCAGCATCATGGTGTGGGGCGGAATCAGCTACGGTCACCGCACTCGTCTCTCACGTGGTCCCAAGGGGAGCAATTACAGGTGTGAGGTACAGAGATGAAATCGTGGAACCTTTGTGGTTCCGTTTGCAGAAAACGCTGGGGAAAATTTCATTTTCATGGACGACAACGCCCGTCCCCACACAGCAAGGGTGGTGACACAGTACCTGGCGGATCATGGAATTGAGCGTATGGACTGGCCAGCGAAATCCCCGGACTTGAATCCGATAGAACATGTCTGGGACATGATGGGGAGGAGTATTGAAGCGCTTGAAGTGCAGCCAAATGGGTTGCAGCAGCTTGGTGTGGCCTTGGAGGCTGCATGGGATGCGATTGATGTCAGGGATGTTAATCGTCTGATAAACTCAATGAGACAGCGGTGTCAGGCTGTTATTGCAGCTGGGGGAGGCCATACTCGCTACTGACATTGATGACATTGATGACAAGACATTCAGGCTAAAATTGTGAAAATTGTGAAAAAGTTGACACACCAAAAACACCCAATTTCAGGTTGTGACAAGTTTAGAAAGAAGTTATGCAACAATTTAAACAAACCACATGTGAAATCGATTACTGTGTCTTGGAGGTCATACAGGACATTCATATGTAGGCATTTTCTGGTCCTTAATATGTGCTATAAATAAAATATGTTAAAAATAACAAGTGGTCCTTAACTTTATTTGATGAGTGTATGAGTTCTGTGGGCTATCATTGTTTGTGTACACAGTGTCGGGCAAATTTGTTTCCAGATATTTTGACCATGTTTTGCCGTAGCTGCAGGCTTCATGCCTGCCTGTTTCCAACACTGCATGTCTGCTGTTCGCTAACTGCCTGTCTGCCTGTTCTTGCATGTAGTGCTGCATGCCTGATGCTTGCCAACTGATTGCCAACTGCCTGCTTGCAAGTTCTAACCTGCAGTACTGTATGCATGCTGATTGCCTGTCTGCAAGTTCTTGCCTGCAGTGCTGCATGCTAACTGCCTGGCTGCCTGTTCTTGCTTGCTCTCTCTGCCTGCCTGCTGTGCATGCTGTTGCTGTATTTGACCATGATTTGACTTCCTGCATCCTGTTTGCTGCCACCTTCTACTGATGGCAGTAATTATTGCTAAGGAGTTTTGTCACATCATGTATATATGTAGTTCCAGTTTCCATAATTCCAGTTTCCATCTGCAGTTGGTTTAAAAAAGGGATTGTACTTTTTCTCTTGCACCTTTTCTCTTGCACCTTTATAATGGGAATTCACCAAAAATTACCTCATGGTTTACAGTAATTGGAAAATGAAAATGAGTGAAAGTTGATATATCAGATATGGTTAAGCAGTAAATTGTGCTGTTTTTCAAATTAAACTTTTTTGGGGAAGCAAAATATTTTTGTGAAAGATTAAATGAGACATAAGATACTTCGGATTGAGCAGAACTAAAAATGCTTTTTGTTCGACATGCTTTTTTCCTGATGCAGATTTCCCAGGAATGGGTTTTTACTTTCTGACTTACGAGACGGTGCTAAGGAGTTTTGAATCCCAACATCAGAGGTTAGTAATGCCACATCACATGGTATCACTACCCTAAACAAGATAAATAATAATAATAATAATGTGGACTTATATAGCGCACGTATCCACCAAACTGGTGCTCAAGACGCATTACATTATTACCCCTGCTCATCAGGCTCATAAATCATTCCTGAAACCATCTCAGCTCCCTGGGGAGTATGCAGCTCAATTGCTGCCATTACAGTGCATATAGGGCTAATCAAACACAACAACCAACTCGGCCCTCACAGGTACCCATTTACCCCTGGGTGGAGATAAGCAATTGTGGTAAAGTGTCTTGCTCAAGGACACAAGCACCATGGTCGCGGTTGGGACTCGAACCCACATTCTGATGATTCAGCCATCAGAACACAAATCCGATGCACTAAACCGCTCGACCATTGCACTCCAATAAGCCAAAAGCAGATTAGTTCCCAGTTTTCAGTCGGAGTTCGGCATTAGAAATTGTGCAGTGTTACCACTTTTTTGTTGGAATATTTTGTTGGTGTTGATCTAAATTGCTGTTGTTAGTACAAGGTCATTTTATATTTATTGAAAAATGAAACTGGCCTTTGGTAATAACCCCATTACAAATTTGTTGAATTATAATCTAAACACATAATTGATGTGAAGTTGGCGATGGTTTCAAACATCCAGAGAAATTATTCCCTCTGACATGGTGAAATTTTTGAGAAAATTTGAATTGGATCACAGCCATGATCCATTTCCACATAAGAAAGCACACACACAAATCTGACTGCATTTTCACTATTTTCTTGTTTACGACACTTCGAAATTACCTGAAACTTGGTATCTGTACATCTATCTCTCTAGGATTCTTTATGAATGTTTTTACAGACATTTTACCAATAGTCAACCACTGCCTTTTAAACAAATAGTTTTTAAAATGATGCTAATCAGAAGACATGTGAAATATCGCCACAAAAAAGCACCATGGCGGGGTCTTGTGATTATGCACTGAGGGAACAGAAACCAGATACGTTGTTTGGCCTTATTAGCTTCTTCTCTGCAGTTGGCTAACGAGTAATACATGTTCAAGGGGTAATTATTTGAAATATTTGGGGGAGGGGGGTGGAACATTTCAAGACTTCCATAAGGAAGCAAGAAAATATTAAATACTGCTGGGGGATGAGGGGTATGAAAAAAAAAAAAAAAAAAAAAAAAAAAAAAAAAAAATTTTACAAGGGCTAAGGATACAAATTATACTTGTTTTCCCAAAATGTGCACTTTTTTTTCTCTTGAATTTCTGTATGTATATACCCAATTATACAGTTGCTCTCAACACGCCCATTCTCCTGTTCATGTCTGTATTGCCGGTGGAGTTGCAGGATTTGGTTACTGGGCATATGCCATTGGTCCGGACACAGTGAAGTCAAGATTACAAACAGGTGAGGGAGGTGTTATCGAGCAGAGTTCTAGTACTTGCGTACATTTGTTTGTTCTCGTACTTATGAAATACTCGACTACAACTATAGAGTTGGAGTACTCATACTCAAGTACATTTTTCTGTACTTGTACACATAAATAAAGTAATTGACTACAAGTCTGTTATCAAGACACAAGAATGATTTATGGGTGTCTGCCAGAAATCAGATAAGGTGGATTGTCATATTATGAGCCATCAATGTTCATATTACTTCTTGGCGGTTCATCACTCATGTAAATGTACCGTATTTTTGTGTGTGAGCCAACCCCTTTTTTGATAAGTGATTTCCCCTTATTTTCACCCATACTGTGGCAGTCAAAAGTAGAAAAAGTTAATATTTCAGTATTTTGACGAAAACATTTACACGACTTTTAGCTTACAGAATAAAGAAACATTTTTACAAAATCACTCATTTGCATTAATGGCTAGCAGAAAAGAACAATGATTGATTGCTATCAAAGTGGAAGTCAAGGCTCTGGCTGACAAAAAAGTTAAAGTGAAACTTTAACAGATGAATTTCTTTATACTTGTTTCTTGATCATCATGAATTATGAACAAACAAAATAACCTTTTACCAAAAGTAAATCATGGCTTTAAAGATACTTAACAGAATTGGAATATTATCAATTAATGGTTACCATAAAACCTTCAATGCAGGATTAAAATATTTTGTGAATAAATTTCCAGCTCCTGAAGGGATGTATCCAAATGGCATTCGAGACGTAGTCAGGGAAATCTGGAAGAAGGATGGCATCCGAGGTTTTTTTAAAGGATTTGCACCAGTCTTTCTACGGGCCATGCCTTCATCTGCTGTGAGTATTTATTTTAAATTGTCAACATATGGAATTCATTTTATTTCTTTTTGGAAATAGAGATAAACTCTTTTTGGAGGTCTGGTTGGCAATTAATTAAAGAAAGTCCCTTTTTACCTCGTGTCAGTCCAAAAGTTATAAATTTTAAAGGGACAATATCATCATGATCGGAGCAGACTTTCAACAGGGCATGGAATCGGTGTCCTAGTTTAAGATGCACATGGTGACTGAAAATTACTTGCTCATTTATGAAGCAGAGATGGTAATATGACCTTATCTTGTGGGATATTGTTTTCAGTCACTAAGTTTATCTAAAACTAGCACTCTGATTCCATGCCCTGTTGATCGTGACGATATTGTACCTTCAACAGAGTTGTAATAGTGTCAAACAAATTTTTGAAGAGTGAATTGACTTGTCTACTGCATTATGAGTGTGACACAAGTTAATATGAATAATTTTTATTCCATTTGTGACTTTTATAGGCTCAGTTCGGTGGCTTTGAATTTGCAATGAAGGTTTTGCATCAGTACAGTTGACTCATCGCAGTAACGCCCAAAAGAGTTGTCCATTTTGCTGATTATTGTCATTAACCTTAACCACCCCAAATCCATCAAAATCCTCCAATGGGCACTTATTTGGAAAAATTCAGCACTGTTGGAAACTGGTACTTTCACCTCTTCAAATGGGGCAAAATTACTACCTGGCAAGAAGTACAGACCATAAGTGCTGAATATGAAAGATCAACGAAAATGCATGGTGCATTTTGAAGATAAGGGCATGTTTCCAAAAGTGCATTAATGGATTTTGGAGGATTCAGGAATGTTCCTAGCCAGAATACCTAGGGGGTTAGGGTTAAAGACACAATTTAGAACATCTTAGTGATGCTTTTAAAATGCTAGGTAGTAGTATACTTACTAGTCCTTTCCCATTGTTCAGATAATAATAATAATAATGTGGACTTATATAGCGCACGTATCCACCAAATTGGTGCTCAAGGTGCATTATATTATTACCCCTGCTCATCAGGCTCATAAACCATCCCAGCTCCCTGGGGAGTATACAGCTCAATTGCTGCCATTTTAGCGCATATAGGGCTAATCAAACACAACAACCAACTCTGCCCTCACAGGTACCCATTTACTCCTGGGTGGATACAAGCAATTATGGTAAGGAGTCTTGCTCAAGTACCACGGTCGCAGTCGGGATTCAAACCCACATTCTGACGAATCAGCCATCAGAACACAGATAATGGTGAGATGACACATAGTATCTTGAACAATGGTAATGCTGCATCCTACCATCTCATTTATTCTCCAGTGTTGTAGTGTATTCAGCATTCTGTGGATGTGGGATGTTAATGCCACTTGGTAATCACCAAATTGTACATATTTGAAGTTGTATAGAGGTATCCATCATGTGAGAAATAATTCCATCTGAAGTGCCTTCAGTGAAGAGAAAACTACATTTTTGAAAGTGACTTTATAAATTATGCCCGCTGTGGTGAAAAACCGTAAATAAAAGTTCATTATTGTCTCAGAATCATGTGAACTTTTTGAGCAGAAACTTTCACCGATTGATTACTGTATGTTAAGAACTAATGCATTATGGCACTTAGGTTGGGGGTGTTTATTCCCTTCCCCCAGAAGAAATATATATATAAAATAACCAAATTTTATGCAGATGAATTGAAGATGCAGTATTATTAACCCTAACTCCCTAGGCCCATTTGCTTACACATAACCTGAATCCTTCCTAACTCCCTAGGCCCATTTGCTTACACATAACCTGAATCCTTCCTAACTCCCTAGGCCCATTTGCTTACACATAACCTGAATCCTCCAAAATCATTCAGTAGTAAAGCAAACACATGACATGTATGCACACGTTTCTAATCTGTGGTACATGTACATGACCAAGGACCCTCCCTGCATGCATGGAGCAATAAACAGTGTCCACTGACCCAAGCACTGACCTTGCAATCACTACAACAAACATGAACCATAGAAAGGCAAGTATGCCTGATAACTCAATCCTCCAAAATCCTTCACTTTAGCAAAGAGGATTTTGGAGGATTTGCGAAGGTTAGGGTTAATATATCATGACATATATGCAAGCAATATTATCAGAATGAATGTTTAAATATTTTGTTGGTGCTAAATCGTGAACAGCTGAATATACAGTATTATCCCAGGTATAAAGGACTTATTTAGAAACTCCTTCTACAGTACTGTTTTTAACCTTGCCCAATATTTTTTATTTATTTATTTAAAAAAAAAAATTAACTTGTATTCGATATAAAAATGTAATCTTCCCTTTTAATATAGAGTGTATACTACCGTAATTCATTATTGCCCAAGAACTATATATTGGTGAAGTACCAAGATGATCTTTAAATTAAAAAGGAAAAATTTAACTTTTTTTTTAATGAATATATCCTAAAACCGTATCCGAAATTTGTTATCTTAGACTTTGAAGTTTTGGTATAGGATCAGTTATGCAAAAAATAATCAATGAAAAAACTTACCTAGACATATTTACATCTAAGATTCTGTAATTATGTTAGAAAAGGTAAATAATTTCAAAATGAGGAAAGAGTGCTCTTTGCTGAACTCCACATTAGACAGAGTACAAAATAGCTGAGCACTTTTCACTATTTTCTTGTGTACAACACAATGCAAGCAGCTGAAACTTTCAAAGGATTTTTTTTGTAATGTACATCTTGATTCAAAGAGTATTAACTCTTCTATGACTGCAAGGGTCAAAATCAGACCAGTCAAATATGCCCCCTGTGCACATTTGGTCAACAGTCAATTGACTCATTTTAACCACTATAGCTACTTGCCACTAAAGTGCAACTATTGTAGGAGGATTAAGCACACCCTTAAAGCATTTATAATAATGGCAAAACTGATTTTATCTTCCAATTAAATTCTAATGTTTTTATAATTAATATTATATTCTTGTATTCATAGATAACATTTTGGAAAATTATTATTTCATATATGTTTTTATGGTATTTGATTTTGCCTGGGAAAAAGTTTGTGTTATTGATTAAATTGTAATAATTGGTGACATGATTTTCCTGTAGTAATGGATAATCAATGAACTGAAATGGCAATTTACTTTGAAGAGTGATAGGGTTTATTTTCCATTATAATTATTAAGATCCATCACAAGCAAGTCAAATTCTTAGTTTTATAGGATGGATTTTATTAATCCATCCTATTTTCTAAATAAAATTAACCGTATAAGCACCAATCTATCATATTAAGTTTCAGTTAATTGATTGTTAACTCTATTATTCAAAAACAGTTCATATAATAGTGTAGTCAATTGTATAACAAAATTATGGTCGAGAACAATAAAACAAAGTATTTGTTATCAAGATTGAATTATACATTTAATGTTAATAATTAATAGGTTGTACTTGTCTCACACATTTGATGAATTTACAACAAAAAGGTTTACCCTGAATAATTTGAGATATTAAACAAAATAGAATTGAACAAATATAAACGAAGGATTTGTTGTCAAGATTGAAATATTAAACATTCAATGCTAACAATTGATAGGTTTTTACTTGTAGTCACACACATTTTATGAATATACAACAAAAAGGTTTAACCTGAATAATTTCAGCAGTAAAGAAAAAGCAGAATTAAAGAAATTCAATTGCAGAAAATATTTAAACAAAAGGATGTGTTGTCAACATTAAATGCTAACAATTAATAGGTTTTACTTGTAGTCGCATACATTTTATGATTTGACCCCAAAAAAGAAGTTGAACCTGAATAACTTTAGAGATAAAGAAAAAATAGAATTGAAGAACTACAATCCACGTACCTGAATTATATTAAAAACGTAAAATTATTAGTAATCCCACAAAGCCGAAAGGCTGAGTGGCATATGGGACACAAACGCACTCTATTTTTTAACTTGATCATCGCACCCAAAAAAAACCAAGATTTTCTTCAAAGATAATTTAAACAAACGGAAGTACAGAGCAACACTGCCAAAAACATGAATATCATGGGGTCCACACAAAATGTTTACAATGGTCGATCATAACAGTGATTAATAAAAGTGAGATGAAAGTATATTTCTCTTAGATGATATTTTTGAAGGAATATTTACTGAGTTAAAAAAAAGCACAAAATGATTTTGATAATTGCGATCAAAATTATTACTAAAAAGATTTGAAAACAATAGCAACACTACTTTTTACCAAACTTTTTTTTAACCAAATTATTTAAAAACTTAATTTTGGACAGAGATTGTGTGTTCACTTTTCAAATATTCTCAAAACTTCCAGACCGATTAATGAGCTGAACATTTCACATTTTGCATACAATTACTGCACATACTGACATTCTACGGAAAGTGTAATTTCCCTTTGAATAATGTTTGGTATAATCAAAGTCTGTTACCATGGTGTTCTTGATAGCAGTGTTGACCCACTTTTGGGAGAGGTTACCTCACTGTTTTGTTATTGGCCTGCCTAATGAACAATGAAACCAGCAAGTTACCATTCCAAAGTTAGACAGACAGACAGATGCTGAAGCCACCTACAGAGAACTGCAATCATATAGTCTTGATTTATAGAATTATTTCCAATAATAGCTTTCATTTTAAAAAAATCTGCTCCGTCATTTGCCAGTGTAA